>VZQC01004730.1:873755-976385 GCA_009823505.1 Rhizomys pruinosus
TATATATGAAAGAGAAAGAAAGACAAATCCATAATAAATTAGACCCAGGAAATATATTTATAAATTGATACATTAAGCTTAATTTTTTAGACCCTACCTTCTCATGACTCTAATCTTTTTTTTAAAGAATTTTTTATAATTTTATTTTATTATGCGTATGAATGTATTGTCTGCATGCAGGTCTGTGCACTCATGTTGTGCAATGCCACGGAGGTCAGAAGAGGGTGTTGGATTCCCCTGGAACTGGAGTTAAAGACAGTTCTCAGCTGCCATGTGGGTGCTGGGGATCGAACCCGGGTCCTCTGCAAGAGCAGTCAGCGCTTTTAACCGCTAGGCCACCTCTCTAGGCCCATGACTCTAATCTTAATAGGAACCCATGAATATGCTTATCTTCTGCCTGTGATAATTATTTTACAATTTAAAATATATATGCCCAACTCTTTGGATGAATATTCGACTTTCTTTGTTATAGTCAATTGCCACAAGCTCATACTTAAAAAAAATAATCATAACATCTGTACTAAGACAATTGTCATATTTGTTTCTTTATAACAAATAAAAATATTATAAATCTATGGATATGAATTTAACTAAATTGGATTACAGAGAAAAGTTAACTAAAATAGTTTGAATTTCTGAAAATGTTAAAATATTTTGGGGGTTAATATGAAATATATAAATATATGTTTTATTTTTATATTAATCCTTCTATCACTAATCAAAAAGTTTGATCACATTCCAAGCAGAAATAATCTAGATATTTTATTGAAATTTTGACTAACAATTTCATGTTTAAGTATATTGTAATCGTGTAGTCAGTGGACTAGATATATATTTTCACTTTTTATTGAGAATTTATATATTTAATATAATGGTTCCTTATTAAATTTAGCACCCACCTCCATGCCCCCAAACCCACTCAGAATTCTTGCATTATATCATCCAAGTTAAGTCATTTCTGTTCAAGCTTTTGAAACCAGATATCCTTTTGTGTAAATTCATCCACTGGTGTCTAATAGGCACATTTTGATTTTATTTATTGAACATTTGTATATGTCATACAATGGTTCCCAATCAAATTCAGTCTCTCAAACCTTAACTAAGGCATACACATCCTCACAGGACAATAATATGTCTCCAGTAGTTTTCAGTCCAGGGCCAGTCCCATCCCCATTTCAATTGCTCCACTGTGAGACCTTGTTTGAGGTGGCTGGCATTTGTCCTGTGCCTGTTATCAACATTTTCACAAGTTTACATGTCAATGCTTCCAGTAGTCTGTAAGACTCTGCATCCCTGCGTTCATGCACCAGCCCTGGTTCTTACAATATTTTCACCCCGTCTTTGACAATGATCCCTGAGCTGTGGGTGGGTGAGGTTTATTACAGAAGTCTTATCCAGGGATATAAACTCTGAGGATCCCAATATTTGAAACGTGGCCAATTGTATCCTTCTGTTTGTATAGAACTCTATTGTATAAGGAAGCCTTTCTGGTAAAAATTGAGGAATACACCCAATTTCTCTCTGCCCCTCATTCTGCCATGTTCCATGATTCTTAGGTGTAGAGATTCTAATACAGATGTGTGTCCTAATTCTCTACTTTACTATTTATACAAATATTACTTATAGGTATAATCTGGTCAGTACAATTAATGAACTGCTTAATAAATATAATCAATAATATACTCCTATTTTCAGTATGTGTGATATTGAATATGTATTTAGCATTTGAAATACTTAGATAAAATTAAATTAGCTAGTTGTGGTGTTGGATGCCTTTAATCTCAGTAGTTGGGAGGCAGAGGTAGGTAGATCTCTATGAGTTCAAGGCCAGCCTGGTCTACATAGTCAGTTCTAGGACAGCTGGGGCTATAAGGAGACCCAATCTAAAAACACCAAAAAGTAGAAAGCTATTTTCCTTTGAGTTTAATATTTTTCATTGAATAGAGTTATTTTGATAAAGACAAAATAATTAACTGCATTTCCTTAAGAAATTTAGGATATTTGGCTTTATCTAGTGCTTTAGTTTTTTATTTTCCATTCACAATTTTGTATTACTTTCCCCTATCTCTACACACAATAATTTGAAGTAAATCTCAATAAATACATCTTGAGAAATTAGCCATGAATAGGATAAGTCATAATTTTTGCTGGTGCTAGGGATTATACTGTACACATTCCATATAAAGGAAATGTATTTTTGCTTAAACTAATGAGATTTGGTTTATGTCACTTCAGTTCATAATCTCTAATGATCCACTATTGACATAACAGCTAAGATACATTTATCTTCTGTTGGTCCATACATTCCAAATTACTGGTGCCTAAAATTCCTACTTTAAAGTTATTTTACCATGATGAGTTTAATTGAGTACTAAATTCAAATATTACATATTCCTCTTCATAATATTTCAAGACTGAGAGTTTTATGTAGGCTAAAATTTCATATGCTTCAGTGAATGAATCACATATAATTTGGGATATGTTTTGTCACATTTCTCGGTGGTAGAGAAAAAAGTTTTAACTCTTTGTCTCACAACGAATTTTCTAAATTCTCCTGTTCCCTCACACTCAATGTCATTCATTCCAGTTTATCAGTATTTCAGTACACAAATGGCGAACATCTCTGTAATCCTTATAAATACTTAAGTTCTGAGTGCACAGAGCTTAGATAGGGGATTTCTCAGAGCCACCTGAAGCACAAGTAGGAGCCGGGTGGTTCAGACAGGCAAATTGTTGGATAATCCTATCTGACCTGTTGGATACTTCTCTCATAGGTTTGATTAAATCGTTGTCTTGCGTGGCTGTGGTGGCGAAATCATCCTACTAGCTGGTATAAAAGGTGGTCCTGTTGACAGTGAGAGACTTGAGTGCACAGAGCTTAGATCAGGGATTTCCTAGGACCACCTGAAGCACAAAGTACTGGGTCATGGGCTAAACAGGCATATCCCTTCACCCCCACCCCCACCAAGTGGAATTGCCTAGGGAGTGACCAATTGGATTCTTTGGAGTGAGTTAGACTTCCAATAGAATGCCTAAAACTTAGACAAGTCAACACTCCATAAGCAAGGAGAAAAACAGATCAAACAAACAAACAATGAAGGCATCTGAAGGACGCAAGCAAAGCAAGCCTTCAACACAGTGAAGAAGCATTTGGGATTCACATTGGAATACAAGCAAAGAGAAACCCACATGCCAGGGACAGAACGAAGGGACAACATGGGAAAGGTGCAGGATAATTCCATACCAAGCTCTACCAATGCTGTGGGAGATTCCTACAATGGGATCCCCCTGGGGATGGCCCAGAACACAGATATTAGAGTAACAATTGCAGAAATATTCAAGGAAATCAAAGAATATAAAGAACAAGTCAGAGAACTAAGGAGAGAGAAGAAAAAACTCAAGAAGAAGAGCTAGAGGAAGAGGAAACACCTAAAAAGAAAACCAACCAGCGAAGCAAGGAGCTACAGGAAAAGATTGAGAAGCTCCAAAAGGAAGTCGAAATACTAAAGAAATCACAGGAAGAAATGACAAAAGAAATTGAACACTCATCCAATCAAGAGGAAAGGAACAGAAAAAGTCTCAGAAGTAGAATGGGGGAAGCAGAACAAAGAACATCAGACCTGGAAGATAACACAGAACAACTAAAATCCTCAAGTAAGGATTATGAAAAACTTAAAATTACACAAAAGTGGAACAAACAGGAATTGTGGGACACTATGAAAAGATCACACTTCCACATCATGGGGATAGAGGAAGGAGAAGAATCCCAAGAGAATGGTATTGATCATATCTTCAACAGAATAATAGATGAAAATTTCCTCAAACTGAAAAAAGCCAAACCAATACAAACACAAGAAGCACATAGAACTCCACACAGACATGATCAGAAAAGAAACTCTCCATGCCATATCATAGTTAAAATGCTAGATGCCCAAAAAAAGAGAAAATTCTGAAAGCCACAAGAGAAAAACAAGTTACATATAAGGGGAAACATATCAGAATTACAACTGCCTTCTCAGTGCAAACTATGAATGCAAGAAGAAGGTGGAGCAAAGCATTCCCAGTGTTAAAGGACTATAGATGCCAACCCAGGTTATGATACCCAGGAAAAATGTCAATTATAGGTGAAGGAGAGAGAAAAATATTCCATGACATAAACAAGATTAAAGAATACATGTCCAGAAAACAAATCCTTCAGAGAATACTTGAAACAATTCAAAGGACAGAAGAAAGGAGCAACTATCCCCGGGCACCTAGAAAGAGAAATTCATAAATGCATAACTTCAGAAATAGAAACCTAGACAAAAAGTGCAAATGGATAATAAGGTGAAAAGAAGCAACACACATCTTTCAGTTCTAACATTAAATATTAATGGACTAAACTCCCCCAATCAAAAGACATAGACCGGGAGATTGGATTAGGAAACAGAACCCATCTATATGCTGTCTACCAGAAAAGTATCTTACCTTCAAAGATAGGCACCACATTAAAATGAAAGGATGGGAAAAATATTCCAAGCAAATGGTACCAAAAGGAAAGCAGGTGCTGCTATTTTAATATCAGACAAAATAGACTTCAAAGTAAAATAAATCAGAAAAGACAAAGAAAGCCATTACATTTTTATCAAAGGAACAATTGACCATGAAGATTTCACAATCATGAATATATATACACCAAACTCTGGTGCACCAAAGTTTATAAAGACAATTCTACAGGACCTCACAGCACAGATTAATCCCAGTACACTCATAGTAGGGGACTTCAGTGCCACACTGAGCCCTTTGGATAGGTCAACCAGACAAAGAAAAAATGGACAGACATCTGAACTGAATGGTACAATACCCCAAACGGAACTCAAAGACATCTACTGAATATTCCACCCTAATAGCAGAGAATACACTTTCTACTCAGCACCCAATGGAACATTCTCCAAAATTGACCACATACAGGGACACAGAAGAAACCTCCACAAATACAAAAAGACTGAAATAATTTCATGCATTCTATCAGACCACAATGCAATATAGCTCATTATCAGCACCAGGATACATCCTACAATCTACAGGAACACATGGAGAATAAATAACACACTCCTGAATAATGAATGTGTCAAGGAGGAGATAAAGAAATAACTAAAAGCATTCCTGAAACTGAATGACAATGATAATATAACACAACAAAACCTATGGGGGTACTTTAAAAGCAGTCTTATGAGGTAAGTTTATAGCCCTGGGTGCCTACAGTAGAAAAACAGAAAGAGCCCAAGTGAATGATTTAACACTGCATCTAGAAACACTCGAGAGACAACAAATGAACCCTAAACACAACAGACAGGAAGAAATAACAAAAATCAGAGCAGAAATCAATGAAATAGAAAGTGGTTCTTTTAGAGAATAAACAAAATACACAGACCTCTAGTCCAGTTAACCAAAAGAAAGAACAACTCCAAATCAATAGAATCCGTGATGAAAGGGGAAATATCACAACAGACAATGAAAAGATCCAGACAATCATATGGGAATACTTCAAAAACCTATACTCTACTAAGTTTGAAAACCTAGGATAAATGGATGAATATCTGAAATCCTGGGAATCAACAATGCTCAACCAAGAAGAGATCGACAGTTTAAACAGACCCCTAATATAGGAAGAAATTAAAGATGTAACAAGAAACTTCCCAACTAAAAACAGCCCAGGCCCAGATGATTTCACGGCTGAAATCTATAAAATATTTCAAATAGACTCACAACCATTAGTACTCAAATTGTTTAGAAGGATACAGACAGAAGGAATTCTCCCAAATTCCTTCTATGAAGCCAGCATAACTTTCATACCAAAACCAGGCAAAGATAAAACCAAAACGTAGAACTATTGACCCATCTCATTAATGAGCACAGATGCAAAAATTCTCAACAAAATACTTGCAAACTGCATACAGACCGACATCAAGAAGATCATCCATCATGACCATGTTGGATTTATACCAGAGATGCAGGGGTGGTTCAACATATGAAAAGCAATAAATATCATAAAACATGTAAATGGACTGAAAGACAAAAGCCACACTATCATCTCAACTGACACAAAGAAAGCCTTTGTCAAAATCCAGCACTCCTCCATGCTTAAAGTCCTAGATGGAATTGGATTGGAGGGATCATTCCTCAATGTAATCAAAGCCATAAACAGGCCATGGCCAATATCATCCTAAATGAGGAAATGACAGAAGCATTCCCTTTAAAGGTAGGAACTAGGCAAAGCTGCCCCCTGTCACCACTCCTCTTCAATATAGCACTTGAAATACTTGCTAGGGCAGTAAGGCAAGAAAATGAAATTAAAGGAGTACTAATTGGAAAAGAGGAATTCAAGCTATTCCTTTTTGCTGATGATATGATTTTTTCCTTAAGGGATGCTAAAAACTCCACTAGAAAACTCTTAGAAATGATTAAGAGTTTCAGTAAAGTGGCAGGATACACAATTAACATAGAAAAATCAGTAGCATTTCTTTACACCAACAACAAGCAACTGATGAAGGAATACAAGGAGACTTTCCCACTCACAGTAACCTTATAAACAATAAAACACCTAGAAACAAACCTAATCACAGACACCAAAGATCTCTAAAAAATTTAAACCCCTGAAGAAGGAAATTGAAAAAGACATCAGAAGATGGAAAAACCTCCCATGCTCATGGATTGGGAAAATTAATATAGTAAAAACGTCCATTCTACCCAAACTCTTGTACAGATTTAATGCAATCCCAATTAAAATCCCCAAGAGTTTCTTCACAGGCTTGGAAAAATGTCCTTAATTGCATTTGGAAAAGACAAAAGATGCGGAATATCCAAAGCAACCTTTAGTGAAAATAGCAATACAGGGGGGAACTTCATATCAGACTTCAAACTATACCACAGGGATATAGTCATAAAAACATCTTGGTACCAGCACAAAAACAGCCCTGTTTATCAATGGAACAAAACTGAAGATACATACTTGAGCACATACAATTTCAGCCACCTCATATTTGACAAGGGGGCCAAGGAGACACAATGGAAGAAAGACAACATCTTTAGCAAGTGATGTTGGTAAAACTGGATCACCATTTGTAGAAGAATGAAATTAAACCCCTACCTCTCTCCCTGTACAAAAGCCAACTCCAGATGGATCAAAGACCTCAACGTGAAACCCCAAACTCTGGAGGTGATAGAAGAAAAAGTTGGCAGCAGCCTACAAGACATAGGCATAGGAAAAGACTTCCTAAATCAGACAGCAGCTACACAAGAATTAAGGTCGACAACTTGACAAATGGGACCTCATTAAACTTAAAAGGTTCTGTACAGTGAAAGAAACAATCAAGGAAGTGAAGAGAAAACCCAGAGTGGGAGGAAACATTTACTGCAGATACATTTGACAAAACATTGATTTCCCGAATATATAAACTACTCAATAAAAAAAGAAGAAATAAAATAAATGACCCACTCAAAAGATGGATCAAAGAGATGAACAGAGACTTCACAAGTGAGGAATTAGTGACAGGTGAAAAACATCTTAAAAAGTGTTCAACGTCACTAATAATTAAGGAAATGCAAATTAAAACAACTTTATCATCTCTCTCCAATAAGACTGGCTAGGAACAAGAAAAGAAATGATACCACATGCTGGAGAGGTTGTGGGGAAAGGGGAACACTCATCCACTTCTGGTAGGAATGTAAACTCTTACAGCCACTATGGAATGCAGTGTGGAGAACCCTTGGAAAACAAAAAATGAGCTTGACACCTGAACCAGTCATACCACTCCTTGGTATATACCCACAAGTCTCATCTTACAGCGGAGATACATGCATAGCCATGTTTATTGCAGCCTTCTTCACAGTAGCAAAGAGCTAGAACCAACCCAAGTGCCACTTAACTGACCAGTGGATAGAGAAAATGTGGTACATCTACACAATGAAGTTCTATGCAGTGGTAAAGAAAGATGGCACCATGAACTTTGAAGGTAACTGCATGGAGTTAGAAGATATCATGCTGAGTGAAGTAACACAGTCCCAAAAAGCAAATGACGAATGGTATTCCTCATCTGTGGATGCTAGTACAAATCACCTAATTGTATGGCTAACTGAGCAACATTAATGTGATCAGAAAACAACTGTGCTCTTATATTGTAGAGTCCCTTAAAAATAAACAAATAAAAAAACCTTTAGATTCTGTAATCCTTCTAAAAACTTAGTTAAGAGAATAACACATATAAAAGTAGTTATGAGCAATTATGGATACAGACACATAGATATGTTACAGGTAAATGGATACATGACAGGTAGATGATAGACATATTGTCACGAAGTAAATTTTCACTGAAAAGTGAAACACCTTTTAATAAAAGTGTCCATATAAGAACCCTCTTAATAAGTGGTGTAATTTAAAATATTATTCAAAGATTAGATGATATTTAAAATGAGAAAGTGAAACGAAAGCAAGAACCCAAAGATGAGGAAGTGTGCTGTTAAATAGGGGTTTTCTGGGCAGGATATGGAAATTTCACTCATGAATTCACTGCAACTATGTTTATCTGTACATAATATGCCCAATATTGAGCTTGACAGCATTTCACCATGGATGGAAGAGAGGATCATGATGCCTCAGCTCTCTCTGATTGACTATTAGGGATTAATGGTTGCAGGGGTTGGGGTTTTACATTCTTCAATAGTGTACCAACTGAAATTTTGTCTAGCGTCCAGTAAATAATTCCTTCTACCTATGCCCATGCAAGCAAACAACTCTAATAATTCTTATAGGATCTCAAAACACATAAAACAAAAATAATTAAATATGAAAGAGACATGTCAGGATGAAGGATAATAAGTCATAACAGGGAACAAAAACAGGAAACAGGGCTGAAAATGGCCAAAATTTATCATATGCTTCTACCAATTCCTCAAAACTATAATATATAAGTAAACAATAGCAAAATAAGTACACTGTTATTTTCTTAATATTATCATTATATTTCATTTTACAACACTTTTTGTTCTTTGAAAAATTCATGAACATGTATAACGTATCTTAATCATTTACCCCTCACTTCCTATTCCAGCTTTCCCTAACTCATTACTCTCCCATCATCATGTTTTCCACTGTTTTAACTCTTTTTTCCCTTTTTGCTAACCTACTAAGTAGAATTATTCCTCCGTGCCAGAATGTTTTGTGATATTCTTGGCTTGGCTTGATCTTGTGCAGGTCTTACTCAATTATTCATGACTGTAGTGAGTCCATGAGAACAATGGTCACATCAGGTCCAGAAGACATTTCACAAACTCTTCAGCATCCTTTGGCTCTAACATTCTTTCAGATTCTTCTTCAATGATGAACCCTAAACCTTGGGAGATATGGGAGTTATATATAGATCTCCCATTAGGTCTGAACACACAACAGTCACTTTTCTTAGAAATTTTACATCTTATGATACTTTGCATCAACTGCTGCCCAATGCATTAAGGAGATTCTCTCTCCATGTCGAAACCATAAAATCTTATGGATAGAAACACAAATACTTAGAAGATGATTTGACGACATGGTCACTTGGATAAATGATAGTGGTAGATTTGTCCCTATAACCTATGATTGCCCATCCAAAACCTGTTGGTCATGATTACAGAACCAGGCATAAATGTCCTTCTCTCAGTTAAGCTTCAAACAATTCTGAGAACAATTGGCAACCTCTAAAACTTCCATTCCATTATTGTGACAGTGTGTTACTATTGAAAGATTCAGCATTCACCTCTGGGTAAAAACTGCAGATTTATTTCCTCAAGGATCCCACTTAGCATTTTTCAGTACTATGAATGCTAGCTAGTGGGGAGAAAAATTTGAAGTAAATTCCAGATTGATTTCTCAATGTCTTGTAACCAAAATGAATTGTATCTACAAAAACTATATTATCTTGGGCGGGAGAGATGGCTTAGCTGTTAAGAGCACCAATTGCTCTTGCAGAGGACCCGGGTTCGATCCCCAGCACCCCCACATGGCGGCTGAGAACTGTCTTTAACTCCAGTTCCAGGGGCATCCAACACCCTCTTCTGACCTCCATAGCATTGCATGACGCAGGTGCACAAACCTACGTGCAGACAGTACATTCATACACATAAAAAATAATAAAATAAAATAAACTACATTAACTGTCTTGCTAGGGAGGTGAGGATAAACAAGGGCTAAGGAAATAATTTGCTTTATAAAAATACGTAACTGTTTTGTGGCAAGAACAGTATCATTGTAAAGTATAGAATTATAGGTAATTTCAACAACTAAAATATATGGTTGAAGTGGTAAAGAATTCAAATTTGAAATACATTCTTCCTTTAATTTGCTGATAATGTAATTAAAACAAGGGGAAATGCTGTATATGAAAAGATGTCATAAATATGAAATTAAAATGAAGTGGTTTAATATAAATTAAAAGAATTCATAGGAGACAATGAGCAAAAGGAAAGATGGTGTGAAAATATATCCACCTTATCTTGGAAGAGGTGGCCCTCTAAATTTATGATATGTAGGTTAGAACTCTTAATGGTGAATATTAATTCAGAGTATCTTATCATAATCCTCAATCGGTATTTCTACATTACACCAATTTAAAATAAAATAAAAACTCATCTTGGATAAGTTTTCTGCAGTCTTTTATTCTCTGCAGGAGAAAGTGTGTTGCTTTCTTTTGTAAAGAGTTGATACTAGATAGAACAAGCAGGCCCTAATGAATGAATGGGCACACAGCAAAGAACATTAGAGGATACAAATTTGGCTCAATAGGCCCTAATGATTATGACACAGTACATGAAATGCGGTGGGGAGAATGTTTATAAAGGGGTGAGGATAGGAGAAGTCTAAATATAATGAAAATATATTTATGAAATTTGCAAAATTAAAATAAATTGTCTTTAATACAGAAATCCCTGGGTTTGATATTTAACCAAGTTATATGAACTTAGTTTTATATAGAGATACTTATGTTCCATGTCCAGTAAAGCATAATTTATCATACCAAGATATAAAATCACCCCAAATATTCTTAAAGAGAAAATATAAAAATAAAATAAAAATAAAATTAACTCTAAAAAATGTGAACATTTCATGAATGACTCAATCCTTACTTAACAGAATAGCATACAAAATAACGTTGAGAGTGTACAATGAATATATCATAAGCAGTTTGGCAAAGATGGCATAGAATTTTCAGAATAGCTTGAAGAAAGTATAAAAGGCTAATGAATAAACATGCATAAATGAAGTGTTCTTTTTTAGATACAGAGCAAACAGAAGACATAATTTTATGTTAGAGTGGTTAAAATCATTAAAATAACATAGAACTATTGACTCTATTAAAACAGATCTATCTAAAATACTGTTTTACATTGTAAAATTGTGAAATAAAGCGTGGCTTGAAAAAACTAAAATGTTAAGATATTTGACATTGGTTTTAAATGATCCTTAATTGTTTTACATAACTGTATCAAAACAATTTTTCAATAAATATTAATCTACTGAATATTTACAGTTTAGGCATTATAGAAACTGGAATTGACCAAAATTTCAGTAAAATGCACCATTATTGTTTTCATAGATGGAAGAAAGTATATTACCCAAGGAATATTTATCATGTTAATTACAAAGATGGCATTATATACAAATTTAATCATTGATGGTGAAGACAATGAGATGAATATGCAGCAGGAGTAAAGGAACATGGAAAAATGAATGTGGACTAATTTCAGTCCCTCAGTATGATCTCAAAGTGAGAAGTGGTATACTGTACAAAATAAAGTTAGGTCTAGCCTATGCTTTGCTTTTTTAAATTTTTTTTAATTTTATTTATTTTTGTATGTGTATGAATGTACTGTCTGCATGTAGGTTTGTGCAACAGTGTCGTGCAATACCGCAGAGGTCAGAAGAGGGTCTCAGATTCCCCTGGAACTGGAGTTTTCCTGGAATTGGAGTTACAGACGGTTCTTAGCAGCCATGTGGGTGCAGGGGATCGAACCCGGGTCCTCTGCAAGAGCAGTCGGTGTTCTTAACCTCTAGGCTATCTGTCCAGCCCCTAGCATATGCTTTTTATAAATGTATCAGTATCAAAATATTTTCATAACAATATATCCAGTACTTAACTGAATTTCTGTAACATTTTCAGATCCAATCATAAATAATTATGAAGACCTTATTCTGTCTGCAACACAGGGGAAATCTGCCCACTTCAAACAAGATTCCATGCACTGAAAACAAAACAAACAAACAAACAAACAAAAATAAACTTGGAAATTTCCAGAGTTGTAGTCAAGTACTCAAGTTTTGTACCAGGTCTCTCTGCTTATTTCACATCGTTGGATGGAATGAGGAGGGGACACTTATAGACACATTCATTAACTCTGATTCAAGACTCAATAATATCACACTAATAATTTTCCACCTCTATTTTCTTTACTCCAGGGGGAATACATTTTTCTTTTATTCTCTGACAGAATTTAAAACTCTAAAATCTGTATGTTGAAGCTCTAACACCAAGTAAAGCATGGCATGACTTCATTGGTAAATAAGGCATATAAAAATGAGATTAAAGTAAAAAGGAATCATTTTAGGAGTGGTAGTAATAGTTTAATTTCATTTGAATCTTTCTTATAAAAGGAGATTTATACACAGCCACTCAAAGAAGGGAAACAATGTGAAAATACTGGAGACCAATAGGGAGCTCTTAGTCAAGGATAGTAGTTTTAGCAGAAATAAAGTTTACCTACAAGTTTATCACACACTTTTATAAACAACAGATGTGAAAACATAATCTTGTTATTTAAATTCCTATTCTGGCCTTAGAAAATGCCTCATTAATTTAAGTGCCTGCCAGCTAAGAATAAAATAAAAAAGGTTTTATATTCAGAATTTCATATTTGGTACTTACTTATCAAATACCAGTGGCTTTGGGGACGTCATATTCCTATGCTATTGTTACTTTGCTAAGTGTTTATGATGTCAAATTTCCTTCTAGATTTTTTTTGTTTCTTCCCACAGACATATGCTGCTCTGAACCTTGAACACAGAACCTTTCTTTTGCAGGAGAGGACAGACAATTCAGACACATATAACTGGTCAAAGTGCTGAAAAAATAATTTATTTATTTTATGTGTTTTTTTTTTTTATCTAATGTCAACACCTTGCTATTTTTTTCCACTCTATTAGAGACAAATTCCTGACATGGGTATAATAGTATTAAAAAAATCCTGAATGAAAACTATGGATATAGAAACACTACTTATTTGGTAAGTTCTTCTCATTTGTTGCTGTGAGCTCACACAGATTTTAATAGGAATATACCTGAAAACTTACACTCACATATGAATGTAAAATGAAGGATTTTAAGGATATATGGCATCACAAAATTCTAATTTATTTCATGAAAGTAATGTGTTGACCCACAACAATGAAATGAAAACGTATTTCTTGTATTCATTAAAGCAATGCTTAGAATCTGCTATTTCATGAGAAACTTTTACAAAGAAAGGAAAAATAGGGGATGAAATGAAAGTTCTTAAATTTTTCAGAGTTAAAATTCTATACATAACAAATTTTGATAAAGGGTTAACTACAATACAGTGAAAATTTCAAGTTATTTTGCTGTTAGCAGTGGTCGTCAAAGAATTATAATTCACGTAAATTAATGGTTTACTAATCAAATTTTGACAATTCTGAATAAGGAAAAGAATAATAGCTTAAGAACCAATGGATTTATATAATAAAAAATAAATCTAATAAGACGAAATTTAGCAATAGTAAATACAGAGTGGTGAATTTGAGTATGAAATCTCCTTGCACAAAATGAAGACGATATCAAGTAACTGAAGAAGTTTATTTATATGGTGGTAAATTTAGTTTTCCTCTTTCCAGAATGAAAGACTGCATTTATTCTGAGTCACCATGTGGAACACAAACAATGCAAAAGTCTAAACTGTGGAATAAAGTGGTTGAGTGGCTACATAAATTGTAAAACTTTTGAATTATTCAAACTAATAAAAAGGTTATGGGTTTTTCCAGGCTTGCAAGTACACAGCTTTAGTCACAGTGTTCTGGAGGCAGAGACAATTAGATCTATGAACGATCAAGGCTAGCCTTGTCTGCGTAGGAAATTCGTAGACATGTATGGATATAGTGAGATTTTGTCTCAAAAAAAATAAAGAAAGGAAGGAAAGAGAAAGGAAGGAAGGAAAAGAAAGAAAGAAAGAAAGAAAGAAAGAAAGAAAGAAAGAAAGAAAGAAAGAAAGAAAGAAAAGAAAAGAAAAGAAACCAAACCCAAAATGTAATATCGAATTTTTTCAACTGTTAAAGAGTTAAAACAGGCTACAACAATATAGACTGGACACTCATTTGATCAACTTGATTGAACATACAAGCCCCCCCTGGTGGATGGTGGGACCCATGAGCTGTGTGGGTTTGGGCACAACTGCTTGCAAATTGGTTTTACATGAAGGATGCTTGTACTCACAAATTATCACTTATTGTTAAAAAAAAGAAAACAAAACAAAAAGCAAAAAAAAAAGCAGAGAAAGATGCGAAAACTTATGGCAGAATGCAAGAATCTGGATGGGTAGGGGTGGGGTGGGGGGAAGAAAGGGGAAGGGGAAGATATTGCCTGAAGCATTGGAAAATGATGTATGAAAATACACAAGAAAGCATCAATTAATAAAAATAAAATATAAAAAAAAAGAGTTAGAAACCAGAGCTGGAGAGGTGTTCAGCAGTTAAAGCAGGAAAGGGGGGGGGGGGGGGGTGACTGCTCTTGCGAGGACCGCAGAGTTTGAGTCAGGCAGCGACCCACGTTTGTGACTAAGAACGTCTTTAACTCCAGGCATGGATGGCACACACCTTTAATCCTAGCACTCAGCAGTCAAATGCAGGTGGATCTCTTTGGAGTTCAAGGTCCTCTTGGTCTACATAGCGAGTTCCAGGACAAGCTGGGGGACTATAGAGAGACCCTGTTCTCAAAAAAAAGTTTAAAAAGAGTTAAAAACATTTAAACTTAATATATAATATATAAAAAAAAAAAAAAATATATATATATTATATATTATAATATATATTAGTATATCAATATATATAATGAGTAAGAGTAAGTTTTCTTTTACACATAATAGTCATAAATCTGCTCCTGTTAATTAATTCAACAATTGATTCAATCAACATTAAAATGGGAGATATGGGAGCTATCATAATCAAGAAACTTATTTTCAATTAATATTTATTCTTTACTACTGATAAAACTTTTGAGTCACTATAATAATGTTCAGGAAAGAATAGACAAAGGCATAAATGTTATGTGAAATAAAACTCTATTAAGATTCTATTTTATGACTCATTGGAATAATACAGTGATTCATAAAATAGGTATTACATAAGAAATACATGTTATCCAACAAAAATATCATCAATGAAATAACATATGCAACCAAAATTGTTAAGCTAAGTTTTAGATTTCTCACAATGTGTACTAAATGTTAATAAAAATGATACCAAGAGATTCTTTGGTATATTTCATATAAAATTTCATCTCTGTATTAATAAAAATAATTTTCTTTTTGTATTGCAATACTAAAATATGGTATTCAGGTTGTCATATCTAAATTTCTAAATATCATTTTCCACCTAAAACAATTATATCCATCCCTCATAAGTGGAATATAACTCACATTTTTAAAATGAGATAAAATTAATATAATGTCATTAATTAATTTAGGATTTTTTTTGAATTTTTGAGACAGGGTCTCCTTTTAGTCTCAGCTGGCCTGGAGCTTACTCTATAGACCAGGCTGGCCTTGAGCTCACAGAGATCCATCTGCCTCTGCTTCCCAAGTGCTAGGAAATTTAGCAATTTTAAAGTGTATAATTCTAGTGTCTTTTAGTATTTTCATGATGTTGTGAAAATATCATTACCATCAGGCATGGTGGCACACTCCTTTAATCCTAACACTGCGGAGGAACAGGCAGGCAGATCTTGTGAGTTCAAGTCCAGCAAGGTCTACTTAGGGAGTTCCAGACCAGCTGGGGCTACAGGGAGACCGTGTCTCAAAAAGACCAAAAATATATCATCATGATCTAATTTCAAAATATTTTAATAATTCTTCATTGATCTTTATAATCTTGAAAGAGTCATTTCTACTCACATCACCCCAGAATCCTGGAGATTAAAAAGCTGCTTTCTGTCACTGGGGATTTGCTTATAATAGATATTTATTACAAACAGAATCATATTATATATTGTATTCTCTTTGCCTTATTTGTCATAGTCTATTGATTGGAATGTCAACCAGTTTTGTAGATATACAACAATTTATTTTATCATCCATTGGTTTTTGAACATTGTGTCTCCTTTTTTTTTCCTTTTTTTTTTAGTAATAGTCATAAAGTAATGAATACAGGCATCCATCATGTAAAACCAATTTGCAAGTAGCTATGCCCAAACTTATACAGCCTGAGGCCCCCATCATCCAGTCGGGGGAGCTTATATGTACTATCATGTTGATCAAATAAGAGTCCAGTCTATGTTTCTGTAGTTTCATAGTTCACCCTAATCGCAGCCCTTACATTCTACCAAACACCCTTTTCCGCAGATTGTTCCCTAGGCTTTAGAAAAGGGACACAAGTGGGCGAGAATCCAAACGGTCTATTTTCTCCGGAGATGTCATTTCGGACTCTGATCAGTTCAGGCTGTTTCCTTTCATGGGTTGGCAGTTTATCCAGGAGTAACCTTTTACTCCTACTGATGAAGCACAAGCAGTTAGATATACAGGCATTTAAGCAGTACTAATTATTATGGTAGGTTATGGTGGTATAGACACAGATGTTTGGATGGTATGCTAATCCATGGACTATAGATTTTCTGTAAAAGCTGAAAAGGTCTTACTGTGGCTTATAACATCTCCTAACCACTAGAGGATGTAAGCTTGTGGCATCATCCCTGAATTATTTCTCCAAGGACAGAGCTAATAGCCAATTAGATTTGAGAGACACAGACATTTGGCCACCACTGCTACACAGTATTTCCAGGCAGGTGAGGTGTAGCTGATGCTGACAGAGGAGTCTTGGTTGACTCGAGGAGACCAATATTTGCTTTGTTGATTTAGTGGCCTTTGGTAACATTCTCTGGCATTCCAGAGGCCAACTGTACACTTGCAATTGTGGTCTTGATATATCTTTCCCATGCTTACACCAGGTCTTTGACAGCAGGGCCTTACCGCCTCTCTTCTTGCAGGTATCCCAGTTTTCTGGCAAAAATCCTTTATCTTTTTTTTTGGTGAGCGGGTCTTAGGTCCTCTAGCCAACATCTCCTTGGCTGAATAATCCATTATTGATAACAGATCTGTATCTCCCTTTTTACTATGATGTTTCCACTCTCAATACTTCACACTCAAGCTTTTGTTTGAACATATGTTTTTAGTTCCATGATAATGTGTTACATTAATAGAATTTCTGAACCAAGGAACCATAATCCAAGATAATATTGAAGGCTGCTTTAGGAGTCTGTAAGGAGATTAAATTACATATTGCCATTTAGCATGCACTTTTTTGATGGCAATCCTTTTTTAATTTTTATCTTATAAAGTCTGTCATTTTCTTCAGGAGGCATCTTTTCATCTATTAATTATGCATGCTTGTGTCTCAGTTTACATTTTTTATGAAACATCTATCATATTATATTAAGCTCCGTGGTAAAGGACACATTTTAACATTGCTACTTATGTAAAGACCCTTTCACCAATGTCACATAATAAAGTGCTTAGGTAAAGTGACAGGATACAAAATAAATCTAGAAAAATCAGTAGCCTTTCTTTACACCAACAACATGCAACTGAAGAAGGACTACAAGGAGACCTTCCCACTCACAATAGCCTCAAAAACAATAAAATACCTAGGAACAAACCTAACCAAAGACACCGAGGATCTCTACGACAAAAATTTTAAACCCCTGAAAAAGGATTATTCTCTTTCAGACCCAAATATAAATACTATACTAAAGTCCTTAAGCTAATGCACTTTAAGCAAAATATATTAATACAAGAGCTCTGACATCAGCAATGGAATTTTATAATCCAGGGAGATGTGGCCAGGGGATACAAGGCCCAACAAAAGGTAAAGGATCATTACCTCTAAACTGGGATACATGCAAAAAGAGAGGGCGATAGGCACTGCTGTCAAAGAACCTGACGTTAACATGGGAAAGATGTAGTGAGAACACACGATGGGCAGTGGTACGGATGGCGCTCTGGAAACCAGAGATTGTTAGCCAAAGGCACATCAAGCGCTAATAAAGCAAATACGGTTCTCCCTGAGTCAAGCAGACTCCACCGCCATGCACCAGCGACATCCAGCCTGCGGGAAATAACTGTGCAGGCATAGGAGGCAGACCATAGTGGCCTGTATATCCGCAAAAATCTAATGCTTATTGGATTGCTCTCTCTTGGGTAGAAAAGAACGATGGCCTGATGCCAACAAGCCTTACTTCCTACAGGTTAGGATATTTATAAGCCACAGTAAGACCCGTCATATTTAATAGGGGGGAAAAATGTAACTCAAAGATTAACATATCATCCAAAAATGTGCTATAGCCGGAAAGTAATCTACCAGAACTATTAGTGCTGTTTAAATGCCTATACATACAATAGCTTGTGCTTAGTTAGTAGAGGGATCAAAGTTTTCCTGGACAAACTGTCAGCCCATGAAAGGAAACAGCCAGAATTGACCAGAGTCCAAGACAACAGCTCCAGAGAGAGTGGACTGTTTTACTTCTCATCCACCTGTTCCCCTTTTCTAAGCCTAGGGAAAAATCTGCGGAAGATGGGGCATGGTAGAATGTAAGGGCTGCGATTGGGGTGAATGGTGAAACTACAGCAATATAGTCTGGACACTCATTTGATCAACTTGATTGAACATATATCCCCTCACCCCCCGCTGGATGGTGGGGCTGTGGGGGTTTGGGCACAACAGCCTGCAAATTGGTTTTACATGAAGGATGCTTGTACTCATGGATTACCACTTATAGCTAAAAAATGAAAAAAAAAAAACTGAGAGAAAGATGCAGGACAATTATGGCAGAATGCATGATTTGGGATGGGGTGGGGGTGGAGGGGAAGGGAAAGGGTAATATGCCTGAACTCAATTGGAAAATGATGTATGAAATGCACAAAGCATCAATAAAAAATGTTATAAAAACAAAAAATAAATAAAATTAAAAAATATAAAGTGATTAGGACTAGAAAGTATGCCTAGATGAATATCTGGAAGTGGGACTGTGGACTAAAGTGGTTGTTTTCAATTCATTGAGAATTCTACTACAATAAATGAAGATTCTGCCTTCTAACCTTGTATGCCAACATGTGTTACCTTTCTTGGTTGATCACAGCTATGTCCTATGTGTCATTTTTAAAACATTGCACATGAATGAAATTTGCATATACAAAATTCCATGGTACATACAATATCTAAAATAATACAAAAACGGGACCAATCATGAATTATTCCTTCATAAATATTAATATTTTCAGAATTTTATATTTTATATTTATAAATTTGTATGTAGAAAATTATTATAAATGATTAGAAATATTTATAGAGCCACTTTTTTTACAATTTCCCTTTTGAAAATATTCTCCTTGACTAGAACAATTTACAGTTGCTTTCTCTGTTAACACAAATGATTGATATAAAGCTTCCTTTGAGCATGGATTTTCATCTATTTTTAGAAAGGTATTGCAAAGTCTAGATTTCCCTAGGTGTCATTTAATATTCCCAAGCTGACCCTGCTGTTACATTATGCAAAGTTTATGAAAATTAACAAATTCAAGGACTTCCCTTTTCAGTGCTTCCTGTGTAGTAGTTGTGGGCATGGGGAATAGTGAGTGCTGTTTGCCTATTTTTTCTTTTGAAAAAATCTTTTATTCATTATTTTTATTTTATATGTGTTAGTGTATTGCCTGAATCCTGCAATGCCAATGTAGGTCAGAGAATGGTGTCACAGTCCCTGGAACTAGAGTTATGGAGGGATGTTAGCCACCATGTCTGTAGAAGGAACTGAACCCGGTCCTATTCAAGAATATCCAGTGCTGTTAAAAATTGATTATTCTGGGCTGGGGATGGTGGTGCATCCTTTTAATCCCAGCACTCAGGAGGCAGAGTCAGGCAGATCTCTTGTCAGTTCAAGGCAAGCCTGGTCTACATAGCATGTTCCAGGACAGCTGGACACCAGGTCTCAAAAAGACCCCCCCCCAAAAAAAAAGTTGAGAAATCTATTTGTCCCTATTTTCTTTTATGAGTGTATATGTCTTGCCATTGTGTCCTGTTAGGCAATTCCTGCAGAAGCCAGAAGAGGGTTACAGATCACCTGGAACTGGAGTTACTGGTGGTTGTTAGTCGCTAGTTACTGGTTATGTGGTTACTGGGATTGAACCCTGGTACTCTGCAAGAGCACCCACTGCTCTTAACTATTGATTCATCTTTCCAGCTCCTGAAACCATATTTATTTTTAAACTTTACTCATTATTTTATGTGTACGAGTATATTGCCTGCTTGTATGTAAGTGCATCCATGTCATGCAATGCCCATACAGATCAGAAGAAGGCATCATATTCCCTGGAACAGGAATTACGGATGGTCATTAGCCTCCATGTGGGTGCTCAGTACCAACCCAAGTTCTCTGCAAGAGCATCCTGTACTTTAATAGTGAGCCATCTCTCCAGCCTCAAATGACAGTACATTTAATTAAATGAATAGACTTGTATTCCAGGAAATGATTAGACATGTACTATTTGGTTTTACTTGAACTATATTTAAGTTCCATTATAGAAGGCACATTATGGGGCTGGAGAGATAGCCTAGCAGTTAAGAGCACTGACTGCTCTTTCAGAGGACCCGGATTCGATCCCCAGCATCCGCATGGCGGCTAAGAACCATCTGTAACTCCAATTCCAGGTGAACTCCAGTTCCAGGGGAATCCGAAACCCTCTTCTGACCTCCGTGGCATTGCACGACACGGGTGCCCAAACCTACATGCAGACAGTACATTCATATACATACAAAAATAAATTTAAAAAAGTTTTAAAAAAATAAAATAAAAAAGAAGGCACTTTAAAATGAACAAATGGACTGTGTCAGTTGAGTTCAATAACAATGATACAGATTCATGAGAGCTATTATAAATTCTTATACATACATATCCTAGATGTTATAATGGTTAAATACATCATATAAGACATTGAAAAAATACCTTTCTTACTTTAAAAATTTTTAAAGCCATTTTTTCCTTAATAAAGGAAAGTTATTATATCACATAAGGTCATCCAGATCCAAAAATCTATGTGAAATGCTGCTGGTTTATTTACCATTCTCTATGTTAAGATCCTTAAGAGGGCATAATGAACTAACAAACAAGCTTTAAATTGCTTGTAATGATTGGTTTCTGTGTGATAATGGGGTACGTAAGTTATATGCAACAAATAAAACTCAAGTGTACACAAAACTTTCACTAAAACAGTGTTTCTTATTCTGTGGTTTGTATAACAGAAGAATCCAAATTTATCTCACAGATATCTCATAAAACACCTAAAGTACTACTTTCAATTTTACAAACAATTGATGACTCTTTGGTATATTTAGTTTTAAACCATTCTATGTAGACAAATACTATGTCACATATGCAAAATCAGTGCTATACTGTTTAAAATGGATCATTGATAATAAAAAAAAAACATTTATCAGGTGCTTCATTAGAAATTTAGTAAGACATTAGTTTATTTCTATTTCTGCACTTAAAAACAGACATCTATTGTTCAATTCAAATGTACTACACCACAAACTGGACACGCATTGTAAGAGCAAGAACTAAAACATAGATCATTTTTTCATGTATTCAAATAATAGTATTTGGGGGCCATAAGATTCTTGGCAGCATATCATTGTATACAAAGACAAAAACACAAAAATATTATTTGCCTCCATAGATATCATAAACAACTGGGAAACCCATACATATTTATTTTAAAGCTTACTATATTTCTAACTGTGAGGAAAAATTTAGCATTTCAGTTTGTATTTGGCTAGGCCATAATATTACTGTTGCTGGTATTTCAAAAAGAATTTTTAGAAAAATCACATTAAGGTTGATTATTTAATAGATTAATGTTATAAACAATAGAGTTAGAGATTCTTTAAAAATGCATCATCATTACATTAACATTTTGATTACAATCTCTTTAGTAAATGCTGACAATACCCACATCTTTTTATAGATCGCATGATGAGATAGTTAAAAAATTGCTACACATGGGCTGGAGAGATGACCTAGCGGTTAAGAGCGCCGACCGCTCTTACAGAGGACCCGGGTTCGATCCCCAGCACCCACATGGCGGCCGAGAGCCGTCTGAAACTCCAATTCCAGGAGAACTCCAGTTCCAGGGGAATCCGAGACCCTCTTCTGACCTCCGCGGCGTTGCACGACACGGGTGCACAAACCTGCATGCAGACAGTACATTGATACACATACCGAAATAAATAAAATAAAAAAAAAATAAAAAAAAATGCTACACTTGAAACAAGCACTTCTGAGTTTTCCATTTTGAAAATGAATTCTATGAGTTAACAGCTAGTCAGTGAGGTAGACTGTAGAGTGAATGTCTAGAAATTTAATTTTGGAAGGAGGTTTAGAGAGACCTAGTGACTCTTTAACAGATAACAAGACAGAATACAACTTTGCTAAGTCTACAGTAGCTAGCTAGAATCACACAGTGAATTAATAACAGAAACTGAGCGAGAATTTCACTACCTGGGCGAATCACAAAAACCTTTTTCTACTTGAAAATATTGTTTTCTTTTCTGACAAATTAGAGTTTTGTGATTTTATG
Source organism: Rhizomys pruinosus (assembly GCA_009823505.1). Taxonomy (NCBI): domain Eukaryota; kingdom Metazoa; phylum Chordata; class Mammalia; order Rodentia; family Spalacidae; genus Rhizomys; species Rhizomys pruinosus. The sequence goes on from VZQC01004730.1 coordinate 896,673, forward strand.
TGGGTGCATGAAAAATATCGAGCCTTTAAAGTTTGAATAAACACAAAACTATGTGGTATGAAGTACGCATTTCCATTTAAAATTAATTGTCTCAATGCTGAGAGATGATTCTAAGCTTGCTGTGTAGATATTTGCAGAGATGGAGGAGGAATCACAAAATTCAGTTTTTGTGCACCAGAAGATCATTTGATACTACCAAATCGATGATAACAAATAAACAGTTGAATAAAAATTGAAGAAGATACAGGATATGGGTAATAAATTCAATTAAGAGCTGGAGAGATGGCACAGGAACTACGAGAATTTATTCCTTTGCCAGAGGACCTGGGTTCAGTAGCCAACACCCATACCAGGTGACACTCAACTACTTGTAACTCCAATTCCAGGGAACCTGATGCTCTCTTCTGGCCGCCCTAAGAAACAACACACTCATAATGCAGAGCCATGTGTATAGGAACTCATACATACACATAAGATTAAAAATAAATTAATCTGATTTAGTCAGCTTGTGACTTGTGCACGCTGACCAATTGCTGCAAGTTCATATTAGCAAGCTCTCAGAGGTCTGGAGGACTTTTTCCTTATGCTCATGCACCAACCCTGTCTCTTACAACTCCCCTCTTCCACAAATTTTCCTGAGCCATGGGTGGATGAGGTTTAATATAGGAGTCCTATCCAGATACGTACACACTGCAATCACTTATTCTCTATATCTTCGCTGGTTGTGGCCTTCTGTGAGCATCACATTGTATTATTGAAACACAAAAAATCAATAAATATATACAGTGAAAATAATAATAAAATAAATTAACTTTAAACAAATAGTAATAAGCCAAGATATAGAAATTAGTGTTTTATAAAAGTAGCTGACATGAAGATGAAAAAAATCATGAAGAAGGAGAATGACTATTGGAACCTGAAGAAAATGTTGCGGAATATTTCATCCAAATAAGGACAAAACAAAAATTCATCGTGAGAAAAAATTTTTAGAGCATAAAAGAAGATTTTTCCCAAAGAAAAGGATGTCAAATTACAGAAAATGTTTAGAGAAAACAAGTAAAGTGAAATAGTATCAGGCTATTTTCAACAAAGAGAGGAATGAATTAACATACCATCAAAACCTCTGTGTCTATACCAAAGAAACCTACCATAACAATTAGCACTGTTTAAATACCTATATATCTAATTGTGTGTGCTTCATTAGTAGGATCGAAAGGCTATATATTATACTGTTTAAATACCTAAATATCTAATTGCATGTGCTTCATTAGTAGGATCGAAAGGTTATGCCTGGGCAAGCTGGCAGCCCATGAAAGAAAACAGCCAGAACTGACTAGGGACCAAGACATCAGCTCCAGAGAAAGTAGAGTGTTTTGCTTCTCATCCACCTGTCCCCTTTTCTAAGTCTAGGGAACAATCTGTGGAAGAGGGGGAGTGGTAGAATGTAAGGGCTGCAATTGGGGTTAATGGTGAAACTATAACACTATAGACTGGACACTCATTTGATCAACTTGATTGAACATACAAGCCCCCCCTGCTGGATGGTGGGACCCATGAGCTGTGTGGGTTTGGGCACAACTGCTTGCAAATTGGTTTTACACAAAGGATGCTTGTACTCACAAATTATCACTTATTGTTAAAAAAAATGAAAACAAAACAAAAATGCAGAGAAAGATGCAGAAATCTTACGGCAGAATGCATGATCTGGGATGGGTAAGGGTAGTGTGGGGGGAAGGGAAGGGGATATATGCCTGAACTGAATTGGAAAAATGTATGAAATGCACAAAGCATCAATAAAAACTAATTTAAAAAAAAAATAGAATGAAAACTTAAAAAAAATACAGGAACACAAAAAAATTAAAAAAATAAAAAAAGAAAGAAAAACAAACAAAAAAAAACAAAGAGAGGAAACTATACAACATTCAAAACTGTGATTGTAAACAGGAATAGAAAGAAAATGAAGATTCTCCACCTAATATTATAATTAATATATCAGCATTAAAGCAAAATTAAATAATATTTAGAATGTGAAAGTAAGAAGAGTTTCTTACAGAAGCAAACCCTTGAGGATAACAACATTTTCCTCAAAAGAAACTCTAAAGACCAGGTGATCAGGAAATGATGTGCTACAGTCACCAAATGAAAGCAAATGAAAAAAATTCCCAATATTTGGTAAAGCTATGATTAAAATGTAAAGAACTAATAAAGATATTCCACGATAATCACAAACTAAAATAATTCATTTTAACAAAGGAATAATAATGCATATACATACCTATATTTGCATATATATTTTTCTCACTATGTGAGCTCAGTAAACAATACAGTGCAGTATAAAACATAAATAAGAAGTAACAAGCTTGGGAGTCTAACTATTTTCCTCCTGGTCTTAAGTCAGTCTCCTAAACCACTAAGCCAAATTCATAGTTAAAGAATTTATAGAGTGGCAAGCTTGGGATTTGATCCACAGGCCTTTCGAGAGCAAGTCTGTTTACTTAATTGCTAACCACGTTCTTAGTACTAACCAGGCCAGACCCTGCTTATCTTCTGAGATCAAAGGAGATGGGTGGTATGGCCTTAGACGGGCTTAGTGGCACACTCATTTAATCCCAGCACTTGGGAGGCAGAGACAGGCAGATCTCTATGGGCTTAAGGCCAGCCTGGTCAACAGAGCAAGTTACAGGCCAGCTGGGCCTACAGGGAGACCCTGTCTCAAAAATACTGAAAAAAAAAACACATAAATATAAAAACTAAGATATAATAAAATTGCGATAGTTAAAACATGAATATTATTGGAAGGAAAGTATAGAATATTACAAAAATTCAAACAATTAAAAAAATATATATTGATGCATGGCTTTCAGTTTTACACTCATGGTTAATGGTCCTGTTTTCAAATTTAAAAAGTTGAATGATTAGATTATAAAAGAACAACCATATCCTCCCTTTTCCATTAGAACTTCATCCCCCTAGGAAAGGTATAGATTGAATTCAAATACACATAAGAGTATATCCCAAGTACATGGAACTTCAAAGCAAGAATGAAAAACTATACTCATACCTGACAAAGAAGAACTCTGCCAAAAAATAATCAGGAATGCTGGGGATATAACTCAGTTTGTAAAGAGTTGACTAGCATGGATGAAGTACTGAGTTTAATCCTTAAGCATATAAACTAAGCATGAGAATATGCATCTCTACTCTTAAATTTCAGGAGTTAACATACTAGAAGCAGAAATTCAAGGTCAATTATTAACTTCAATATATCAAGGTCACAACTATTCTGAGATATGTTAAAATTTGTGTCAAGAAATTATTCAGGACATTGAAGGAAAATAACTTCATCTAAATTAAGGGAATATTCTACCAAGATGATATACCTGTGAGATATATGATTAAATAAATATATATATATATAATATATATATATATATTATATATATACATTTATATATATATGGCACTGATACACTCACTGAAGGTCATAAAAAGAGTTAAAGTACTATAACAGAAAGTTCAATAACAAGTTCCATGGCTGCTTACTTGTCCCCTGATCTCTGTGGTTTTTCCAAATTACAAATCTATGGATTCAAACTTTGCATCCATATATAAGAGAAGCCATGTGACATTTATTTTTCTGTATGTGGTTTACCTCACTCAAGATGATTGTTTCCATCCATTTATCTCTTAAGTACATAATTTTGCTTCTCTTAACAGGATAATAATATTCCATTGTGTATATTTACTTACCACATTTCTACCTATTCATTAGTTGACAGACATGCATAATTTCATTTTTATTTTTTTTTATTTTTTTGGTATCTGACCATCATGAATAGACCAGCCATGAACATGGATATGAGCAAATATTTCTGTAGTAGGATAAATAATACTTTATGAATATGTCCAAATGTAGCAAGTTTTGATCTTAGGTTAATTTATTTATAGCTTTCTGAGTACCTCCACACTGACCTCAAATGTTCAGCCCTACTGGATAGCTTTTATAGTACTGGAACATGTTAGGAATGTGAGTGGAAGATAACATTTTCACCAATGTTAACCACCAGTGAACTCTAAGAACTGCAGTTACAACAGACCTGGCAAGATATTTTTCCACTGGTGAAATGGTTATATCGCTAATATGAGTGTGACTTTATGATTAGATTTAAACCTTCCTCTACAGTATGAAACCTATACCTAGCACTGTTGCCTTAGGAGAAATAACAATACTATTAAACTATTAAATGTACATAGTATAATCTGACCTAAACTCTTACCTTTATACACATAGATTAGTTTATCTTTAAACCCTTATCAGAGAAGTTTGTACTTGAAGTAGATGGTAACACAGAGACCCACAGGTTTTCAGCTTTCAAAAGTTAAGAGACTAAATTGTTTGCCCTAAACAGGACTTCTATATCACAACTGAAACCACAAGTATTAAAGATCTTTGTAGAAGAGGTGCAGAAAGGTTTAAGAGCTAGAGATGGTATATGAATACAATGGAACCATATTTTCTGGACAAAACAGGGCACTTGCACATATGAAATCATACATTTTTCAGGGTGTGTCCGTTGCAAGTTGACTATGCTCAGGGTATGGTCCCACATATATTCCCCCAAATATCAAGAGTATTTGAGGAACACAAATTGGACTTTTACTTAATAAGGACACAAATTAAGGTGGTAGTATGTTGGTTGTGGTGGATCTGAGAGGAAATGTAATAAGGGGTTGAACATGATTATATACACTATATGAAATTATCCCCAAATTATTAATAAAATATTATTTTAAGAAGAAAAACTATAGACAATTCAGAAATATAAAAAATACTGTGTATTTTTAGCAAATCAATGGATAATTGACTAAATGTGGGAAAATAAAAATTTCTGTAGTAAACAATTGAAAATATTTCTTTTTTTTAATTTAATTTTTATTGATGGTTTGTGCATTTCATACATTTTTTCCAATTCAGTTCAGGCTTATTTCCCTTTCCCTTCCCCCCATCCCCACCCCATCCCAGATCATGCATTCTGCCATAACTGTCCTGCATCTTTCTCTCAGTTTTTTTTTCATTTTTAGCTATAAGTGATAATCCATGAGTACAAGCATCCTTCATGCAAAACCTATCTGCAGGCTGTTGTGCCCAAACACCTACAGCCCCACCATCCAGTGGGGGGTGACAGGTTGTTTGTTCAATCAAGTTGATCAAATGAGTGTCCAGACTACATTGCTGTAGTTTCACCATTCACCCCAATCGCAGCCCTTACATTCTACCACGCCCCCTCTTCCGCAGGTTGTTCCCTAGGCTTAGAAAAGGGGCACAGGTGGATGAGAGGTAAAACAGTCCACTCTCTCTGGAGCTGTTGACTTGGACTCTGGTCAATTCTGGCTGTTTCCTTTCATGGGCTGACAGTTTGTCCAGGAATAACCTTTAGAATCCTAGTACTGTAAGGCGACATAGCCAAGTTGTAGATCATATATGGTATTTAAGCAGCCTAATAAGTTATTGTACGGTTCTGTTATGTAACAGACACCATGCTTTGTGATTATGTTCACAACGAATACAGCTTTTCCCCCCTGTTAATATGACCGCGGTCTTACTGTGGCTTATAATCTCCTACACTCTGTAGGAGGATGTATGCTTGTTGGCATCTAAGCCATGGGTTTTATCTAGCCAAGGAGGAGCCAGACAGGCAATTAGATTTGGGATAGTACAGGCAACATCGGGCTGGCCTCTGATGCACAGTACTTTCCAGCAGGGTGAGGTGTAAGCTGGGCCTGACTGGTTGAGTCTTGCCTGTGATCAGGGAGACCCGTATCTTGTGCTTATTGGTTAGTGGCCTTGCGTAAAACTTCTACTGGAGCATCTCCAGAGGGCCATCTGTAACTTGCATGTGCGAGTCCACTACATACTCCTCCATGTTACGTCAGGTCCTCGCAGCAGGTCTTATTGTCTCCTCTCGCCTCCTCCCACTTAGCGCAGGAGCTTCCCTTTTCGCTGCGCCGCCTTGATCCCCCTGCACCCAGACAAACCCCAACATATCCCACTCTGCGCTGACACCCATCCATTCATCAGCATGATCACGCAGGCTGCGCTGGCATTATATACTTTGCCTGAGTGGCAGTAGCCTAGGACTTAAGGTAATCCCTAAAACATATCTATTCGAACAAGAGCACAGATATCCTTCCACGTTTACCCAATATTAGTATTGCAATAAAAGAGCCAGGCCATTTTTTAAACAACACGGTTTTATAAAGAATTACCGTCTACACACTCAAATAGTTGTCCATCCCAATTTCACAGTTAGGAGAACGACCTCCACTCATCCAACATAAGTTTCTCCCTTGCTTCTCAAGGCGAGGGGCACCCGGCCAACCGACACAATTATTTCTTATCGAGAATTATGTGGATAGATCACGATACACGTCCTCGCCAGATAGGGCTAACTGTATCGTTTATTACAGGCAATGGTATCGTCGTTAACGCTCAGTTAAGAAAGCATAACCAACAGAGCCACATCTATAATGCCAAGCTATGAACTTGATAAGCCAAATGAACATATTTATTCAAATAATAAAGTGTTGATAGTCATTAACTAGATAAGAGAGAAGAGAGAAAACATATATTTAATGATCGATGTGTCAATAGGATACCATTGAAATAGCAGAGGATCATCTTGTTGAACGATAATATACACAGAAAAAGGTAATGCTACCTAAATTGAACAATATGCCCAGAAACTGAAACACAAACCATAACTGCATCAATGAAGTGAAAACTTTGTCTCCCCCTCCAAAAAACAAGAAATAAAAGAAAAGACAAAGCGAAGACAGACAAAAAGAGAGACCAAAGACACATTTGTGATGATGTCTTCAATAGAAAAGGATATTTTGTGGATGTTTTTATTTTAGCCGTATTTTTCTCTACATTTCAAAACAAAGTTTAATTCAGTAGTTTAAGGTGGTGCTCCCTTCTGGTTGCCTACCCTCTACAGCCCGCAAATAAGCTCAGATTTCTATGCAATTGCTGTCATAGTACAGGCTTATCTATTCAGTGTTTCTTCACGTACGACGATGTCCCTTCCCATTGGAGTCATCACCGTGAGAGACTATTCAAGCTTGTTAGAACTCCCATAAAATAGGTAGCTTGTGAATGACTCTGTTGGCAAGTGATAACTGCTGAAAATCAGTTTTGTTTAGGAGTGTGAAACTTAGTAGTTTATTGGGCTCCATAGGAAAGACCATATCCCAGGAACTTTTGAGGAATTAGGTTTGATATATCTTTTTAAAGGTGAAATTAGGGGAAGCATTACACTAGAGCCAGGTCAGAAAAGGAGAGTGTCTGAAGTGTACGTCAAATATCATCTGTGATAATATTGAGTAGAAACAATCGGGGCTGGAGTTTGGCTAAGTGGCTAAGAGCGCATACTGCTCTTGCAGAAGAACCCCGTTCGATCCCCATTACCCACACGGCGGCTGACAACCATGTTTAACTCGCAGTTCCAGGGGAATCTGACACCGCTCTTCTGACCTCCGCGCATGTGCACGACATGGGGCACAAACTTCATGGAAGGCAGTACATGCACAACAGCATACTAAAAATAAATAAAAATTAAAGAAATAAAAATAAATACTAGAAGAACATATAACAATATAAAAAAGAAAAAAGGCAATACTTATCTTCACAAAGGCGACAGTATTTAAATTTAGACTTAAGCTGAGGAACTATTGCAGCTGATTGTGGCTGGATAAGAAAGTTACTCTCTCTTTATATATTTTTCATTTATTATTTTTATTATATATATAAATATAGAGTATATTAAATATTATACTATATATAAGTAGCGGCCTTCATCTATCGGAAGTGGAACCGTGGGGCTGGAGAGAGTGCCTAGCGGTTTAAGAGCCACCGACTGCTCTTGCAGAGGACCCGGTATATCTGATCCACGCAGCAGCCCACAATGGGCAGTCTGAGAACCGGTCTTTGACTCCAGTTCCAGGGACATTCAATGCCCTCTTCTGATCCACCTTGCAGCACTGCATGACAATGGGTGCACAACCTGCATGCACACAGTACACATTCAACGACATACTGATAAATAAATATAATTTTAAAAAATGTTTAAAAAAGAGATTTGAAAAAAAAGAAATAAGTGGACACTGTTGGTGCAATGCCCTTGAGCTGAGAAAGATGGGATTTTATCCCATAGAGAACTGTAGTCATTGGATGGTTTTTCAGCCTGCCATGTGGGTGCTGGGAGCAGCTAGTGCTCTTAATTTTGCTGAGCCATCTCTCTGGCCGTTTTTTTTTTTTATTTTATTCCTTTTTTTTGTTTTTGTTTGTTTGTGAGAGAGAGAGAAAGAAATTAAATTCTTTGTATTTTTTACAATTCAGTTAAGGCATTTTTCCCTTTCCTTCCCCCCCCCCACCCCATCGCCTAGGATAATGTATTCTGCTGTAACTGTCCTGCCTCTTCATGCGTTTTTTTTTTTCATTGTTTTAGTAATAAGTGATAAGTCCAATGAGTATAAGCATCCTTTGTGCAAAACGAATCTACAGACTGTTGTGCCCAAACCCACATCTCATGGGTCCCACCATTCACCATTCAGTGGGGGTGACAGGTTGTTTGTTCAACTCATGTTGATCAAATGAGTGTCCAGACTGAGNCCCTCTGGCCAGGCCCTGGGTCCCGCCCTCAAGCCCCAAGCTCCCAAGCTCTCGCCCAGGTGGCTTCTGGTATCTGCCCAAGGGCGCACCGCCCTGGCCGCCGACTCTCCGGACCTCTGGCCCAGCGCCGGGTCCCGCCCTCAAGGCCCACAGCTCCAAGCTACTCGCCCAGGTGGCTTCTGGGTATCCTGCTCAAAGGCGCAGCCGCCCTGGCCGCCGGACTCTCCGGACCCTCTGGCCCAGCGCCCGTCCCCGCCTCAAGGCCCCAGCTCCCAAGCTACTCGCCCAGGTGGCTTCTGGGTATCCTGCCCAAAGGCGCAGCCGCCCTGGCCGCCGGACCTCCGGACCCTCTGGCCCAGCGCCCGGGTCCGCCCTCAAGGCCCCAGCTCCCAAGCACTCCCGCCCAGGTGGCTTCTGGGATCCTGCCAAAGGCGCAGCGCCCTGCTGCCGCCGGACTCCTCCGGACCCTCTGGCCCAGCGCCCGGGTCCCGCCTCAAGGCCCCAGCTCCCAAGCTACCTCGCCCAGGTGGCTTCTGGGTATCCTGCCCAAGGCGCAGCCGCCCTGGCGCCGGACTCTCCGACCCTCTGGCCCAGCGCCCGGTCCCGCCCTCAAGGCCCCAGCTCCCAAGCACTCGCCCAGGTGGCTTCTGGGTATCCTGCCCAAAGGCGCAGCCGCCCTGGCCGCCGGACTCTCCGGACCCTCTGGCCCAGCGCCCGGGTCCCGCCTCAAGGCCCCAGCTCCCAAGCTACTCGCCCAGGTGGCTTCTGGGTATCCTGCCCAAAGGCGCAGCCGCCTGGCCGCCGGACTCCCGGACCCTCTGGCCCAGCGCCCGGGTCCCGCCCTCAAGGCCCCAGCTCCCAAGCTACTCGCCCAGGTGGCTTCTGGGTATCCTGCCCAAAGGCGCAGCCGCCTGGCCGCCGGACTCTCCGGACCCTCTGGCCCAGCGCCCGGGTCCCGCCCTCAAGGCCCCAGCTCCCAAGCTACTCGCCCAGGTGGCTTCTGGTATCCTGCCCAAAGGCGCAGCCGCCCTGGCCGCCGGACTCTCCGGACCCTCTGGCCCAGCGCCCGGGTCCCCCTCAAGGCCCCAGCTCCCAAGCTACTCGCCAGGTGGCTTCTGGGTATCCTGCCAAAGGCGCAGCCGCCTGGCCGCCGGACTCTCCGGACCCCTGGCCCAGCGCCCGGTCCCGCCCTCAACGGCCCCAGCTCCCAAGCTACTCGCCCAGGTGGCTTCTGGGTATCCTGCCCAAAGGCGCAGCCGCCCGGCCGCCGGACTCTCCGGACCCTCTGGCCCAGCGCGGGTCCGCCCTCAAGGCCCAGCTCCCAAGCACTCGCCCAGGTGCCTTCTGGGTATCCTGCTCCAAGGCGCAGCCGCCCTGGCCGCCGGACTCTCCGGACCCTCTGGCCAGCGCCCGGGTCGCGCCTCAAGGCCCCAGCTCCCAAGCACTCGCCCAGTGGCTTCTGGGTATCCTGCCCAAAGGCGCAGCCGCCCTGGCCGCCGGACTCTCGGACCTCTGGCCCAGCGCCGGGGTCCGCCCTCAAGGCCCAGCTCCCAAGCTATCGCCCAGGTGGCTTCTGGGTATCCCTCCCAAAGGCGCAGCCGCCCTGGCCGCGGACTCTCCGACCCTCTGGCCCACGCCCGGGTCCCGCCCTCAAGGCCCCAGCTCCCAAGCTACTCGCCCAGGTGGCTTCTGGGTACCTGCCCAAAGGCGCAGCCGCCCGCTGGCCGCCGACTCTCCGGACCCTCTGGCCCAGCGCCCGGGTCCCGCCCTCAAGGCCCCAGCTCCCAAGCTACTCGCCCAGGTGGCTTCTGGGTATCCCCCAAAGGCGCAGCCGCCCTGGCCGCCGGACTCTCCGGACCCCTTGGCCCAGCGCCCGGGTCCCGCCCTCAAGCCCAGCTCCCAAGCTACTGCTCTCGCCCAGGTGGCTTCTGGGTATCCTGCCAAAGGCGCAAGCCGCCTGGCCGCCGGACTCTCCGGACCCTCTGGCCCAGCGCCCGGGTCCCCCCTCAAGGCCCCAGCTCCCAACAAGCTACTCCCCAGGTGGCTTCGGGTATCCTGCCAAAAGGCGCAGCCGCCCTGGCCGCCGGACCTCTCCGGACCCTCTGGCCCAGCGCCCGGGTCCCGCCCTCAAGGCCCCAGCTCCCAAGCTACTCGCCCAGGTGGCTTCTGGTATCCTGCCAAGGCGCAGCGCCCTGGCCGCCGGACTCTCCGACCCTCTGGCCCAGCGCCCGGGTCCCGCCTCAAGGCCCCAGCTCCCAAGCTACTCGCCCAGGTGGCTTCTGGGTATCCTGCCCAAAGGCGCAGCGCCCTGGCCGCCGGACTCTCCAGACCCTCTGGCCAGGCCCGGGTCCCGCCCTCAGGCCCAGCTCCCAAGCTACCGCCCAGGTGGCTTCTGGGTATCCTGCCCAAAGGCGCAGCCGCCCTGGCCGCCGGACTCTCGGACCCTCTGGCCCAGCGCCCGGTCCCGCCCTCAAGGCCCCCAGCTCCAAGCTACTCGCCCAGGTGGCTTCGGGTATCCTGCCCAAAGGCGCAGCCGCCCTGGCCGCCGGACTCTCCGGACCCTCTGGCCCAGCGCCCGGGTCCGCCCCAAGGCCCAGCTCCCAAGCTACTCGCCCAGGTGGCTTCTGGGTATCCTGCCCAAAGGCGCAGCCGCCCTGGCCGCCGGACTCTCCGGACCCTCTGGCCCAGCGCCCGGGTCCCGCCCCAAGGCCCCAGCTCCCAAGCTACTCGCCAGGTGCTTCTGGGTACTGCCCAAAGGCGCAGCCGCCCTGGCCGCCGGACTCTCCGGACCCTCTGGCCCAGCGCCCGGGTCCCCGCCCTCAAGGCCCCAGCTCCCAAGCTACCGCCAGGTGGCTTCTGGGTATCCTGCCCAAAGGCGCAGCCGCCCTGGCCGCCGGACTCTCCGGACCCTCTGGCCCAGCGCCCGTCCCGCCTCAAGGCCCCCAGCTCCCAAGCTACTCGCCCAGGTGGCTTCTGGGTACCTGCCCAAAGGCGCAGCCGCCCGGCCGCCGGACTCTCGGACCCTCTGGCCCAGCGCCCGGGTCCCGCCCTCAAGGCCCAGCTCCCAAGCTACTCGCCCAGGTGGCTTCTGGGTATCCTGCCAAAGGCGCAGCCGCCCTGGCCGCCGGACTCTCCGACCCTCTGGCCCAGCGCCCGGGTCCGCCCTCAAGGCCCCAGCTCCCAAGCTACTCGCCCAGGTGGCTTCTGGTATCCTGCCCAAAGGCGCAGCCGCCCTGGCCGCGGACTCTCCGGACCCTCTGGCCCAGCGCCCGGGTCCCGCCCTCAAGGCCCCAGCTCCCAACTACTCGCCCAGTGGCTTCTGGTATCCTGCCCAAAGGCGCAGCCGCCCTGCGCGACTCTCCGGACCCTCTGCCCAGCGCCCGGTCCCCGCCCTCAAGGCCCCAGCAGCTCCCAAGCTACTCGCCCAGGTGGCTTCTGGGTATCCTGCCAAAGGCGCAGCCGCCCTGGCCGCCGGACTCTCCGGACCCTCTGGCCCCAGCGCCGGTCCCGCCCTCAAGGCCCCAGCTCCCAAGCTACTCGCCCGGTGGCTTCTGGGTATCCTGCCAAAGGCGCAGCGCCCTGGCCCCGGACTCTCCGGACCCTCTGGCCCAGGCCCGGGTCCCGCCCTCAAGGCCCCAGCTCCCAAGCTAATCGCCCAGGTGGCTTCTGGGTACCTGCCCAAAGGCGCAGCCGCCCTGGCCGCCGGACTCTCCGGACCCTCTGGCCCAGCGCCCGGTCCCGCCTCAAGGCCCAGCAGCTCCCAAGCTACTCGCCCAGGTGGCTTCTGGGTATCCTGCCCAAAGGCGCAGCCGCCCTGGGCGCCGGACCTCCGGACCCTCTGGCCCAGCTCGCCGGGTCCCGCCCTCAAGGCCCCAGCTCCCAAGCTACTCGCCCAGGTGGCTTCTGGGTATCCTGCCCAAAGGCGCAGCCGCCCTGGCCGCGGCTCTCCGGACCCTCTGGCCCAGCGCCGGGTCCCGCCCTCAAGGCCCCAGCTCCCAAGCTACTCCCCAGGTGTTCTGGTATCCTGCCCAAAGGCGCAGCCGCCCTGGCCGCCGGACTCTCCGGACCCTCTGGCCCAGCGCCCGGGTCCCGCCCTCAAGGCCCCAGCTCCAAGCTACTACTCGCCCAGGTGGCTTCTGGGTATCCTGCCCAAAGGCGCAGCCGCCCTGGCCGCCGGACTCTCCGGACCCTCTGGCCCAGCGCCCGGGTCCCGCCCTCAAGGCCCCAGCTCCCAAGCTACTCGCCCAGGTGGCTTCTGGGTATCCGCCCAAAGGCGCAGCCGCCTGGCCGCCGGACTCTCCGGACCCTCTGGCCCAGCGCCCGTGTCCCGCCTCAAGGCCCCAGCTCCCAAGCTACTCGCCCAGGTGGCTTCTGGGTATCCTGCCCAAAGGCGCAGCCGCCCTGGCCGCCGGACTCTCCGGACCCTCTGGCCCAGCGCCCGGGTCCCGCCCTCAAGCCCCAGCTCCCAAGCTACTCGCCCAGGTGGCTTCTGGGTATCCTGCCCAAGGCGCAGCCGCACTGGCCGCCGACTCGCGGACTCTCCGGACCCTCTGGCCCAGCGCCCGGGTCCCGCCCTCAAGGCCCCAGCTCCCAAGCTACTCCCAGGTGGCTTCTGGGTATCCTGCCAAAGGCGCAGCCGCCCTGGCCGCCGGACTCTCCGGACCCTCTGGCCCAGCGCCCGGGTCCCGCCCTCAAGGCCCCAGCTCCCAAACTACGCCCCAGGTGGCTTCTGGGTATCCTGCCCAAAGGCGCAGCCGCCCTGGCCGCCGGACTCTCCGACCTCTGGCCCAGCGCCCGGTTCCCGCCTCAAGGCCCCAGCTCCCAAGCTACTCGCCCAGGTGGCTTCTGGGTATCCTGCTCAAGGCGCAGCCGCCCTGGCCGCCGGACCTCCGGACCCTCTGGCCCAGCCCGGGTCCCCCCCTCAAGGCCCCAGCTCCCAAGCTACTCGCCCAGGTGGCTTTCTGGGTATCCTGCCCAAAGGCGCAGCCGCCCTGGCCCGCCGTACGCTCGGATCTCCGGACCCTCTGGCCCAGCGCCCGGGTCCCGCCCTCAAGGCCCCAGCTCCCAAGCTACTCGCCCAGGTGGCTTCTGGGTATCCTGCCCAAAGGCGCAGCCGCCCTGGCCGCCGGACTCTCCGGACCCTCTGGCCCAGCGCCCGGGTCCCGCCCTCAAGGCCCCAGCTCCCAAGCTACTCGCCCAGGTGGCTTCTGGGTATCCTGCCCAAAGGCGCAGCCGCCCTGGCCGCCGGACTCTCCGGACCCTCTGGCCCAGCGCCCGGGTCCCGCCCTCAAGGCCCCAGCTCCCAAGCTACTCGCCCAGGTGGCTTCTGGGTATCCTGCCCAAAGGCGCAGCCGCCCTGGCCGCCGGACTCTCCGGACCCTCTGGCCCAGCGCCCGGGTCCCGCCCTCAAGGCCCCAGCTCCCAAGCTACTCGCCCAGGTGGCTTCTGGGTATCCTGCCCAAAGGCGCAGCCGCCCTGGCCGCCGGACTCTCCGGACCCTCTGGCCCAGCGCCCGGGTCCCGCCCTCAAGGCCCCAGCTCCCAAGCTACTCGCCCAGGTGGCTTCTGGGTATCCTGCCCAAAGGCGCAGCCGCCCTGGCCGCCGGACTCTCCGGACCCTCTGGCCCAGCGCCCGGGTCCCGCCCTCAAGGCCCCAGCTCCCAAGCTACTCGCCCAGGTGGCTTCTGGGTATCCTGCCCAAAGGCGCAGCCGCCCTGGCCGCCGGACTCTCCGGACCCTCTGGCCCAGCGCCCGGGTCCCGCCCTCAAGGCCCCAGCTCCCAAGCTACTCGCCCAGGTGGCTTCTGGGTATCCTGCCCAAAGGCGCAGCCGCCCTGGCCGCCGGACTCTCCGGACCCTCTGGCCCAGCGCCCGGGTCCCGCCCTCAAGGCCCCAGCTCCCAAGCTACTCGCCCAGGTGGCTTCTGGGTATCCTGCCCAAAGGCGCAGCCGCCCTGGCCGCCGGACTCTCCGGACCCTCTGGCCCAGCGCCCGGGTCCCGCCCTCAAGGCCCCAGCTCCCAAGCTACTCGCCCAGGTGGCTTCTGGGTATCCTGCCCAAAGGCGCAGCCGCCCTGGCCGCCGGACTCTCCGGACCCTCTGGCCCAGCGCCCGGGTCCCGCCCTCAAGGCCCCAGCTCCCAAGCTACTCGCCCAGGTGGCTTCTGGGTATCCTGCCCAAAGGCGCAGCCGCCCTGGCCGCCGGACTCTCCGGACCCTCTGGCCCAGCGCCCGGGTCCCGCCCTCAAGGCCCCAGCTCCCAAGCTACTCGCCCAGGTGGCTTCTGGGTATCCTGCCCAAAGGCGCAGCCGCCCTGGCCGCCGGACTCTCCGGACCCTCTGGCCCAGCGCCCGGGTCCCGCCCTCAAGGCCCCAGCTCCCAAGCTACTCGCCCAGGTGGCTTCTGGGTATCCTGCCCAAAGGCGCAGCCGCCCTGGCCGCCGGACTCTCCGGACCCTCTGGCCCAGCGCCCGGGTCCCGCCCTCAAGGCCCCAGCTCCCAAGCTACTCGCCCAGGTGGCTTCTGGGTATCCTGCCCAAAGGCGCAGCCGCCCTGGCCGCCGGACTCTCCGGACCCTCTGGCCCAGCGCCCGGGTCCCGCCCTCAAGGCCCCAGCTCCCAAGCTACTCGCCCAGGTGGCTTCTGGGTATCCTGCCCAAAGGCGCAGCCGCCCTGGCCGCCGGACTCTCCGGACCCTCTGGCCCAGCGCCCGGGTCCCGCCCTCAAGGCCCCAGCTCCCAAGCTACTCGCCCAGGTGGCTTCTGGGTATCCTGCCCAAAGGCGCAGCCGCCCTGGCCGCCGGACTCTCCGGACCCTCTGGCCCAGCGCCCGGGTCCCGCCCTCAAGGCCCCAGCTCCCAAGCTACTCGCCCAGGTGGCTTCTGGGTATCCTGCCCAAAGGCGCAGCCGCCCTGGCCGCCGGACTCTCCGGACCCTCTGGCCCAGCGCCCGGGTCCCGCCCTCAAGGCCCCAGCTCCCAAGCTACTCGCCCAGGTGGCTTCTGGGTATCCTGCCCAAAGGCGCAGCCGCCCTGGCCGCCGGACTCTCCGGACCCTCTGGCCCAGCGCCCGGGTCCCGCCCTCAAGGCCCCAGCTCCCAAGCTACTCGCCCAGGTGGCTTCTGGGTATCCTGCCCAAAGGCGCAGCCGCCCTGGCCGCCGGACTCTCCGGACCCTCTGGCCCAGCGCCCGGGTCCCGCCCTCAAGGCCCCAGCTCCCAAGCTACTCGCCCAGGTGGCTTCTGGGTATCCTGCCCAAAGGCGCAGCCGCCCTGGCCGCCGGACTCTCCGGACCCTCTGGCCCAGCGCCCGGGTCCCGCCCTCAAGGCCCCAGCTCCCAAGCTACTCGCCCAGGTGGCTTCTGGGTATCCTGCCCAAAGGCGCAGCCGCCCTGGCCGCCGGACTCTCCGGACCCTCTGGCCCAGCGCCCGGGTCCCGCCCTCAAGGCCCCAGCTCCCAAGCTACTCGCCCAGGTGGCTTCTGGGTATCCTGCCCAAAGGCGCAGCCGCCCTGGCCGCCGGACTCTCCGGACCCTCTGGCCCAGCGCCCGGGTCCCGCCCTCAAGGCCCCAGCTCCCAAGCTACTCGCCCAGGTGGCTTCTGGGTATCCTGCCCAAAGGCGCAGCCGCCCTGGCCGCCGGACTCTCCGGACCCTCTGGCCCAGCGCCCGGGTCCCGCCCTCAAGGCCCCAGCTCCCAAGCTACTCGCCCAGGTGGCTTCTGGGTATCCTGCCCAAAGGCGCAGCCGCCCTGGCCGCCGGACTCTCCGGACCCTCTGGCCCAGCGCCCGGGTCCCGCCCTCAAGGCCCCAGCTCCCAAGCTACTCGCCCAGGTGGCTTCTGGGTATCCTGCCCAAAGGCGCAGCCGCCCTGGCCGCCGGACTCTCCGGACCCTCTGGCCCAGCGCCCGGGTCCCGCCCTCAAGGCCCCAGCTCCCAAGCTACTCGCCCAGGTGGCTTCTGGGTATCCTGCCCAAAGGCGCAGCCGCCCTGGCCGCCGGACTCTCCGGACCCTCTGGCCCAGCGCCCGGGTCCCGCCCTCAAGGCCCCAGCTCCCAAGCTACTCGCCCAGGTGGCTTCTGGGTATCCTGCCCAAAGGCGCAGCCGCCCTGGCCGCCGGACTCTCCGGACCCTCTGGCCCAGCGCCCGGGTCCCGCCCTCAAGGCCCCAGCTCCCAAGCTACTCGCCCAGGTGGCTTCTGGGTATCCTGCCCAAAGGCGCAGCCGCCCTGGCCGCCGGACTCTCCGGACCCTCTGGCCCAGCGCCCGGGTCCCGCCCTCAAGGCCCCAGCTCCCAAGCTACTCGCCCAGGTGGCTTCTGGGTATCCTGCCCAAAGGCGCAGCCGCCCTGGCCGCCGGACTCTCCGGACCCTCTGGCCCAGCGCCCGGGTCCCGCCCTCAAGGCCCCAGCTCCCAAGCTACTCGCCCAGGTGGCTTCTGGGTATCCTGCCCAAAGGCGCAGCCGCCCTGGCCGCCGGACTCTCCGGACCCTCTGGCCCAGCGCCCGGGTCCCGCCCTCAAGGCCCCAGCTCCCAAGCTACTCGCCCAGGTGGCTTCTGGGTATCCTGCCCAAAGGCGCAGCCGCCCTGGCCGCCGGACTCTCCGGACCCTCTGGCCCAGCGCCCGGGTCCCGCCCTCAAGGCCCCAGCTCCCAAGCTACTCGCCCAGGTGGCTTCTGGGTATCCTGCCCAAAGGCGCAGCCGCCCTGGCCGCCGGACTCTCCGGACCCTCTGGCCCAGCGCCCGGGTCCCGCCCTCAAGGCCCCAGCTCCCAAGCTACTCGCCCAGGTGGCTTCTGGGTATCCTGCCCAAAGGCGCAGCCGCCCTGGCCGCCGGACTCTCCGGACCCTCTGGCCCAGCGCCCGGGTCCCGCCCTCAAGGCCCCAGCTCCCAAGCTACTCGCCCAGGTGGCTTCTGGGTATCCTGCCCAAAGGCGCAGCCGCCCTGGCCGCCGGACTCTCCGGACCCTCTGGCCCAGCGCCCGGGTCCCGCCCTCAAGGCCCCAGCTCCCAAGCTACTCGCCCAGGTGGCTTCTGGGTATCCTGCCCAAAGGCGCAGCCGCCCTGGCCGCCGGACTCTCCGGACCCTCTGGCCCAGCGCCCGGGTCCCGCCCTCAAGGCCCCAGCTCCCAAGCTACTCGCCCAGGTGGCTTCTGGGTATCCTGCCCAAAGGCGCAGCCGCCCTGGCCGCCGGACTCTCCGGACCCTCTGGCCCAGCGCCCGGGTCCCGCCCTCAAGGCCCCAGCTCCCAAGCTACTCGCCCAGGTGGCTTCTGGGTATCCTGCCCAAAGGCGCAGCCGCCCTGGCCGCCGGACTCTCCGGACCCTCTGGCCCAGCGCCCGGGTCCCGCCCTCAAGGCCCCAGCTCCCAAGCTACTCGCCCAGGTGGCTTCTGGGTATCCTGCCCAAAGGCGCAGCCGCCCTGGCCGCCGGACTCTCCGGACCCTCTGGCCCAGCGCCCGGGTCCCGCCCTCAAGGCCCCAGCTCCCAAGCTACTCGCCCAGGTGGCTTCTGGGTATCCTGCCCAAAGGCGCAGCCGCCCTGGCCGCCGGACTCTCCGGACCCTCTGGCCCAGCGCCCGGGTCCCGCCCTCAAGGCCCCAGCTCCCAAGCTACTCGCCCAGGTGGCTTCTGGGTATCCTGCCCAAAGGCGCAGCCGCCCTGGCCGCCGGACTCTCCGGACCCTCTGGCCCAGCGCCCGGGTCCCGCCCTCAAGGCCCCAGCTCCCAAGCTACTCGCCCAGGTGGCTTCTGGGTATCCTGCCCAAAGGCGCAGCCGCCCTGGCCGCCGGACTCTCCGGACCCTCTGGCCCAGCGCCCGGGTCCCGCCCTCAAGGCCCCAGCTCCCAAGCTACTCGCCCAGGTGGCTTCTGGGTATCCTGCCCAAAGGCGCAGCCGCCCTGGCCGCCGGACTCTCCGGACCCTCTGGCCCAGCGCCCGGGTCCCGCCCTCAAGGCCCCAGCTCCCAAGCTACTCGCCCAGGTGGCTTCTGGGTATCCTGCCCAAAGGCGCAGCCGCCCTGGCCGCCGGACTCTCCGGACCCTCTGGCCCAGCGCCCGGGTCCCGCCCTCAAGGCCCCAGCTCCCAAGCTACTCGCCCAGGTGGCTTCTGGGTATCCTGCCCAAAGGCGCAGCCGCCCTGGCCGCCGGACTCTCCGGACCCTCTGGCCCAGCGCCCGGGTCCCGCCCTCAAGGCCCCAGCTCCCAAGCTACTCGCCCAGGTGGCTTCTGGGTATCCTGCCCAAAGGCGCAGCCGCCCTGGCCGCCGGACTCTCCGGACCCTCTGGCCCAGCGCCCGGGTCCCGCCCTCAAGGCCCCAGCTCCCAAGCTACTCGCCCAGGTGGCTTCTGGGTATCCTGCCCAAAGGCGCAGCCGCCCTGGCCGCCGGACTCTCCGGACCCTCTGGCCCAGCGCCCGGGTCCCGCCCTCAAGGCCCCAGCTCCCAAGCTACTCGCCCAGGTGGCTTCTGGGTATCCTGCCCAAAGGCGCAGCCGCCCTGGCCGCCGGACTCTCCGGACCCTCTGGCCCAGCGCCCGGGTCCCGCCCTCAAGGCCCCAGCTCCCAAGCTACTCGCCCAGGTGGCTTCTGGGTATCCTGCCCAAAGGCGCAGCCGCCCTGGCCGCCGGACTCTCCGGACCCTCTGGCCCAGCGCCCGGGTCCCGCCCTCAAGGCCCCAGCTCCCAAGCTACTCGCCCAGGTGGCTTCTGGGTATCCTGCCCAAAGGCGCAGCCGCCCTGGCCGCCGGACTCTCCGGACCCTCTGGCCCAGCGCCCGGGTCCCGCCCTCAAGGCCCCAGCTCCCAAGCTACTCGCCCAGGTGGCTTCTGGGTATCCTGCCCAAAGGCGCAGCCGCCCTGGCCGCCGGACTCTCCGGACCCTCTGGCCCAGCGCCCGGGTCCCGCCCTCAAGGCCCCAGCTCCCAAGCTACTCGCCCAGGTGGCTTCTGGGTATCCTGCCCAAAGGCGCAGCCGCCCTGGCCGCCGGACTCTCCGGACCCTCTGGCCCAGCGCCCGGGTCCCGCCCTCAAGGCCCCAGCTCCCAAGCTACTCGCCCAGGTGGCTTCTGGGTATCCTGCCCAAAGGCGCAGCCGCCCTGGCCGCCGGACTCTCCGGACCCTCTGGCCCAGCGC
Organism: Rhizomys pruinosus; assembly: GCA_009823505.1. Taxonomy (NCBI): domain Eukaryota; kingdom Metazoa; phylum Chordata; class Mammalia; order Rodentia; family Spalacidae; genus Rhizomys; species Rhizomys pruinosus. Next base: position 916,449 of record VZQC01004730.1, read on the forward strand.
CCGGGTCCCGCCCTCAAGGCCCCAGCTCCCAAGCTACTCGCCCAGGTGGCTTCTGGGTATCCTGCCCAAAGGCGCAGCCGCCCTGGCCGCCGGACTCTCCGGACCCTCTGGCCCAGCGCCCGGGTCCCGCCCTCAAGGCCCCAGCTCCCAAGCTACTCGCCCAGGTGGCTTCTGGGTATCCTGCCCAAAGGCGCAGCCGCCCTGGCCGCCGGACTCTCCGGACCCTCTGGCCCAGCGCCCGGGTCCCGCCCTCAAGGCCCCAGCTCCCAAGCTACTCGCCCAGGTGGCTTCTGGGTATCCTGCCCAAAGGCGCAGCCGCCCTGGCCGCCGGACTCTCCGGACCCTCTGGCCCAGCGCCCGGGTCCCGCCCTCAAGGCCCCAGCTCCCAAGCTACTCGCCCAGGTGGCTTCTGGGTATCCTGCCCAAAGGCGCAGCCGCCCTGGCCGCCGGACTCTCCGGACCCTCTGGCCCAGCGCCCGGGTCCCGCCCTCAAGGCCCCAGCTCCCAAGCTACTCGCCCAGGTGGCTTCTGGGTATCCTGCCCAAAGGCGCAGCCGCCCTGGCCGCCGGACTCTCCGGACCCTCTGGCCCAGCGCCCGGGTCCCGCCCTCAAGGCCCCAGCTCCCAAGCTACTCGCCCAGGTGGCTTCTGGGTATCCTGCCCAAAGGCGCAGCCGCCCTGGCCGCCGGACTCTCCGGACCCTCTGGCCCAGCGCCCGGGTCCCGCCCTCAAGGCCCCAGCTCCCAAGCTACTCGCCCAGGTGGCTTCTGGGTATCCTGCCCAAAGGCGCAGCCGCCCTGGCCGCCGGACTCTCCGGACCCTCTGGCCCAGCGCCCGGGTCCCGCCCTCAAGGCCCCAGCTCCCAAGCTACTCGCCCAGGTGGCTTCTGGGTATCCTGCCCAAAGGCGCAGCCGCCCTGGCCGCCGGACTCTCCGGACCCTCTGGCCCAGCGCCCGGGTCCCGCCCTCAAGGCCCCAGCTCCCAAGCTACTCGCCCAGGTGGCTTCTGGGTATCCTGCCCAAAGGCGCAGCCGCCCTGGCCGCCGGACTCTCCGGACCCTCTGGCCCAGCGCCCGGGTCCCGCCCTCAAGGCCCCAGCTCCCAAGCTACTCGCCCAGGTGGCTTCTGGGTATCCTGCCCAAAGGCGCAGCCGCCCTGGCCGCCGGACTCTCCGGACCCTCTGGCCCAGCGCCCGGGTCCCGCCCTCAAGGCCCCAGCTCCCAAGCTACTCGCCCAGGTGGCTTCTGGGTATCCTGCCCAAAGGCGCAGCCGCCCTGGCCGCCGGACTCTCCGGACCCTCTGGCCCAGCGCCCGGGTCCCGCCCTCAAGGCCCCAGCTCCCAAGCTACTCGCCCAGGTGGCTTCTGGGTATCCTGCCCAAAGGCGCAGCCGCCCTGGCCGCCGGACTCTCCGGACCCTCTGGCCCAGCGCCCGGGTCCCGCCCTCAAGGCCCCAGCTCCCAAGCTACTCGCCCAGGTGGCTTCTGGGTATCCTGCCCAAAGGCGCAGCCGCCCTGGCCGCCGGACTCTCCGGACCCTCTGGCCCAGCGCCCGGGTCCCGCCCTCAAGGCCCCAGCTCCCAAGCTACTCGCCCAGGTGGCTTCTGGGTATCCTGCCCAAAGGCGCAGCCGCCCTGGCCGCCGGACTCTCCGGACCCTCTGGCCCAGCGCCCGGGTCCCGCCCTCAAGGCCCCAGCTCCCAAGCTACTCGCCCAGGTGGCTTCTGGGTATCCTGCCCAAAGGCGCAGCCGCCCTGGCCGCCGGACTCTCCGGACCCTCTGGCCCAGCGCCCGGGTCCCGCCCTCAAGGCCCCAGCTCCCAAGCTACTCGCCCAGGTGGCTTCTGGGTATCCTGCCCAAAGGCGCAGCCGCCCTGGCCGCCGGACTCTCCGGACCCTCTGGCCCAGCGCCCGGGTCCCGCCCTCAAGGCCCCAGCTCCCAAGCTACTCGCCCAGGTGGCTTCTGGGTATCCTGCCCAAAGGCGCAGCCGCCCTGGCCGCCGGACTCTCCGGACCCTCTGGCCCAGCGCCCGGGTCCCGCCCTCAAGGCCCCAGCTCCCAAGCTACTCGCCCAGGTGGCTTCTGGGTATCCTGCCCAAAGGCGCAGCCGCCCTGGCCGCCGGACTCTCCGGACCCTCTGGCCCAGCGCCCGGGTCCCGCCCTCAAGGCCCCAGCTCCCAAGCTACTCGCCCAGGTGGCTTCTGGGTATCCTGCCCAAAGGCGCAGCCGCCCTGGCCGCCGGACTCTCCGGACCCTCTGGCCCAGCGCCCGGGTCCCGCCCTCAAGGCCCCAGCTCCCAAGCTACTCGCCCAGGTGGCTTCTGGGTATCCTGCCCAAAGGCGCAGCCGCCCTGGCCGCCGGACTCTCCGGACCCTCTGGCCCAGCGCCCGGGTCCCGCCCTCAAGGCCCCAGCTCCCAAGCTACTCGCCCAGGTGGCTTCTGGGTATCCTGCCCAAAGGCGCAGCCGCCCTGGCCGCCGGACTCTCCGGACCCTCTGGCCCAGCGCCCGGGTCCCGCCCTCAAGGCCCCAGCTCCCAAGCTACTCGCCCAGGTGGCTTCTGGGTATCCTGCCCAAAGGCGCAGCCGCCCTGGCCGCCGGACTCTCCGGACCCTCTGGCCCAGCGCCCGGGTCCCGCCCTCAAGGCCCCAGCTCCCAAGCTACTCGCCCAGGTGGCTTCTGGGTATCCTGCCCAAAGGCGCAGCCGCCCTGGCCGCCGGACTCTCCGGACCCTCTGGCCCAGCGCCCGGGTCCCGCCCTCAAGGCCCCAGCTCCCAAGCTACTCGCCCAGGTGGCTTCTGGGTATCCTGCCCAAAGGCGCAGCCGCCCTGGCCGCCGGACTCTCCGGACCCTCTGGCCCAGCGCCCGGGTCCCGCCCTCAAGGCCCCAGCTCCCAAGCTACTCGCCCAGGTGGCTTCTGGGTATCCTGCCCAAAGGCGCAGCCGCCCTGGCCGCCGGACTCTCCGGACCCTCTGGCCCAGCGCCCGGGTCCCGCCCTCAAGGCCCCAGCTCCCAAGCTACTCGCCCAGGTGGCTTCTGGGTATCCTGCCCAAAGGCGCAGCCGCCCTGGCCGCCGGACTCTCCGGACCCTCTGGCCCAGCGCCCGGGTCCCGCCCTCAAGGCCCCAGCTCCCAAGCTACTCGCCCAGGTGGCTTCTGGGTATCCTGCCCAAAGGCGCAGCCGCCCTGGCCGCCGGACTCTCCGGACCCTCTGGCCCAGCGCCCGGGTCCCGCCCTCAAGGCCCCAGCTCCCAAGCTACTCGCCCAGGTGGCTTCTGGGTATCCTGCCCAAAGGCGCAGCCGCCCTGGCCGCCGGACTCTCCGGACCCTCTGGCCCAGCGCCCGGGTCCCGCCCTCAAGGCCCCAGCTCCCAAGCTACTCGCCCAGGTGGCTTCTGGGTATCCTGCCCAAAGGCGCAGCCGCCCTGGCCGCCGGACTCTCCGGACCCTCTGGCCCAGCGCCCGGGTCCCGCCCTCAAGGCCCCAGCTCCCAAGCTACTCGCCCAGGTGGCTTCTGGGTATCCTGCCCAAAGGCGCAGCCGCCCTGGCCGCCGGACTCTCCGGACCCTCTGGCCCAGCGCCCGGGTCCCGCCCTCAAGGCCCCAGCTCCCAAGCTACTCGCCCAGGTGGCTTCTGGGTATCCTGCCCAAAGGCGCAGCCGCCCTGGCCGCCGGACTCTCCGGACCCTCTGGCCCAGCGCCCGGGTCCCGCCCTCAAGGCCCCAGCTCCCAAGCTACTCGCCCAGGTGGCTTCTGGGTATCCTGCCCAAAGGCGCAGCCGCCCTGGCCGCCGGACTCTCCGGACCCTCTGGCCCAGCGCCCGGGTCCCGCCCTCAAGGCCCCAGCTCCCAAGCTACTCGCCCAGGTGGCTTCTGGGTATCCTGCCCAAAGGCGCAGCCGCCCTGGCCGCCGGACTCTCCGGACCCTCTGGCCCAGCGCCCGGGTCCCGTCCTCAAGGCCCCAGCTCCCAAGCTACTCGCCCAGGTGGCTTCTGGGTATCCTGCCCAAAGGCGCAGCTGCCCTGGCCGCCGGACTCTCTGGACCCTCTGGCCCAGCGCCCGGGTCCACCCTCAAGGCCCCAGCTCCCCACCAGTGCTCTTAAACAATGAGCCATCTCTCTACTCCCAAATTGCTTGACTTTAAGGTAGAGACTGTTGATGGGCTGACTAGATGCCAGTAGATAAACTTATATTGATTTATAGCTGGGTACACAAACTTGACTCAATAGACCTGAACATATATGAAAGGATACATGAAACTGGGTGGTGCATCAATTTTTCTTTTGCGTTTGGTTCATGTTTTTTTGGAGATAGGTTCTCCTTGTACCCTTGGCTGGCCTAGAACTTAGTACGTAGCCCAGTCTCTCCTAAATCTCTTAGAGATCTCTGAGCTCTGCCTCCAGAGTGCTGTGATTAATGTTACATGCTACAAATCCACCTTAATATTCATTTAAATTATGAATAATTTTATAAAATATATTTCTATTTAAATATAATTCACACATAGTAACTTTTTGCTCAGTGTTACATATTTTTACATATTTTAGATACAATTGATGGTGTGAATGTGCTATATCAAGAACACAAATAGTTACATTTCTTTCTTTCCATGTTGTCAGAGTTTATTGAATAATAAAATATTCAAAAGGTACCCAGGTTTTGTTGGTTGTAATTTTCCCCCTTTCACAGTGTCTCTATTGAATTGAAAGCTTGCTATTGCTAAAAACATATATTTTTATTCCTATTTATGAATATTAACATACAGATCACATATTATATAACATATGCTAAATCTATCATGTATCTACCTATCATGTATCTACCTATAATGTATCTATCATCTATCTATCAACTATCTATCATATCTATCTATCTATCTATCTATCATCTATCATCTATCTATCATCATCTATCTATATAAGCTATGCATGTCTTTGAGTGGTGGAATAGTTCCAGAATGACTGCAAAGAGTAAAGTAAGCTTCAGAACAAACCAAATAATTCTAAGAGGACTTACTGAATGGCAGAAGCAGGACATTGATACAATTGCAAAGAGTTCCCTTTGTGGTCTGCTGGAAGCTACATTGTGAATTCAAGGCTGGGGCTTGTAGTTCAGTGGAATTTTGTTGCCCAGGCATTCTACACAGCCAAGTTGCAAGACCATGGAAATCTTAGTGGAGAAATGCATGATCAGGTTTAGATGGAGAGCAGGCTGGATGGGTGGCTAGTAAATGTATATTTGAATAGGCTTTGTCAGCAGCGAGACTGAGCCAAAATGAATGCCCTGGGATAGTCTGAAGTTTGTACCTATTAATTTGTTTGTACATACACAGACTGGAAGATTTTCATGATATGGTTTTAATATATTCATGTGTATATGTAATTCCAATTTATATTGATAAATGTATTGATAAACGTATTTATTATTTTTTTTCCATTTAAGAATAAGTTATTTATCCAACTTTGGGTGGTGGTTGACAAGTTGAACTTGGTAAGATGGCAAAATCCTTCCTCTTAATTTGTACTAAAATTGGAGCCAAATTTTGTGATTAATTGTGTTAAATAATGACAGCAGCCATCAATTAATTAGACTGTTTCTAATTTTCATATATATGTGCTCAGAAACAGGATTCCTGAACTGCAATTTAGCCAGCTATATTTTCAAATTGTGGGGGTGGGGCTTCCTTACTAATTTACATAATGACTAAAATAATTCTCATTTTTACTTATAGACTCCAATAGCTCTCCTTTCTTTATATCTCATGTAACCTTTCTGTATTTTTCATTCTCCATTTCCTTTCTATACTAAATTCTTTGACCAGCCCAGTGTGGACTGGTCCTCAGCAATCATTCCATAATAGAATCAGCAGCTTTACTAAGTCTATGGTGTCATTTATACCTCTGTTAAGAATGCAAGCTACAAGAATGAAACATCCTGGTTTACAGACAACACAGGGTCACAAAGGCTACAGGAATGTGACATACTTGTTTACAGACAACTTAAGGATTCCAAAGGCTACAGAAATGTATCATTCTTGTTTACAGGCAACACAGGGCTCACAAATGCTACAAGAATGTTCAAGGTCTTATAGTAATCAAATTAGTTCCCTATTTCCCCTACATTCCCTCCTTTTCAAGCACATGCTCCCTTGTGTTTATTAGAGAGGAACTCAGGACACTCTTGACAAATCACCTGAAGCCTGATAGTTTCCAACCATTTTTTTATTTGTTTATTATTTTTAAGGGATTCACAATATAAGAGCACAGTTGTTTTCAGATCACATTGACATTGCTCAGTTTGCCATACAATTAGGTAATTGGCACGAGCATCCACAAATGAGGGATACCCCTCGTCCTTTTATTTTTCTGGGACTGTGTTACTTCACTAAACATGATATCTTCTAGCTCCAGCCATTTACCTGCAAAGATCATGATGTCATCTTTCTTTACCGCTGCATAGAACTCCATTGTGTAGACGTACCACATTTTCTCTATACACTCGTCATTTGAGGGGCACTTGGGTTGGTTCCAGGTCCTTGCTATTGTGAAGACAACTGCAATAAAGATGGATGTGCATGTGTCTCTGTGGTAAGATGAGTCTTGTGGGTACATGTCCAGGAGTGGTATAGCTGGGTCAGGTGGCAAGTTCATTCCAAGTCTTCCAATGGTTCTCCACACTGCTTTCCATAGTGGCTGTACGAGTTTACATTCCCACGAGCAGTGGATGAGTGGTCCCCTTTCCTCACACCCTCTCCAGTACTTGGTATCATTTGTTTTCTTGATCCTAGCCAGTCTTATTGGAGTAAGATGATATCTTAAAGTGGTTTTGATTTGCATTTCCTTAATTATTAATGATGTTGAACACTTCTTAAGATGTTTCTCAGCCATCTCTAATTCCTCACTGGTGAAGTCTTTTTTCAGCTCTTTGCTCCATCTATTTAGTGGGTCATTTGTTTTCTTTCTTCTTTGTTTATTGAGTAGTTTATATATTCTGGAAACCAATACTTTGTCAGATGTATCTGTGGTGAAGGGTTTCTCCCACTCTGTGGGTTTTCTCTTCACTTCCTTGATTGTTTCTTTTGATGTACAGAAGCTTTTGAGTTTAATGAGGTCCCATTTGTCAACTGTCGACCTTATTTCTTGTGCAGCTGATGTCTGATTTAGGAAGTCTTTTCCTATGCCTATGTCTTGTAGTCTGCTGCCAACTTTTTCTTCTATCGCCTTCAGAGTTTGGGGTTTCATGTTGGGGTTTTTAATCCATCTGGAGCTGACTTTCGTACAGGGAGAGAGGTAGGTGATTAATTTCATTCGTCTACACGTGGCGATTCATTTTGGCCAACACCACTTGCTGAAGATGCTGTCTTTCCTCCACTGTGTATTCTCGGCCCCCTTCACAAATATGAGATGGCTGGAATTGTATGTGCTCAAGTTTGGATGTTCAGTTTTGTTCCATTGGTCAACAGTTCTGTTTTTGTGCCAGTAGCAAGCCGTTTTTATGATTTTAATTATATGCAAAATATTACCGAATGTGGTGCACATTGTCAAGTTAAAATTAAGCATATATCTATCAAAATGTATTATGTGTACCTGTGTCTTGGAAGAAAACACATACTAATTAAATGTACATTAGGATTTAGAAAATAAAATGACCTCTGATATTTTTAAATTTTAATTCAGTAAGTACATTTCTTGTTTAAAAGAATGTCTCATTTCATGTCAAAAGGTATTTTCCTTCCTTTAATTATTTGATGTTGTTACTGCAACAGAAACTATGAGATACAGAGAATTATATATAGTAATATTAAGGGCTTAGTTTGGTAATTTCTTATTTATCCTTTATTTCTCAGTGCTTATATGAAATCAGGCATATTTTACAGGGAAGACCAACAATGACTTGTGTACTATGACTTCATAAATTACTAGAAGAACACATTTATTTACTGAGAATATTGAAAAAATCTTTATACTACAGAGATTATTTTCACTACTGGGTGAGAGAAATAAAATTATCTTTCACAATGGGAGTTTGCAAATTATTCACATGCTTTTATTGATTAGATAATGTAATTACAATTACCATAAATGATAGGACCTGGTCATCCTCCCACCATCACTTCATACTACATGCTGTAGATTTAGAATAGGTATAAGGGGCTAGTGCTTCATTTTCTCTCATTGCTATCTTAATTGATATTTTCTCTCTCCTGCCTAAACCATATTTCTACACTTCTAAGCATATTACAATAAATGAGTTATAGCCTTATAATTTCCCTTTGCTCCTCTCCACTTTTGTTGAATAATGGTAGATTCTGACTGACAATCATTTTTTAACACTAGTATTATATTGGTTTCTGGTAATTTGGTTATACATGTAGATTATGCTAAAACATGTGTTGTTCTCTCACAGGCTTCAGTTCTCTATTTGCAGGTTTCTCGTGTACTTTATAATAAATTGTAAAGTGTATAATTATACCTAATCTCTAATCAGCAATAAAAATATCTCCATAAATTCAAATATAATATTCACTTCTAACAATAGAAATTACTAGTTTTTTCTGGTTTTCTTCTGATAACAGATATCCCTGAATAAAATTTGATCCAATCAGGGTCTCCAAACCAGAATTATTATGCACTTTTAATATGTCCACTTAGAGCCAAATTGCCAATGTCAGAACATTTTAATAACTTCTTTTCATTTCACCTTAACTCCTATTACACTCTGGATTTTTCCCAATCAGTCGATAAGTTCACAATTCAGAATAATATAATATTGAGTTTACATGCAACTAAATATGGTTGAAGAAAACACAAATTATTCTTGATATATCAGCTAAATTGATGATATGCTTAAATAGAATATTTAATATTGCCAGTGATTGCAATTTATTGTTTTATTCCATTCAATTTCTAATTCTTACATATTTTATATTTTATCTCATTTCTGGGAATCACATTTTTATATCCTTTCTCACTATGAAAACATCTTTTTTGCTTATTCCATTGTGAAAATTGAAGCATTCAAATTGCATTTCCAGTCCTCCAACACCGCATACATTTGTCTAATATTTACTGATTTTCTTTTATTTGCATTTCTCTAATTACTAAGAATGTTGAGAAATTTTAAGGTGTTTATTAGCCATTTTTAATACTTCATTTGAGAATTCTCTGTACAAATCTATAGCTCATCTTTTCATTGGGTTATTTATCTTCTTGGTACTTTGTTTTAGGTTTTTTTTGTTTTGTTTTGTTTTGAGTTATTTTTATATTCAGGATATTCTCTGTTGTATATGTAACTGGTAGATATTTTCTTTCACTCAGTGGATTTCCACTTCACTTCCTTGGCAGTTTCTTTTATTGTACAGAAGCTTTTGAGTTTAATAAATTCCCACTTGTCAGTTGTTTACCTTATTTCCTGCACAGCTGCTGCCTGATTTAGAAAGTCTTTTCCTACACCTATGTCCTGTAGGTTACTGACAATGTTTCCTTCTATCATTTTTAGAGTTTCAAGATTAAAATTGAGGTCTTTGATCGAGATTTGGAGTTGATTTCTGTACAGGTGAAAGGTGGGAGTTTAGTTTTATTTTTCTACAAGTGCTGATCCATTTTTGTCAATACCATTTCCTGACAATGCTATCTTTCCTCTATTGAGTCTTCTTGGTTCCTTTGTCAAATATGAAGTGGTTGAAATTGCATGTGCTCAAGTTTGGCCTTTCAATTTTCTTCCCATGATCTATGGGTCTGTTTGGGCCCCAATACCAGGCTGTTTTTATGACTATGGCCCTGTAATATAGTTTGAAGTCTGGTAGAGTAATCCACTGTGCATTGCTTTTTGCACAGCATTTCTTTGGCTATCTGGTGTCTTTTATTTGTCCATATGACTTTAGGATTCTTTTTTCTATGTCTGTGGAAACGTTCATGGGGATTTTAATTTGGATCACATCGAATCTGTATATTACTTTGGGCAGGATGGTCATTTTTACTATGTTAATTCTTCCAATCCATGAACATGGGTGGTCCTTCCATCTTCTGGCATCCTCTTCAATCTCCTTCTTCAGGGATTTAAATTAATTGTTGTAGAGATTTTTAGTGTCTTTTATCAGGTTTGTTCCTAGAAATTTTATTTTTTGAGGCTATTGTTAATGGGAAGGTCTCCTTTTATTCCTTCTCTAATTACTTGTTATATAGAAAGGCTACTGATTTTCAAGGTTAGTTTTGTATCTTGCCAATTTTACTGAAACTTTTAAACATTTCTATGAGTTTTCTGCTGTTTTCGACATCCCTTATGTAAACTATTGTGTCATCTTCATAAAAGGATAAGTTGCATCCTCTTTTCCAGTTAGTTCTTTAATTCCCTTTTCTTCTCTTATTGCTTTAGTGAGAATTTCAAGCACAAGTAGAGCTGTTTCTGATGTTAATATTAAGCTTTACTGCATGGGTGGCTCACAGAATGCATGGACTTATTTCAACTTTTTTATATTTGTTGATGTTTGTTCTACGTCCCAGTATATGGTCGATTTTGGAGAACGTTCCATGGGGTGCCAAGCAGAAAGTATATTATTTGGTGTTTGGGTGAACTATTCTGTAGATGTCTGTTAGATCCATTTGGTGTATCGTATTGCACAGTTTTGATGTCTCTGTTTATTTTTTTGGCCAGTTGACCAGTACAGTGGGCTCAGTGTGGAATTGAAGTCTTCCACTATTAGTATGCTGGAATTAATCTGTGCCTTGAAGCCCTGCACAATTGTATTTATGAAGTACGATGCACAAGAGTTTGGTCTGTATATATTTATGAATGTGTAATCTTCCTGTTAAATTTTTTAATTGGTAAGGATGTAGGTACCTACTTCAATTCTTCTGATTAGTTTTGATTTGAAGTCTTTTCTGTCTGATATTAGAATAGCAACTCCTGCTTAATTTTTGGTATCATTTGCTTGGAATACTTTTATCCATCCTGTCATGATAAGATGGTCTCTGTCTTAAAGGTTTCTTATAGACAACACCAAAAATTGGATTCAATTTCTTAATCCACCTTCCCAGTCTGTGAGTTTTGAGTGGCGAGTTCAGATCATTAATATTTAAGGTTATTATTGAGAGCTGCATATATTTTCCTTCAGTTTATTTTCTGTTTGTGCTTTGGACTATTGTCACAGTTATACCTTCTTAAATTACTCTCTCTTGTGGATAGTTGCTCCTTTCTTCTCTGCTTTGCTTTACTTTGTGCATTTTCTGAAAGGTTGGTTTCCGAACATGTACTCTTTCATGTTGTTTATGTGATGAAATATTTTTCCTTCTTCTTCGACTATAAATGACAATTTTTCTGGAAAAGTATACTGGGTTGGCATCTACAATCATTTAGTACTACAAATACTTCGATTCATCTTCTTCTGGCTTTCATAGTTTGCATCAAAAAACAGCTATAATTCACTTTATATGTAACTTGTTTTTCTCCTATGGCTTTTAGGGTTCTATCTCTGTTTTAAGCATCTAGCATTTTAACTATGCTATGGTGAGAGGAATTTATTTTCTGATCTTGTGTATTTGGTGTTCTATCTGCTTCTTGTATTTGTAGGGGTATGTGTTTCTTTGGGGAAATTTTCTTCTATAACTCTGTTGAAGATTTTGTCCAATAATTTCCACACTGTTATCTAGGTATTATTCTCCTTCCTCTATCCCTATGTTATGGAGGTTTTTTGTTTCTTTTGTTTGTTTGTTTGTTTTTTTGTTTTTTTCTTTTCATGGTGTCCCAGATTTCCTGATTATTCAACTTTTTTTAATTTTAGATAATCTTTGTTCTGTTCAAAACATAATTGTTCTTCTGTGTTATCTTCCAGTCGTGATGTTCTATTTTCTGCTTTGTCCGGTCTGTTACAGATGCTTTCTCTCCTGCTTTCCTTTTGACTATTTGAATGTTTGATTTCCTTTTTCATTTCTTTTTTTTATGGGCAATTTTAGTAAACATTTTATCATTTTTCCGTTTTTATTTATTTGTTTTTTTAATTATTTTTAAGGGATTCACAATATAAGAGCACAGTTGCTTTCAGATCACATTGACGTTGCTCAGTTTGCCATACAATTAGGGAATTGATGTTAACATCCACAGATGAGGGATACCATTCTTCCTTTGTTTTTCTGGGACTGTGTTACTTTGGTAAACATGATATCTTCTAGCTCCAGCCATTTACATGCAAAGCTCATGATGTCATCTTAATTTACCACTGCATAGAACTCTTTTGTGTAGATGTAGCACATTTTCTCTATACACTTGACACTTGAGGGACACATGGGTTAGTTCCAGCTCCTTGCTATTGTGAAGAGATCTGCAATAAACATGGCTGTGCATGTAACTCTGTGGTAAGATAAGTCTTGTGGGTACATACCCAGGAGTGGTATGACTAGGTCAGGTGGCAAGATCATTCCAAGTCTTCCAAGGGTTCTCCACACTGCTTTCCATAGTGGCTGTACGAGTTTACATTCCCACCAGCTGTGGATGAGTAGTCCACTTTCCTCACACCCTCTCCAGTACTTGGTATCATTTGTTTTCTTAATTCTAGCCAGTCTTACTGGAGTAAGATGATATCTTAAAGTGGTTTTAATTTGCGTTTCCTTAATTATTAGTGACGTTGAACACTTCTTAAGATGTTTCTCAGCCATCTCTAATTCATCACTTGTGAAGTCTCTGTTCAGCTCTTTGCTCCATCTATTGAGTGGGTCATTTGTTTTCTTTCTTCTTTGTCTTTTGAGTAGTTTATATATCTGGAAGTCAATACTTTGTCAGATGTATCTGCGGCAAAGGGTTTCTCCCACTCTGTGGGTTTTCTCTTCACTTCCTTATATCTGGAAGTCAATACTTTGTCAGATGTATCTGCGGCGAAGGGTTTCTCCCACTCTGTGGGTTTTCTCTTCACTTCCTTGATCGTTTCTTTTGATGTACAGAAGCTTTTGAGTTTAATGAGGTCCCATTTGTCAATTGTCAACCTTAATTCTTGAGCAGCTGATGTCTGATTTAGGAAGTCTTTTCCTACGCCTCTGTCTTGTAGTCTGCAGCCAACTTTTTCTACTATCACCATCAGAGTTTGGGGTTTCTCACTGAGGTCTTTAAACCATCTGGAGTTGACTTTTGTATAGGGAGAGAGGTAGGGATTTAATTTCATTCTTCTACAACTGGTGATCCAGTTTTACTAAAGCCACCTGCTGAAGATGTTGTATTTCCTTCCTTGTGTCTTCTCGGCCCCCTTCTCAAATATGAAATGGCTGTAATTGTATGTACTCAAGTTTTGATCTTCAGTTTTGTTCCATTGGTCAACAGGTCTGTTTTTGTGCCAGTTCTAAAATGTTTTTATGACTATATTCCTGTAGTATAGTTTGAAGTCTGGTATAGAGATTCCCCCTGTATTGCTCTTTTCACTCAGGGATGTTTTGGCTATTTGGGGTCTTTGGTTTTTCCAAATGAAACTACGGACATTTTTCCAATCATATGAAGAAACTCTTGGGGATTTTAATTGGGATTGTATTAAATCTATACAAGAAATTGAGTGGAATGGACATTTTTACTATATTAATTTTCCCAGTCCATGAGCAAGCGAGATTTTTCCATCTTCTGCAGTCTTCTTAAATTTCCTTCTTCAAGGGTTTAAAATATTTGTTGTAGAGATATTTGGTGTCTTTCGTTAGGTTTGTTGCTAGGTATTTTATTGTTTTTGAGACTATTGTGAGTGAGAAGGTCTCCTTGAATTCCTTCTTCAGTTGCTTGTTGTTGGTGTACAGAAAGGCTACTGATTTTTCTAGGTTAATTTTGTATCCTCCCACTTTACTGAAGCTCTTAATCGTTTCTAGGAGTTTTCTGGTGGAGTTTTAGTATCACTTAAGTAAAGAATCATATCCTCAGCAAAAAGTGATAGCCTGATTTTCTCTTTTCGAATTAGTACTCCTTTAATTTCCTTTTCTTGCCTTATTGCCCTAGAAAGTGTTTCAAGCATTATATTGAAGAGGAGTGGTGACAGGGGCAGCCTTGCTGAGTTTATACCTTTAAAGGGAATGTTTCTGTCATTTCCTCATTTAGGATGATATTGGCTGTGGGTTTCCTGTATATGGCTTAGATTATATTAAGGAATGATCCCTCCAATCCAATTACCTCTAAGACTTTAAGCATGAAGGGATGCTGGATTTTGTTAAAGGCTTTTTCTGAGACAATTGAGATGATTGTGCGATTTTTGTCTTTCAGTCCATCTATATGCTTGATGATATTTATTGATTTTTGTATGTCAAAACATTCCTGCATCTCTGGTATGAATCCAACTTGGTCATGATGGATGATCTTCTTGATGTGGGTCTGTATGCAATTTGCCAGTATCCTGTTTAATATTTTTGCATCTGTGTTCATTAATGAGATGGGTCTGTAGTTCTCCTTTTTGGTTGTATCTGTGCCTCGTTTTGCTAATAGAATGATGCTAGCTTCATAGAAGGAATTTGGGTGAATTCCCTCTGTTTGTATCCTTCTAAACAATTTGAGTAATAATGGTTGTAAGTCTTTTTGAAATGTTTTATAGAATTCTGCTGTGAAACCGTCTGGGCCTGGGCTTCTTTTTTGTTGTGAGGTTTCTTATTACATCTTCAATTTCTTCATATATTATGGGTCTGTTTATGCTGTAGATCTCTTCTTGGTGAGTCCCAGGATTTCAAATATTCATCCATTTCTTCCAGATTTTCAAACTTAGTGGAGTAAAGGTTTTTGCAATATTCCCATATGATTTTCTGGATCTTTTCATTGTCTGTTGTGATATTTCCCCTTTCATCACGGATTTTACTGATTTGGAGTTGTTCTTTCTTTCTTTTGGTTAACTGGACTAGAGGTCTGTCTATCTTGTTTATTTGTTCAAAGAGCCAACTTTTGGATTCATTGGTTTTTGTATTGTTTTCTTTGTTTCTATTTCATTGATTTCTGCTATAATTTTTGTTATTTCTTCCTGTCTGTTGCATTTGGAGTCCATCTGTTGTTGTCTGTCAAGTGCTTTTAGCTGCAGTGTTAGATCATTCACTTGTGCTCTTTCTGTTTTTCTAATGTAGGCACCCAGGGCTACAAACGTACCTCTTAGGACTGCTTTTAAAGTATCCCATAGGTTTTGTTGTGTTGTATTATCATTGCCATTCAGTTCCAGGAGTGCTTTTATTTCTTTCTTTATCTCTTCCTTCACTCACTCATTATTCAGGAGTGTGTTGTTTCGTTGCCATGTATTCTTGTATCCAACCACTTTTTGACAAATTTACTGAGCATATGTAATATACATGGCCCTATCAGGAAGATTAATAGAATCAGGACTACGGATCCTGTTCAGTAGGGTCATCCAGGGTCCCCATGTCTTCCAGTCTTCCAGGTCCTCTTTCAGAAAGACCCATTTTCTTTTGGCCTTTATTTTTCCCAACCAGCTCCCTGGCATTTTATTATGCGTGATAACTGTTCCATCTATATACATGGGAATAAATATTAATTGCCTAGTAAATAATCACAACTAAAGCTAAATCTGTTCATAAATTTTATTATGTCTCATGATATAAAGAAATAAAGGGTTAAAGTTTAGTAAAAGGATAAGATTTCTGTTTTAAATTAAATATTCTAGATATTTACAGAAGAAATTAGCATAAACACTTAGATAGTTTAGTGAAGGACTAAAAGGGATTATAAATATAAAGAGTTGTTAGTTCTCAGTCCACTCCTGGCTTGTACTGGATTCCCTGTTACAGATTTTGTTTAAATGGACAGAGACAAGTAGTGGGTTATCTCTCACTACTGAAAGATTTTCTTTATGTTGCTTTGTATTGTACAATTGTTACGTTTGATATTTCTTTTGACTTAAGATAACTTAGATCCACAGAAACTCAGTTTTACCTCCTTGAACCAGGAGCATGCAGTCTAGACAAAAACTTTATCAGCTTATTTCTGTCAATAGCTATGTTTCCTTCTACTGTAAAACTACCGACTAGGATGTGGGTGTATAGGAATGAAAAAAAAAAAGACTGTTCCTCTTGTAGTAAATAATTTATATTTAAGATAGTCCTGAAACTGTTTAAATCTCTTTTATGGGCTTTCCCTGCTTAACTTATGTTGTTAAATATCTCTTTAGGTAAAGGTTTATGCAATGTTGCCTGGGTTTTGTTCACAATTTATCTTAATATTACACAGTAAATGTATCAGGCTGGTCAAACTTGGCCTTTTTGGATAGTTAGTGAGTATGCTTAATGGCCATACCAATTCAGCCAAAGGATTTAAGGGACAACTTTTTTCCTTATCATTTGAGATCAACTAATTCCCAGGGGACTATATATGGGGGCATCTCTTGAAATGTCCTGTATAAAAGTGGACCTATTTTTTTTCTCATAAGAGAAAATTCCATGATTATTATCTTATAATAGTCATTAGAGCTTGTGGTTTCAAATGTGAGGGTAATTCTCCCTTTCTGTCCTCTATCTGTAGCCAAAAGTTCAACAAGGAGGGGTGTAGACAGATGGAAATTTCTCAATTCTTTCATGGATACTGAGGGGTCATTCTTGTTTATAGCCAGTGTAGCAATTTTTAGTTGTCTAGATTTCATGATTTCAATGGCTCTCTATTAACGAGAAGATGGTATTTTTTTATTCCTTAACTTTTTCCTAGCTCTTATAATATTTCCGCCCTATCATCTATTATGTATCCTGAGCATTGAATGAGATTCCACTTAACCTTCATCGATTTCAGCATATTGCACAGCCATACATTTATGTCCTTTTGACAGTTAACTCAAAAAGAGACTTCTCTGATTGAAGCTGAGAATATTGTCTTCTTTTTAAAAAACATATATTTAGAAGGTGGCTTCATTCTATATCACTTTAGCCAAGAGAAAAATTAAGTGACCACACAACTATGTCCTAGAATATACCAGGTATGTTTTATTGCCCAAGAGTGTAATCCATGTCAATTATTCCTTGCAGTGGAATGATTATCAAATCCAAATGGACCAGATGGGTACTCTCATGACATTTGTGCCACTATTTCACAAGTGGGCACAACTTCCTGTCAAACGCTTATTTTTTTTTTAAGTTTCAAAGCTGGATAAGTCTATTTAGTCTTTTCATCCACAACAAACTGAAAAGCATCTACAGACATTAGTGATACTAAATGAGAGGAAATGTAGTTTAGCCAATATTCTGAGAATTATATGTGTGCAGAGCTGTCCCTCATCAACCCAACCTGCCCGAAGCAGGTGAGATCATACAAGCAGCATTGCAGACCTGGGCCAATCAGATGATGACAACAGGAGAGCGGGAATGCAAACAGTACATAACCCCTAACCCTGCCCCCAATAAAGAAGTCCGTGACAGCTTGCCTTCTGTCTGCATTCACCTAACTCCCTGGGTCTGTGTTTTGACTCTGTTACTCTCTAGGAGTTTTCTGGTGGAGCTTTAGTAGCCCTTAACTAAACAATCATATCATCAGCAAAAAGGGACAGCTTGATTTCCTCTTTTCCAATTAGTACTCCTTTAATTTCCTTTTCTTGCCTTATTGCCCTAGCAAGTGTTTCAACCACTATACTGAAGAGGAGTGCTGACAAGGGGCAACCTTGCTGATTTCCTACCTTTAAAGGGAATGTTTCTGTAATTTCCCCATTTACGATGATATTGGCTGCAGGTTTCTGGTATATGGCTTTGATTACATTGAGGAATGATCCTTCCAATCCAATCCCCTCTAGGACTTTAAACATGAAGGGATGGTGGATTTCCTCAAAGGCTTTTTTCCGCATCAATTGAGATAGTCATTTGGTCTTTGTCTTTTATCCCATTTTATGCTTGATGATATTTATTGATTTTCGTGTGTTGAACCATCCCTGCATCTCTGGTATGAATCCAACTTGGTCATGATGAATGATCTTCTTGATGTGGGTATGAATGCATTTTACCAGAATCCTGTTTAGAATTTTTGCATCTGTGTTCATTAGTGAGATGGGTCTATAGTTCTCCTTTTTGGTTGTATCCTTGCCTGATTTTGGTAATAGAGTGATGCTGGCTTCATAGAAGGAATTTGGGAAAATTCCCTCTGTTTGTATCCTTCTAAACAAATTTTAGTATTAATGGTTGTAAGTCTTTTTGAAATGTTTTATAGAATTCTGCAGTGAAACTTTCTAAGCCTGGGCTGTTTTTTTTGGGAGGTTTCTTATTACATCTTCAATTTCTTCATATATTATTGGTCTGTTTAAGCTGTCAATCTCTTCTTGGTTGAGTTTTGGTGATTCCCAGGGTTTCAGATATTAATCCATTTCTTCTAGGATTTCAAACTTGGCAGAGTATAGGTTTTTGATGTATTCCAGTATAATTTTCTTGATCTTTTCATTGTCTGTTGTGATATTTCCCCTTTCATCACAGATTCTATTGATTTGGAATTGTTCCTTCTTTCTTTTGGTTAACTGGGCTAGAGGTCTATCTTGTTTATTCTTTCAAAGAACCATCTTTTGTATTCATTGATTTTTTGTATTATTATTTTTTTGTGTCTATTTCATTGATTTCTGCTCTGATTTTTTTTGTTATTTCTTCCTGTAGGTTGCGTTTAGGTTTCATCTGTTATTGCCTCTCAAGTGCTTTTAGCTGCAGTGTTAGATCATTCACTTGTGCTCTTTCCCTTTTTATAATATAGGCACCCAGGGCTATAAACTTACCTCTTGGGACTGCTTTTAAAGTAGCCCATAGGTTTGGTTGTGCTGTGTTATCATTGTCATTCAATTCCAGTAATGCTTTTATTTCTTTCTTTATCTCTTCATTGAACCATTCATTATTCAAGAGTGTGTTGTTTATTCTCCATGTGTTGTTGTAGGCAGTAGGGCTTACCCTGGTGTTGATGTCGAGGTTTATTGCACTGTGGTCTGATAGAATGCATGAAATTACTTCAATCTTTTTGTATTTGTGGAGGTTTCTTCTGTATCCCAGAATGTAGTTGATTTTGAAGAATGTTCCGTGGGGTGCTGAGTAGAAAGTGTATTCTCTGGTATTAGTGTGGAATATTCAGTAGAGGTCTATGAGGTCCATTTGGTGTATCATATCATTCAGTTCAGATGTCTGTCTGTTTATTCTTTGTCCTGAGGACCTATCCAAAGGACTCAGTGGGGTATTGAAGCCCCCTACTATGAGCGTACTGGGGTTAGTGTGTGACTTGTGGCCCTGGATAATTGACTTTATAAAGTTGGTTGCACCAGAGTTTCGTGCATATATACTCATAATTGCAAAATCTTCTTGATGAATTGTTCCTTTGATAAGAATGTCATAAAAAAATAAAAAAATGAATTTCATGTCCTTCTTTGTCTCTTCTGATTTCTTTTACCTTGAAGTATATTTTATCTGATATTAAAATAGCAACACCTGCTTTCTTTTTGGTACCATTTTCTTGGAATATTTTTTCCATCCTTTCACTTTAAGGTGGTGCCTGTCCTTGAAGGTAAGGTGCGTTTCTTTTAGACAGCATATCGATGGGTTCTGTTCCTTATTCCAATCTTCCAGTCTATGTCTTTTGATTGGGGAGTTTAGTACATTCATATTTAAGGTTATAACTGATAGGTTTGTATTGCTTCCTTTCACCTTATTATCCATTTGCAGTTTTGGTTTAGGTTTCTAATTCTGCAGTTATGCTTTTATTGATTTCTCTTTCTGGGTGCCTGGTGATGGTTACTCCTTTCTTCTGTCCTTCAAATTGCTTCAAGTGTTCTCTGAACGGTTGGCTTTCTGGACATGTATTCTTTCATCTTGTTTATGTCATGGAAGGTTTTTCTTTCTCTTTCAACTACAATCGACATTTTTGCTGGGTATAGTAACCTGGGTTAGCATGTATAGTCCTTTAACACTGGGAATGCTTTGCTCCATGTTCTTCTTAATTACATAGTTTGCACTGAGAAGTCACTTGTAATTCTGATAGGTTTCCCCTTATATGTAACTTGTTGTTCTCTTGTGGCTTTCAGAATTTTCTCTTTGTTTTGGGCATCTAGCGTTTTAACTATGATATGGTGTGGTTAGTTTCTTTTCTGATCTTGTCTGTTTGGAGTTCTTTGTGCTTCTTGTATTTGTATTGGTTTGTCTTTTTTAGTTTGGGGAAATTTGCATCTATTATTCTGTTGAAGGTGTGATCAATACCATTCTCTTGGGATTCTTCTCCTTCCTCTATTCCTATGATGCGGAGATTTGATATTTTCATAGTGTCCCAGAGTTCCTGGTTGTTTCACTTTTGTGTATTTTTAAATTTTTCATAGTCTTTACTTGGGGTTCGTTAGTTGTTCTGTGTTATCTTCCAGGTCCGATATTCTTTGTTCTGCTTCTTCCATTCTACTTCTGAGGCTTTTGTCATTCCTTTCCTCTTGTTTGGATGAGTGTTTGATTTCCTTTTTCCTTTTGTCTTCTGAATTTTTTTTTAGCATTTCCACTTCCTTTTGGAGCTTCTCAATCTCTTTCTATAGCTCTTTCCTTCGCTGGTTGTTTTCCTTATCTTTTTCAACATGGGATCTTTTCAGTGTTTCCACTTCCTTGTAGAGTTTGTCATTTTCACTCTCTAGGTCCTTCTTGAGTTTTTCATTCTCTTTTCTTAATTTTCTGATTTACTCTTTATAGTCTTGGACTTCTTTAAGTATGTTCACAATTGTACTTCTAATATTTGTGTCCTGGGCCATCCCCAGGGGGATCCCACTGTAGGAATCTCCCACAGGGTTGGTAGAGCTTGGTGTGGAATTATCCTGCACCTTTCCCACGTTGTCTCTTCTTCATGTTCTTGGCATGTGGGTTTCTCTTTGCTTGTATTCCAAGGTGAATTCCAAATACCTCTTCACTGTGTTGAAAGCTTGCTTTTCTTGGCTCCTTCAGATGCCTTCATTGTTTGTTTGATTTGTTTTCCTCCTTTTCTCCTTGCTTATGGAGTGCTGAGGTGTCTAAGCTTTAGGCTTTCTATTGGAAGTCTAACTCACTCTTCCCTTTCTGTTCTGAAGGTTCTCCAATGAATCCACTTGGACACTCCTTCGACAATCCCAGTTGGGGGGCGTAGGGGAGGTTGCTGTTTAGCCCACAACTGGTACCCAGCTCCTACCTATGTTTCAAGTGGTCCAGTGAAATCCCCAATCTCAAGTCTCACACAGGCCCACCTTTTATACCTGCGGGAGGACAACTCCACCCCCACAGCCACACAAGCCAATTGAGCCAAAGATGAATGGATCAAACCAAACAATCCATCTGGTTGAAGCACCCAGCTCCTAACTTTGTTTCAGGTGGTCGCGGGAAATCCTCCTGATTTCCTTTTTCATTTCCTCTTGTGATTTCTTTAGTATTTCCATTTCCTTTTTGAGCTTCTCAGTCTCTTCTTGGTGCTCCTTACTTCGCTGGTTGGCTTCCTTTTTCAGTATTTCCACTTCCTTCCAGAATTTTTTTTCATTTTCTCCCTCTAGTTGTTCTATTCATTTGTCTTTGTGTTCTTTAAGCTTATCATTCTCTCTGTCTAGTTGTTTGATTCATTTGTCTGTGTTTTCTTTATATTCCTTGATTTATTTGCATATGACTGCCATATTTCTTTTAAGATTTGTGTCCTGGGTTTCCTCTGGGCAGTTCTCATTGTAGATAAGGCTGGTAGAATTTGGTGGGGTTTTATTATTTGGTTTCCCCATGCTATTGCTTTTTCAACGTACTTTTGGCTCGTGGATTTCTTTTGTTGTTTGTATTTTGTTATGAAACTCCAGTGTTTCTTCATTGAGTTAATGGCTGCCTTTGCTTGTATTCTTTAGGTGCCTTTGTTGTCTTATTAATTATGAAAGAGTGGCTGGTTTAGGCTTCAGGTTTTCACTTTTGTTTTTGTAATGGAATGACCAGCTAGTTCTTGCCCTTCTGGTCTGGAGCTTCTCCGGATATCTGAATAGGTAACTGCTTCAACCTTATACAATATGATGTGAGTCTACCAGTTCCCTTGGCCTAGCTATAGGTGTCTGCAGTGGCCTTCAGGGGCCAGACCACTTTGCTTTGTGATCCTTATCTGCCTCATTCCACTTGACTGCCTGGGTCTGCCTGGTCAAGGTCACTCACTTCGGTGTTCTGCTTTGTGGTTTCAGAGCTCTACCTTGTTCAGCTTGTCTCTCCCATCTATCCTGGGCCCAGTCATTCTGGTGGGTGTTTGCAGAACTCTGCATGGTTCAGCTTGCCTGCACATGCCTGCCTACTCTGGGCTGCTCCTCTGGGACTGGCGGGAGCAGCATTTGGAGATGCTGAATATTGTTATTTGATCTGTCTTGATCTGTGCCTAGCTGCTGCTGCAGAGTGTTGCTCGCACTTGCTGCCCAACCTGTTGGGTCGACCCTGCTGCCTCTGCTCCAGGTTGTACTACTGCACAGCATGCCTGCTGGGTTGGCTCTGCCCTACTAAAAATGCCATACTGCTCACCTGTGTTGATTGCTGTCCACCTGGTTGATCCCTAGCCACTGCCACTGGGGCTTGCTGCCCACCTGGTTGGATGAAATTTTCTTTTTTCTTTTTATTTTTTTGGTCAGATTCTCTTGGAACTGGAGTTAAAGACAGTTCTTAGCTGCCATGTGGGTGTGGGAAATCAAACCCGGATATCCTGCAAGAGCAGTCAGTGCTCTTAACTGCTGAGCCATCTCTTCAGTCCAGATGACCTTTTTCTAGCTGTGTGAAGAACATTGTGGGTATTTTGATTGGCATAGCATTGAATGTATATATTGTTTTTGGTAAGATGGTCATTTTCCCAATATTGATATTACCATTCTATGAGCATGGATTTTTTCATCTACTAGTGCCTTCCTCTATTTCTTTAATGTTTTGATATTTTCATTGTGAAGATCTTTAATGTTTTTGGTTAGGTTTACTACTAAATATTTTCATTATTCTGAAGTTAATATGAATGGGATGGTTTCTCTTTAAGCATTTTCTGATTGCATGTTGTTGGAATATACAAATACTACTGATTTTTGTAAGCTGGTTTTGTAACATGCCACTTTACTGAAAGTGTTAATCATTTCTAGTAAAGCTCTATGCATTTCATACAAAATTACAAAGAAAATCTAGATCTGTGCCCCCTTTCTCCCCCACCCCACCACATCAGAGCTTGTGCATTCAGCCAAAAATATTTTTCATCTTTTTTTCAGTCTCTCTCAAAATTCTCGATGCAGAAGTTTACTGTTTCGAGCAGAAGTTCACCATTTCATTCAGTTCTTTGATGTAGTCTTTCTTTTGTTGTTGTTGCTGTTGTTATTCCTTCCAATATGCATCATTCCAAATTATGCACATATGCATGCCACATATATCATAGGTTTTAGTATCTTCAGCTTATGTTTTTTTTTTCTTTATTAAGCTGAAAGATATCATGTTTCAAGTCGCCTCCTTGGCAAGCCCAGACCATCGTCAGTTCTGCCCTTGTGTTCCACACTGGGGTTTTCCCTTCCCATGGTCACCAAATGAGGTCCAATAAGCACCATGTCCTGTCTTGATCTACCTGTACTGGTCTCCATGATACAGCATGGGTAGTCCAACAATGGCAGTCTATACTCTGAAGAGGCAGAAACCCTAGTATTAGTTCAGTCCACAAGTTGGATGTATCAACAGTCCCCAAAAGACACTGAAGCTTTGGAGGATTATTGGAGAGACATGAGTCTTCAGTCCATATTGTAAGGTTGAAAAGCTGTGTCTCAAGTCTTTGAAGGATGGCAAAAGCAGTGGCAGCCACAGGGTAGCAGCACTTGCCAGTAAGTCAGGCAAAACAACAGTGTCCTTTTTTTTTTTTGTCTTTTTGACTTTTTACTAAGATCTCAACTTTCATACCTGAAGTACAATTTCTCAGGACATACTATTTATATATTTCTGGTTATACTTTCTTTTAGGGTATTTAAGGCCACACAGTTAACCCAGATTAACCAAGTTTTTTTCTTTGTTTGTTTGTTTTGTGTTTGTTTTCTCAATGTCAGTTGAGGGTCTGGACCTGAAGGGTCACTCAGATTTTTTTTTTCTGTGTGTGCGGGGGTGGTTAGCCCCTGGCTCCTTTTGTTTTTTTAATCACCAGTTCCTTTCACTCGAGGACAAATTCAGGTCTTGCAAGGCCAGGCTTCCCTTTTTGAAGCATGAGCAGACTTTCCTCTTTATAGACTGGACATTGGCTGAAGTCCCATTAGTGGATCTCCAAGACCTCCCTGCACAGGAAGACTGGTGACTCACATTTGCAGGACATTTCAAGAGATGCCTCCATGCATAGTCCGCTGGGACTTAGTTGACCTCTGACAGCAAGGAACAAAGTTATCCCTTAAGACCCACAGCCAAATTGGTATGGGGATTAAATATGGTCATTAAGCATCCAAAAAGGCTAAGTTGCATCATCCTGATACTTTTAACTACTCTATCATATTTTAGAAAAAACTTGGAAAAACGTTCAAGCAGCCTTGTATAAGAAATAATAAGTACTCCCATAAAATAAATACTGTGGTTAGATATAATGTGATGCAAATTAATTTTTTCCTCATTCTTTGTGTCTGACTTATACTACTATAAAATATGCATACATGCCCTCCACCCATATACCAAAAATTATTTTGAGGTAGTCATTTGCTTTCTTTCTTATTTTTTTTTTTGAGTATTTTATATATTCTGGAACTTAATGCTTTGCTAGATGTATCAGTGGTGAAGCATTCTTCCTACTCTGTGGGTTATCCCTTCACTTCCTTGATTGATTTAGTTTAATGAGGTCCCATTTGTCAATTGTCGATCATATTTCCTGTGCAGCTGTTGTCTGATTTAGGAACTCTTTTGCTATGCTTATGTCTTTTAGGCTGTGCCAACATTTTCTTCTATCACCTTCAGAGTTTTGGGTTTCACGTTGATGTCTTTGATCCATTGGTGTTGATGTTTGTACAGGGTTAGATGTAGGGGTTAACTTTTCTCGTCTACAAGTGGTGATCCAGTTTTGCCAACACCACTTGCTGAAGATGCTGTATTTCCTCCATTGTGTCTTCTTGGCCCCCTTATCAAATATGAGTTGGCTATAATTGTATGTGCTCAAGTTTGAATATTCAGATTTGTTCCATTGGTCAACAGGTGTGTTTTTGTGCCAGTACCAAGCTGTTATTATGACTATAGACCTATAGTATAGTTTGAAGTCTGGTATAGAGATTGCCCTTGTATTGCTCTTTTCACTCAAGAGTTACATTGGCTGTTTGGGGTCTTTTGTTTTTCCATACGAAATTAAGGACTTTTTTTTTTTCAAAGCTATGAATAAACTCTTGGGGATTTGAGTTGAGATTTTGTTGAATCTGTATGTTAATTTGGGAAGAATGGACATTTTTATTATATTAATTTTTACAATCCATGAGCATGGAGATCTTTCCATCTTCTGATGTCTTCTTCAATTTCCTTCTTCAGGGGTTTAATTTTTTTGTTGCAGTTGTAGAGATGTTTGGTTTCTTTGGTTAGGTTTGTTCCTAGGTATTTTATTGTTTCTGAGGCTATTGTGAGTGGGAAGGTCTCCTTGTATTCCTTCTTCAGTTACTTGTTGGTGTAAAGAAAGGCTACTGATTGTTCTACGTTAATTTTTTATCCTGCCACTTTACTGAAACTTAATTGTTTCTAGGAGTTTTCTGGTGGAGTTTTTAGCATCCCTTAGGTAAACAATCATATCATCAGCAAAAAGGGATAAATTGATTTCCTCTTTTCCAATTAATACATCTTTAATTTAATTTTCTTGCCATATTGCCCTAGAAAGTGTTTCAAGCACTATATTGAAGAGGAGTGGTGATGGGGGCAGCTTTGCGCAGTTCCTACCTTTAAGGGGAATGCTTATGTCTTTTTTCTCCATTTAGGTTGATGTTGGCTATGGGTTTCCTATATGGCTTTGATTATATTGAGGAATGATCCCTCCAATCCAATGCCCTCTAGGAGTTTAAGTATGAAGGGATGGTGGATTTTGTCAAAGGCTTTTTCCCTGTCAATTGAGATGATAATGTGGTTTTTGTCTTTCAGTCCATTTATGTGTTTTATGATGTTTATTGATTTTCATATGATGAACCATCCTTGCATCTCTGGTATGAACCCAACTTGGTTATGATGGATGAACTTTTTGATGTGGGTTTGTATGCAATTTTCAAATATTTGGTTAAGAATTTTTGTATCTGTGTTCATTAATGAGATGGGTCTATTGTTCTCTTTTTGGTTGTATCTTTGCCTGGTTTTGGTATTAGAGTGATGCTGACTTCATAGAAGGAATTTTGTAGAATTCCCTCTGCTTGTATCCTTCTGAACAACTTGAGTAAAAATGGTTATATGTCTTTTTGAAATGTTTTATAGAATTCTGTCGTGAAACCATCTGGGCCGTTGCTTTTTTGTTGTTGTTGATGTTGTTAGTAGGTTTCTTATTACATTTTCAATTTCTTCCTATATTATGGGTATGTTTAAGCTGTCAGTCTTTTCTTGGTTAAGTTTTGGTGATTCCCAAGATTTCATATGTTCATCAATTTCTCCCAGGTTTTCAAACTTAGTAGTGTATAGGTTTTTGAAGTATTCCAGTAGGATTGTCTGGATCTTTCCTTGTCTGTTGTGATATTTCCCCTTTCGTCACGGATTCTACTGATTTGGAGTTGTTCCTTCTTTCTTTTTCTTAACTGGACTCTAGGTCTTTCTATCTTGTTTATTCTCTCAAAGAACCAAGTGTTGGATTCATTAATTTTTTGTATTGTTTTCTTTGTTTCTATTTCATTGATTTCTGCTCTAATTTTTGTTATTTCTTCCTGTAGGTTGCGTTTAGGATTCATTTGTTGTTGCCTCTCAATTGTTTTTAGCTGCAGTGTTAGATTGTTCACTTGTGCTCTTTCCGTTTTTCTAATGTAGGCACCCAGGGCTATAAACTTCCCTCTTAGGACTGCTTTTAAATTAACCCATAGGTTTTGTTGTGTTGTATTATCATTGTCATTCAGTTCCAAGAATCCTTTTATTTTTTTATAAAGATTTTTTTTAATTTTTAAAGCTTTTTAAAAAATTTATTGATGGTTTATGTATTTCATACATCATTTTTCATTTCTGTTCAGGCATATTCCCCTATCCCTTCCCCCCACCCCGCCACATGCCATCCCACTTCATGCATTCTACCATAACTGTCCTGCATCTTTCTCTCAGTATTTTTTATGCTTAGGAATTTACTTTTTACTCTGTTAATTTCATATTCCTCTAAAATATGGATACATTCTCTCCACCAATATACAGTAATTACATAATCTGAAAATAATTGGTGGGTTAATTCTAGAGCCCATTGAGAGATTTGCATTATGACAAACATAGTTCCTTTCATATAAACAAAAATATAACCATAATTTCATTCAGGTTGTCTTTCCTCTGGGGGATTTGATGTTAGCATCCACAAATGAGGGAAACCATTCTCTGTTTGTCTTTCTGGGACTTTGTTACTTTACTCAGCATAATGGCTTCGAGCTCCATCCATTTACCTGCAAAGTTCATAATGCCATTTTTCCATTGTGTAGATGTACCACATTTTTGTCATCAACTCCTCAGATGCATCACTGGTGAAGATTTCCTCCCACTCTGTGGGTTTTGTCTTCACTTCCTTGATTGTTTCTTTTGCTGTACAGAAGCTTTTGAGTTTGATGAGGTCCCATTTGTTGACTGTTGACCTTATTTCCTGTGCAGCTCCTGTATTAAATAGAAAGTCTTTTCCTATGCCTATGTCTGCAATAAACATGAATGTGCATGTATCTTTGTGATAGGATGAGTCTTTGGGGCATATACCCAGGAGTGGTATGATTGGGTCAGGGGTTAAACTCATTCAGAGTTTTTTAAGGGTTCTCCACACTGCTTTCCATAATGGTTGTACAAGTTTACATTCCCACCAGCAGTGGATGAGTGTTCCCTTTTCCCCACAACCCCTCCAGCATCTGTTGTCTTTTGTTTCCTTGATTTTAACTAGCCGTACTGGAGTGAGATGATATTTGAGAGTGGTTTTACTTTGCATTTCCTTAATTATTAATGATGTTGAACAATGTTAACATGTTTCTCAGCCATATTTAATTCCTCACTGGTGAAGACTCTGTTCAGCTCTTTACTCCATCTTTTGAATAGGTCATTTCTATTCTTACTTTTTTTTTGAGTAGATTATATATTCTTGATGTTAATGTTCTGTCAGATGTGTCACTCGTAAAGATTTCTTCCCAATCTGTGGGTTTTCTCTTCACCTCCTTGATAGTTTCTTTTGCTGTACAGAAGCTTTTGAGTTTTATGACGTTCCATTTGTCAACTGTTGACCTTACTTCCTGTGCAGCTGCTGTCTGATTTAGAAAGTCTTTTCCCACACCTATGTCTTGTACGTTGTTGCCAAATTTTTCTTTTATCACCTTCAGGGTTTCAGGCTTCACGTTGAGATCTTTGATCCACTTGGAGTTTATTTTTGTACAGGGTGAGAGGAAAGGGTTCAATTTTGTTCTTCTACAGATGGTGATCCAATTTTGCCAGCACCGTTTGCTGAAGATGTTTTCCTTCCTCCCTTGAGCATTTTTCCCCCTTTGTCCAATATGAGGTGGCTGACATTGTATGAGCTCAAATTTGGATCTTCAATTTTGCTCCATTGGTAAACTGATCTGTTTTTCTGTCAGTACCAGGCTATCTTTATGACTATGGCCCTGTAATATAGTTGGAAGTTTGGTAGGGCAATACCCCCTGTATTGCATTTTTCACTCAGGGCTGCTTTAGCTATTTGGCATCTTTTGTTTTTCCATATGAATTCAAAGTTTTTGTTTTTCCACGTCTGTAAAGAAGCTTGTAGGGATTTTGATGGGGATTCCATTGAATCTGTATATCAGTTTAGGTAAAATGGACATTTTTACTATATTAATTTCCCCAATCCATGAGTATGGGAGGTCATTCCATCTTTTGATTTCATTTTCAATCTCCTTCAGAGGTTTAAACTTTTTGTTGTAGAGGTCTTTGGTACCTTTGCTTAGGTTTGTTCCCAGGTATCTTATTATTTTTGAAGCTATTATGAGTTTGAAGGTCTTCTTCTATTCCATATCCACTTCTTTATTGTTGGTGTAAAGAAAGCTTACTGATTTTTCTAGGTTAATTTTGTAGCCTGGCACTTCACAAAAACTCTTAATCATTTCTAGAAATTTTCTGGTGGAGATTTTAGCATCCCTTAGGTAAACTAGCATATCATCTACAAAAAGGGATAGCTTAACTTCTTTTCCGATTTTTGTCTTATTGCCCTAGCAGGTGTTTCAATCACTATGTTGAAGAGGAGTGGCAATTGGGGGAAGCCCTGCCAGATTCCCACATTTAAGGGAAATGGTTCCAATTTTTATCCATTTAGGATGATGTTGGCAGTGGGTTTGCTATATATGGCTTTGATCATGTTGAAGAATGTTCTTTTCAGTCCTATTCTCTCTAGGACTTTAAACACGAAGGGATGCTGGATCTTGTCAAAGGCATTTTATGCATCAATTGAGATGATCATGTGGTTTTTGTCTTTCAGTCCATTTATGTGTTTTATGACATTTATTGATTTATGTGTGTTGAACCATCCCTGAATCTCTGGCATGAATCCAACTTCATCATGCTAGATGATCTTTTTGATGTGGGTCTGTATGAGATTTGCAAGTATTTTGTTGAAAATTTTTGCATCTATATTCATCAGTGATATAGGTCTGTAGCTTTCTTTTTTTGCTTGCATCTTTGCCTGGTTTTGGTATTAGAGTGATGCTGGCTTCATAGAAGGAGTTTGGGAGAAATGCCTCTGCTTGTATCCTTCTAAACATTGTGAGTAGCAATGGTTGTAAGACCTCTTTCAACGTTTTATAAATTCTTCCTGGTCAATTGTTCCCTTGATAAAGATGTAATGGCTCTCTTTTTTCTCTTCTGATTTCTTTTACTTTGATATTAATATAGCAACTCCAGCTTTATTTTTCGTACCATTTGCTTGGAATATTTCTTCCATTGCTTCACCGTAAGTTGGTGCCTATCCTTGAGAGTGAGATGGCATTCTTATAGACAACTTATAGATGTGTTTTTTTTTTCCTAATCTAATCGTCCATTCTATGTCTTTTGATTGGGGTGTTTAGTTCACTAATAATTAAGGTTATAATTAAAGATGAGTATTGGTTCCTTTCACCTTATTATCCATTGTTTGGTCTAGGTTTCTACTTCTGCAGTTATTCATTTATTATTCTCTCTTTCTAGGTGCCTGGGGATAGCTGCTCCTCTCATTTGTCCTGTTAATTGATTCTAGTATTCTGTGAAGGGTTTGCTTTCCAGACATGTATTCTATCATCTTGTTTATGTCATGGAATATTTTTTTCTCTCTTCTTCAACTATAATAGATATTTTTTGGATACTTGCTTCTTTTCATTTTTGTTAATTTTTTATTGAAAGCATTTCATACAACATTTCTTAATCAAATTTAGAGTCATTCTCCATCCATGCACACAACGTACTTCCCCCTGCCACCTTCCAGAGCTCATGGATTCTGTCATACATGTTAAGTCCTGTCTTGAATCTTTTTCTCAGTCTTTTATAAACTTTTCAGTGCACAAGTTTACTGTTTTGGTCAGTTCATTGGATAGGTTTTTCTCTCTCTTTTTTGTTCCCCTTAATTTTATATTATTGCAAACTACGCATATATTCACTCCACATAAATCCAAATTACAAATTCTGAAAATAAACTATAGTTTAATTCCTAAACACATTTAGAGATTCACATTTTAACAGTAAAGTTGCATGCAGGTAAAAAGATGTGTAACTTTGCATTTCTTTTAGATTATGAATGCATATCTTCCATCCACATATGGTAATTATAATGTGTGAATACAGTTGGTAAGAAAATACCAGAGACCATTAAGAGATTCACATTGGAATAGCAGTTGCTTTCAGATAAAATGAAATATAATGACAATAAACTTGTTCAGTTTGTCTGCCAATGGGGGATTTGGTGTTAGCATCCGCAAATGAGGGAAACCATCCATCCCCCCCTTTTTTTTCTGGGACTGTGTTACTTCTCTTTGCATATGTGCTGGATAGTTTTAGTGTCAACTTGACACACCTGGGTTGAGGGACCCACAATTGGGGAATTGGCTCCATTGGACTGGCCTGTGGCCACGTCTGTGGAGTATTATATTGATTGTTGGGCAATGTGGGAGAGCTCACTATGGGTGGTACCACCTCTGGGCAGGTTGTTGTGTATCATATAAGAGGACAGTCTGGACATGGTCCAGGGGAGCAAGCCAGTAATCAGCATTCCCCCATGGCCTGTGCCTCCAGGTTCCTGCCCTGAGTTACTACCTTGGGCTCCCTGAGTGATGAACTACGATCCAGGAGATGTGACCTGAATAAGCCCTTTCCTCCCAAAGTTGGTGTTGGTCAGAGTGTTTTGTCACAACAATGGAAGAGAAACTAGAACAGCGTAATTGTTTTAAGTTCCATCCATTAACCACCAAAGCTCATGATGTCATCTTTCTTTTTCTTTTTTTTTAATTGATGCTTTGTGTATTTCATACATCATTTTCCAATTCAGTTCAGGCATATTTTCCTTTCCCTTCCCCCTACCCCACCCCACCCCATCCCAGATCATGCATTCTGCCATAACTGTGCTGCATCTTTCTCTCAGTTTTTTTTTTCATTTTTTAACAATAAGTAATAATTTATGAGTACAAGCATCCTTCATGTAAAACCAATTTGCAAGCAGTTGTGCCCAAACTCACACAGCCCATGGGTCCCACTATCCAGCAGGGGGGACTTGTATGTTCAATCAAGTTGATCAAATGAGAGTCCAGACTATATTGCTGTACTTTCACCATTCACCCCAATCGCAGCCCTTACATTCTGCCACACCCCCTCTTCTGCAGATTGTTCTAGGCCCCATCTCTTAATAGTTCATTCAGCTATGAACTCATCGGATGGCTANATACCACTGATGATGTCAGCCCCTAGTAATGTGTTCATCTCGC
Source organism: Rhizomys pruinosus (assembly GCA_009823505.1). NCBI lineage: Eukaryota > Metazoa > Chordata > Mammalia > Rodentia > Spalacidae > Rhizomys > Rhizomys pruinosus. The sequence continues at coordinate 948,411 of VZQC01004730.1, forward strand.
AGGAGGCCAAACTCTTACTTTTCAAACATGAGCCTTTTCAGGGAAGGCGCACTTGAAAAACAAGAACAAGAATAATTCGTTGAGATTTGGCCCCGACAACATATGGTCCAATATCCCGTTGGTAGGCGTCCCGGTTTTCTTTTCTTTTTTTTTTTTCTTCTTCCCTTGAGGAATAGCCGTTTACCGCAAGATGCATGAGTGGATTTATGTTCCCAAAACAACTGTTAAGGCCGCGGCCCTCACAGCTGGATTCAATTGTGTACACAAAATTTATCAAATGTACGAGACACTATTACCACATGTAAAAAGGTGGGTTTTTTTTTGAAGGTTGTCTTGCAGTAGATTATCAATCTTCAAACAGCCGGCATAGAGATGGATCAACGGAATATTTGACCCCATAATGCGGTTTGTACACATAACCTAGACACTACCCATGCGTCGAAATGCACAATCAAAACTAACCAGTGCTATCACACCTTTCCACTCCCAAATTTGCACCCTCCATTCTATTAGGCAGCTCCATTATCCCCCAGCACAAAAGATTAAATGTTGGTGCGGATGTAACAGAAAAGGGAAGCTTCGCCAACACTGTGGGCTATTCCCCGTGGTTTTTCCCTGAGTTGAAGTGTACTCTACTCACTTACAGGATTGGAACAACCAATCTTGGTGGCTCTTTCAAAACCCCTAAAATTATAGCTTCATCTGCAACACGGACGGCAGGTCTTACTCTCGCAGGAGTTCCTACAATGACCCACACAGAGCATATTTTCATGTAGAGATGCCTCAGTCCTACGTGAACATTATCATACCGCGGCGATAACCTCCTACACTCTTGAGGCTCATGGAACATATCGGAAGACTCGGGGTTATGAGGAAACACTCGAGAATCCTCTCGATTCTTCACCAGTGCCCCAGTTCCTTACAACAACAGTGCTATGATGCACACAGTAAGGGCCCAAACTGGCCGAGTTTTGAGCAGGATCTCGAGCAATAAGCGATTGCCGGGTGTGGTGTTGTCCTGTATTATAGGACTCTAGATATTAAACCTCACCGACCCATAGCTCATGGACCACTGTGATGATTCAAACGAGGCGACACGAAGGATTTGTAAGAACCCAGGGATGGTCCAATGACACAAGGGAAACCGAGGTTTTCATGCCACTTTAACTGGTGAATGTTGAACTTTCAGCTAGCTGGCACAGGTTCTTGGATCTCGCACATAGACCCATGCCAAACTCAATCAGACAAGGGCCCACAAGCTATGAGCCAAAAGAGACCCGGGTTGCATTGCTCCACCCCTAGTCTGGGAACGCTTGCGCGATTATTAAAAGCGTGGTGGAGGATTATAGCCCTCTATTATGAGGATCCTAGATCAGGCCCCCTCGACTAGACACCTACGCCCGCGCTGGTCATGAACTCTGAACTCCGGGTGCAATTGCTTGACTGGATAGGATTTATCATGCATGGCAGAGTACATGATTTCTTCCCGCGTCCAGTGTTTTCTTGTAGTTTAGGGGGTGATTTCCTCCCCCGTCGTGGGGTTTGGACGTCTTCTCCTTTTACGTCGTTTTTCTGTCGTGGATATTGTTATGGGGGCAGGGGACTATCAACCTAATTCTGATAACGATATATGTTGTATGATACACTGTACAACAAGCCCTCAATCATAAACCAATTAATTTTAAACCTTACACATTCCGACCATTCGCCCCATATGAAAAACAAAACCATCTCCTGGCTACCCGTATAGCACAACCAATAAATTAAACAAATGTCTTTTGCTTCCATTGCCTGTCACTAACGGACAACCAGCCACACCCTTACCACAGCAAACTTAGAAAATACCCTCCCTAGCAAGCAAAACAGTCTACTTTCTCTGGAGCTGTTGTCTTGGACTCTGGTCAATTCTGGCTGTTTCATGGGCTGACAGTTTGTCCAGGAATAACCTTTCGATCTTACTATTGAAGCACAAGCAATTAGATATATAGGTATTTAAACATTACTAATTGTTATGGTAGGTTACTTTGGTATAGACACAGATGATTGGATGGTATGTTAATCCATGAATTGCCTTTTTTTCTGTTAAATATGACAGAGTCTTAATGTGGCTTATAAGATCTCCTAACCATTAGAGGATGTAACATTGTGGCATCAGCTGTGGGTTATTCCTCCAAGGAGAGAGCCAATAGCCAATTAGATTTGGGATATACAGGCCTATGGCTGCCTCTGCTGTACAGTATTTCCAGGCAGGTGAGGTGTAGCTGGTGCTGATGGAGGAGTCCTGCTTGACTCAAGGAGACCCATATTTGCTTTATTGGTTTAGTGTCCTTTGTCATCTTTCTTTATCGCTGCGTAAAACTCCATTGTGTAGATGTACCACAGATTTGTTATCCAGTCATCAGTTGAGGGCCATTTGGGTTGGTTCCAACTCTTTGCTATTGTGAAGAGAGCTGCAATAAGCATAGCTGTGCATGTATCTTTGTGTTAGGATGAGTCTTGTGGGTATATATCCAGGAGTGGTTCGGCTGGATCAGGTGGTAGGCTCATTTTGAGATTTTTAATGGTTCTCCACACTGCTTTCCATAGTGGTTGTACCAGTTTACACTCCCACCAGTAGTGGATGAGTGTTCCCCTTTCCCCACAACCTTTCCAGCATTTGGTTTCTTCTGTTTTCTTGATCTTGGCTAGTCTTATTGGAGTGAGATGATACCTTAGTTTGGTTTTAATTTGCATTTCCTTAATTATTAATGGTGTTGAATACTTTTGAAGATGTTTCTCAGTCATCTTTACTTCCTTATGAGTGAAGTCTCTGTTCATCTCTTTATTCCATCTTTTGCATAGTTAATTTTTTTCTTACTTGTTTTTTAAGTAGCTTATATATTCTGGATGTTAATTCTCTGTCAGATGTATCAGTGGTGAATATTTCCTCCCACTCTATGGGTTTTCTCTTCACTTCCTTGATTGTTTCTTTAGCTGTTCAAAAGCTTTTGAGTTTGATGAGTTCCACTTGTCAGCTATTGTCATTTCCTGTGAAGCTGCTGTTTGATTTAGAAAGTCTTTTCCTATGCTTGTGTCTTGTAGGTTACTGCTGACTTTTATTTCTATTACCTTCAGGGTTCCAAGTTTTAGGTTGAGATCTTTGATCCACTTGGAGTTTATTTTTGTACAGAGTGAGAGGTAGGTGTTTAATTTTGTTCTTCTACAAATGGGGATCCAGTTTTGCCTACACCATTTGCTGAAGATGATATCTTTCTTCCATTGAGCTTTTTTTGCCCCTTTGTCAAATATGAGGTGGCTGAAGTTACATGAGCTCATGTTTGGATCTCCAATTTTGTTCCATTGGTCAGTGGTTCTGTTTTTTACCAGTACCAGGCTTTCTTTATGACTATAGCCCTGTAATATAGCTTGATGTCTGGTAATGTAATCTCCCCAGTATTGCACTTCTCACTGAGGGTTACATTAGCTATTCAGGGTCTTTCATTTTTCCATATGAATTTAAGGATATTTTTTCTAAGTCTATGAAAAAGCTCATGGGGATTTTGATTGGGATTGCATTGAATCTGTATATTAATTTGGGTAGAATGGACATTTTTACTATATTTATTTTTCCAATCCATGAGCATGGAAGGTCTTTCCATTTTTGATGTCATTTTCAATCTCCTTCTTCAGGGTTTTAAAATTTTTGTTGTAGAGGCCTTTGGTGTCTTTGTTTAGGTTTATTCTTAGGTATTTTCTTATTTTTTGGAGGCTATTGTGATTGGGAAGGTCTCATTATACCCTTTCTCCAGTTGCTTATTGTTGGTGTAAAGGAAGGCTACTGATTTTTCTAGGTTTATTTTGTATCCTGCCACCATACTGAAACTTTTAATCATTTCTAACAGTTTTCTGATGGAGTTTTTAACATCCCTTAGTTAAATTATCACATCTTCTGCAAAAAGGGATGGTTTTACTTCCTCTTTTCCAATTAGTAATCCCTTCATTTTGCTTTCTTGCCTTATTGCCGTAGCAAGCATTTTAAGCACTATATTGAAGAGGAGTGGTGATAGTGGACAGCCTTGCAGTGTTCCTGGCTTTAAGCAGAATACTTCCAACTTTTCTCCATTCAGGATGATGTTGGCTGTGGGTTTCTTGTATATGTCTTCCATTATATTGAGGAAAGATCCCTCCAGTCCATTTCTCTCTTGTACTTAAGCATGAAGGGATGCTGGATTGTGTCAAAATCTGTTTTCTGCAACAATTGAGATGATCGTGTGGTTTTTGTCTTTAAGTCCATTTATGTGTCTTATGATATTTATTGATTTACATACATTGAACCATACTTTCATCTCTGGTATTAAACCAACCTGGTCATGATGGATTACCTTTTTGCTGTGGGTGCATATGTGATTTGAAAGTATTTTGTTGAGAATTTTTGCATCTGTGTTCATTAATGATATTGGTCTATAGTTTTCTTTTATTTTATGAATGCAATTCTTTTTTTTTTTCTTCTTTTTTTTATTGATGCTTTGTGTATTTCATACATCATTTTCCAATTCAGTTCAGGCATATATCCCCTTCCCTTCCCCCCACCCCACCCCTACCCATCCCAGATCATGCATTCTGCCGTAAGTTTTCTGCATCTTTCTCTGCTTTTTTGTTTTGTTTTGTTTTCATTTTTTTTAACAATAAGTGATAATTTGTGAGTACAAGCATCCTTCATGTAAAACCAATTTGCAAGCAGTTGTGCCCAAACCCACACAGCTCATGGGTCCCACCATCCAGCAGGGGGGGCTTGTATGTTCAATCAAGTTGATCAAATGAGTGTCCAGTCTATATTGTTGTAGTTTCACCATTCACCCCAATCGCAGCCCTTACATTCTACCACGCCCCCTCTTCCGCAGATTGTTCCCTAGGCTTAGAAAAGGGGCACAGGTGGATGAGAAGCAAAACAGTCTACTTTCTCTGGAGCTGTTGTCTTGGTCTCTAGTCAATTCTGGCTGTTTTCTTTCATGGGCTGCCAGCTTGTCCAGGCATAACCTTTCGATCCTACTAATGAAGCACATGCAATTAGATATATAGGTATTTAAACAGTATAATATATAGCCTTTCGATCCTACTAATGAAGCACACGCAATTAGATATATAGGTATTTAAACAGTACTAATTGTTATGGTAGGTTACTTTGGTATAGACACAGATGTTTGGATGGTATGTTAATTCATGAATTACATTTTCTTCTGTTAAGTATGGCAGGGTCTTCGTGTGGTTTATAACATCTCCTAACCATTAGAGGATGTAAGCTTGTGGCATCAGCCGTGGGTTATTCCTCCAAGGAGAGAGCTAATAGCCAATTAGATTTGGGATATACAGACATATGGCTGCCACTGCTGCACAGTATTTCCAGGCAGATGAGGTGTAGCTGGTGCTGACGGAGGAGTCTTGCTTGACTCAAGGAGACCTATATTTGCTTTATTGGTTTAGTGGTCTTTGGTAACACTCTCTGGCATCCCAGAGACCATCTGTATACTTGCAAGTGCGGTCTCCATACATCTTTCCCATGTTTATATCAGGTCTTCAACAGCAGGGCCTTATCGCCTCTCTTCCTGCAGATATCCCAGTTTGGAGGCAAGGAGCCTTTACCTTTTGTGGGGGCTTGGATCCCCTGGCCAACATCTCCTTGGTAGAATAATCCATTGTTGATGTCAGAGCTCCTGTATTAATATATTTTGTTTAAGTGCATAGCTTAAGGAGACTTTAGCATTATATTTGGTTCTGAATAGAAAATAATCCTTTTCACAGTTTCTATGTCCATTAGTCAATTAAAGAAGGCAGTTTTACTGATTTTACAAGAGAACACTTCTATAACAGCTGGTTCCAATCTACAGCTGGAGAATGACCTCATCATCCTCTTATTTCTCCTTATTCTATGGGGGGGGAGTTAAGAAAGTCTCTTGTATTAAAACCTTTGCAGCACCTAGAAGGTAAGCTTCGTTAGGAATCATTAAAAATAGTTGTTACTAGTAGGATCCACAGAGAGGCCTGATGTCTGCAGCAATCTGAGGCATTTCTTTCTTGTTTGTGTCTTTGCCTGGTTTTGGTATTCGATTTATACTGGCTTCATAGGAGGAATTTTGCATATTTCCCTCTGTATCATTCTAAAAAAGGTTGAGGAGTAGTAATGTTTGCACGACCTCTTTTTTAAAAAATATTTATTATTTTTATGTGTATGAGTGTACTATCTGCATGAAGCTTGATGCACCCGTGTTGTACAATGCTGCGGAGGTCAGGAGAGGGCGTCGGATTCCCCTGGAACTAAAGTTAAAGATGGTTCTTAGCCACCATGTGGGTGCTGGGAATCAAACCCGGGTCCTCTGCAAGAGCAATCAGTGCTCTTAACTGCTGAGCCATCTCTCCAGTCACAAGACCTCTTTAAATATTTTATAGACTTCTACTGTGCAACGATCTGTGCCTGGGCATTTTTTAGTTGGGAGGCTTTTTATTACATCTTCGATTTCCTCAAGTATTATGGGTCTGTTTTAGCTATCAATCTCTTCTTGGTTAAGCTTTCGCGAATCCTATGATTTCAGATATTCATCCATTTCTCTTAGGTTTTCAAATTTATTAGAGTGTAGGTTTTTGAAGTATTCTCATATGTTTGTCTGTATCTTTATTTGTTGTGACGTTTCTCCTTTCATCATGAATGTTATTTATTTGGAGTTGCTTTGTCTTTCTTTTGGTTAACTGGATGAGAGGTCTGTCTATTTTTTCATCTTTTCAAAGAACCAGCTTTTGGATTCATTGATTCTTTTATTGTTTTCTTTGTTTCTATTTCATTGATTTCTGCTCTTATTTTTGTTATTTCTTCCTGTCTCTTGGGTTTAGGGTTCATTTGTTGTTGTCTCTCAAGTGTTTTTAGCTGCCGTGGTAGATCATTTATTTGTTCTCTTTCTGTTTTATTAATGTGGGCACTTAGGGCTATAAATTTCCCTCTCAAGACTGCTTTTGAAGTATCCTACAGGTGTTGTTGTGTTGTATTCGTTTAGTTACAGGAATGCTTTTATTTCATTCCTTTTTCTTCCCTGACCCACTCATAGTTCAGGAATGTGTTGTTTAGTTTCCCTGTGTTCTTATAGTTAGTAGGGCTTTCCCTGGTGTTAATATTGAACACTATTGCACTGTGCTCTGATAGCATGCATGGGATAATTTCAAAACTTTTGTATTTGGTGATATTTCTTCTGTGGCCCAGTATGTGGTCAATTTTGGAGAACTTTCCATGGGGTGCTGAGTAGAAAGTATATTCTCTGGTGTTTGGGTGGAATATTCTGTAGATATCTGTGATGTCCATTTGGTGTATTGTATTGTTCAGTTCTCACGTCTCTCTTTGCTGGGCATAGTAACCTGGGTGGGCATCTATAGCCCTTCAACACTAGGAATGCATTGCTCCATACTCTTCTTCCTTTTATAGTTTTTACTGAGAAGTCAGTGGTAATCCTGATGGTTTTCCTGTTATATATAATTTGTTGTTTTTCTCTTGTGGCTCTCAGAATTTTATCTTTGTTTTGGGCATCTAGAGTTTTAACTATGATATGGCATGGGTAGTTTCTTTTCTGATCTTGTGTATTTGGAGTTCTCTGTGCTTCTTGTATATGTATGGGTTTATCTTTTTTTGGATAGACAAATTTTTCACCTATTATTCTGTTGAAGATCTGATCAATGCCATTCTCTTGGGATTCTTCTCCTTCCTCTCTATGATGCAGAGGTTTGATCTTTTCATAGTGTCCCACATTTTCTGGTTGATCTAATTTTGTGTATTTTTAAATTTTTTATAATCTTTACTTGAGCTTTTCAGTTTTTCTGGGTTATCTTCTGGGACTGTTTGCTTCCTCCTACTTCTGAAGCTTTTTCCCATCCTTTCTTCTTAATTGGATGAGTGTTCAATTTCCTTTTTCATTGCTTCCTGTGATTTCTTTAGTATTTACACTTCCTTTTGGAGATTCTCAATCTCTTCCTGTAGCTCCTTGCTTTGCTGGTTGTTTTCCTTTTTTATAATATTTACTTTATTTTATTTATTTCTGTATGTGTATGAATGTACTGTCTGCATGCAGTTCTGTGCACCCGTATCTTGCAATGCCACGGAGGTCAGAAGAGGGTGTCGGATTTCCCTGGAACTGAATTTCTTCTGGAACTGGAGTTTCAGACGGCTCTCAGCCGCCATGTGGGTGCTGGGGATTGAACCCGGGTCCTCTATAAGAGTGGTCAGCACCCTTAACTGCTAGGCCATCTCTCCAGCCCAAGTTGGTTTCTTTTTTTTCAGTGTTTCCACTTCTTTCCAGAGCTTGTCATTCTTTCCCTCTAGTTCTTTCTGGCATTTGTCATTCTCTCCCTCTATGTCCTTCTTGAGTATTTCATTCTATCTCCTTAGTTCTCTGACTTGTTCTTTAAATTCTTTGATTTCTTTGAATATGTCTGCAATTGTTCTTCCAAGATCTGTGTCCTGGTCCAGCCCCAGGGGATCCCACTGTAGGAATCTCCCACAGGTTTGGTAGAGACTGCTGTGGAATTATTCTGCACCTTTTCCATGTTGTCCCTTCGTTGTGTCCCTGGCATGTGGGTTTTTCTTTGCCTGTATTCCAATGCGAATCCCAAATGCCTCTTCATTGTGCTGAAGGCTTGTTTTGCTTGCTTCCTTCAGATGCCTTTGTTGTTTGTTTATTTGTTTGTTTAATCTGTTTTTCTCCTTGCTTATGGAGTGTTGACTTGTCTATGTTTTAGCCTTTTTATTAGAGGTCTAACTCACTCTTCCCTTTCTCTTCTGAAGGTTCTCCAAAAAAATCAGGTAGGGAACAACCTAGTTGGTAAATTGATGAGCACTGTACTCACTCTGCTTCCTGTCAGCCAGTTTCTCTAGGTTGTTTCTAGGGCTCGCTAATGAGGGACTAGAGATGTCTCAGGTTCAGTTTTTCATTTATTGCCCTGCCTTGCACTTAGGAATCACAACCGTGGTCACACTTGGATACTCCCTCAGCAAATCCAGTTGGGGAGTAGGGGTTGACAGGGGTGCCTTACTTAGCCCATGCCCCAGTACTCTGTGTTTCAAGTGGTCCTGGGAAATCCCCAATCTAAGGTCTGTGCACTCAACTCTCAAAGTGACAATGCTCCCACCTTTTATACCAGCTAGCAGGGCAGCTCCACCCCCACAGCCACACAAGACAATGATACAATTATCCAATAATCCAATGATACAATTATCCAACAATCCACAGATATAATTATCCAACAATCCAATGACACAATTATCCAACAATCCACATGGCTGAAGCACCCAGCTCCTACCTGTTCTTCAGGTGGTCCTGGGAAATCTCCAATCTAAGCTCTGTGCATTCAAGTCTCACAGTGGCAACAGGCCTACCCTTTACACCAGCTAGCAGAGTGACTCCGCCCACACAGCCACACAAGGAAATGATTCAATTATCCAACAATCTAATGATACAGTTATTCAACAATCCAGTGATAGAATTATCCAACAATCTGTATGGCTGAAGTGCTGGCTCCTACCTGTGCTTCAGATGGTCCTAGGAAATCCCCGATCTAAGCTCTGTGCACTCATTTCTAGTAGTTTTGTAGTGGAATTTTCTATATCTCTTATGTATAATATTGTTTCATCTGAAAATAGGGATCATTTGACTTTTTCTTTTCCAATTACTATGCCAGAAATTTCCTTCTCTTCTCTTGCAAGGGCTTCAAACACTGTATTGGAAAAGAGTGGAGACAGAAGGCAACCCTCTCTGTTCTTGATTTTAATGAGAATGTTTCTGGTTTTTCTCCATTTATAATGATGTTGGCTGTGGATATTTTTTTACACATAGCATTAATGATATTGAGGTTTATTCCCTCCAGACCTATTCATTCTAGGACTTTTAACATGAATGCATGTTGGATTTTGTCAAAGGACATTTTTTTTTCATCTATTTATATGAACATGTGAATTTTTTGTTTTTGTTTTTAAGTCCATTTATATGTTTTATGACATTTATTGACTTACATATGTTGAACCGTCCCTGCATCTTTGGAATATATATATATCTATTATATCTATATCTATATAATATTAATCTCATACTCTATATTATTTATCATGTGGATGTTTTTTGACTTGCATTTGTATGTGGTTTGTGAGTATATTTTTGGGGGGAGGAAGGGCAAATCTTTGCATCTATGTTCATCAAGGTTATGGGCCTATAGTTTTCTTTCTTTGTTGTATCTTTATCTGGTTTTGGTTTTAGAGTGATGCTGGCTTCATAGGCGGAGTTTGGAAATTTTCCCTCCATTTCTATCTTTTTGAATATTTTGAGAAGTATTGGTTGTAGATCTACTTTCAATGTCTTTTAGAATTCTGATGTAAAGCTCTCTGGACCTTTTAGTCAGGAAGTTTTGTATTTCCTCCTTTATTATGGGTCTGCTTAAGGGGCTTATCTCTTCTTGGTTTACGTTTGGTGGCGCCCCTGTCCCTAGAAATTTATCCATTTCATTTAGGTTTTCAAATATAATGGAGTATAGTTTTTTGTTTTTTTTTTTTGGTCTTTTCAAGACAAGGTCTCCCTGTAGCCCCAGCTGTCTTGGAACTCGCTCTGTAGACCAGGCTGGCCTTGAAGTCACAAAGACCCGCCTGCCTCTGGCTAACAAATACTAGTATTAAAGGCATGCACCACCATGCCCAGCTGGAGTAAAGACTTTTGAAGTATTCCTTTATAATCTTCCGTATTTTTCTGGTGTCTGTTTTGATGCTAATAAATTCTTTTCTGATGTTGTTGATTTGGATTTGCTCTTTCTTTGTTTTGGTTACATGTGCCAAGGGTCTGCCTATCTTGTTTAGCCTTTTATTTTATTATTTTATTTTATTTTTTTAAAATTTTATTTATTTCTGTATGTGTATGAATGTACTGTCTGCGTGTAGGTCTGTGTACCCGTGTCATGCATTGCTGCGGAGGTCAGAAGAGGGTCTTAGATTCCCCTGGAACTGGAGTTCTCCTGGAATTGGAATTACAGACGGTACTTAGCCGCCATGTGGGTGCTGGGGATCGAACCCAGGTCCTCTGCAAGAGCATTTGGTGTTCTTAACCGCTAGGCCATCTCTCCAGCCCCTTGTTTAGCCTTTTAAAGAACCAGCTTTTAGATTCATTTATCTTTTGTATTATTTTCCTGGTTTCTATTTCTTAATTTATCTGCTGATTGTTGTTATTTCTTCACATCTACTGGGCAAGGGGTTCATTGTTCAGGCCTTTCCAGAATCTTGAGTTATGTTGTTAAGTGTTTGACATGTGCTCTCTCTGATTTTTGAATGTAGGCACTAAGAGGTATAAATTTCCCTCTTAGCACTGCTTTTAAGGTGTCCCAGAGGTTTGTTGCACTGTTTTCTCATATTCATTTAGTTCCAGGAATACTTTTATTTCTTTCTTAATCTCTTCTTTAACTTCTGGATCATCCAGACATGTGTTGCATAATCTTCATGTATTCCTAAGGTATTTGATGCTTCCTTTGCTGCTGATTATAAGCTTTATTGCATTGTGCTTTGATAGAATGCAAGGAATCACTTCCATTTTCTTGAATGTGTTGAGTTTTGTTTTGTGTCCCAGAATGCGATAAATTTATCAAAGCTTATATGCACTGCTGAATAGAAATTGATTTTTTTTTTTTGGCGTGGGGGTGGAATATTCTACAGATGCCCATTACTTGTAAAGTGTTATTTAATTTGGATGGCACTTCAGCTATTCTTTGACTAGTTGATCAGTCTATTGAAGCAACTGGGATATTGAAGTCACCTACTATTACTGAATTCAGGTTAATCTGTGTTTTATAGTCCTGGAGTATGTTTTTTTTTTAATTTTTTTATTAATTTCTGTATGTGTATGAATGTACTGTCTGCATGCAAGTTTGTGCACCCGTATTGTGCAATGCCGCAGAGGTCAGAAGAGGGTGTCAGATTCCCCTGGAACTGGAGTTCTCCTGGAATTGGAGTTTCAGACGGTTTTCGGCCACTATGTGGGTGCTGGGGATTGAACCCGGGTCCTCTGTAAGAGCGGTCGGCGCTCTTAACCAGTAGGCCATCTCTCCAGCGCCCTGGAGTATGTTTTTAATAATTTGGGCACACCAAAATTCAGTGAGTATGTATTCATGATGGTAGCATCTTCTTGGTCAATTGTTTGCTTAATTATATTAGAGTGAACCTCTTTATCTTTTCTGACTAGTTTTAATTTACTCATCTGGAGGTAAAGTTTTAATACCACCAAGTATCATTTTAATTTTCAAAATCTGATAATAATGTATCATGCATCCTGAAGGTAAGCTTAAAAATCAGGTATAATTTTAATGCTTGTAATCTGAAAATAAATGTATCATGCATCCGGAAGTAAAGTTTTAAAATCATCCAAAAACGTAGAATATGCCAGGCATGGTAATGCACACCTTTAATCCCAGCACATGGGAGGCAGAGCCAGATGCTTCTCTATAAACTTCAAGGTAGCCTGATCATTGAACCTTTTCTTCCAGCTAGATATCACTTGGAATGTTGACACAACCTCCTAAAACTATGTCACCATTCAAAGAGAAGAGGCTGTAGAGGACATTTCTCATACAAACTTAATACCTTCTATAATAAAATGTATACCTAAACTATGTCCTTCTTCCATGTTTACATGTTTAATATAACATTGAAATGATATGGGTACTTTATTTTATTCATTTCCTATTTATCTATGTTTTTAACTTCTCTGTTTATTAAATTATTCATTACATTGTTAAAAGAATTTAACTTAGGTTATTACCCATGTTAGACAAATAATCAGCACCTAAGCTATAGTCCCAGTTGTTTTCTCAAATTTTTACTTGAACAAACAAGTCATTCTAAATTGCTTGTGCTGAGCTTGAACTTTCTCTATGCCTAAGACAGATCTTAAATTTGCATTCTTCATGCCTCAAGCTGATAAACACCTGGAATCACAGGACTATGCCATGAGGCATGGCTTACATTGATTGATTGATTAATTGATTGATTGATTCTGACAAAATACAATTTGGGAAGCTAAAATTTCAAAATATAAATAAAAATGAGAAGAATCTTTTTCAAGTGTAATGACAATTAATTCTATGTAGTGGCAATCTCCTAATTTGCATTTCTGTTGTGATAAATACCATGACCTAAAGCAACTTGGAGAGGAGGCATTTATTTCATCTTACATCTTACTGTCCATTATCTAGAGAAGACAAATGAGGATCTCAAAGAACAAACCTGGAGGCAGGAATGGAAGGTGAACTCACAGAAGAATGTAGCTTACTGTTTGCTCCTTCTGATTTGCTCACTTACCAATATCATACAGCCCAATCACACTCACACAGTGAGCTGGACTGTCTTAGAAAAATTATCAACCAATAAAATGTCCCACAAACATGCCCACAAGCCAAGTTGCTTTAGGCAGTTCTTTAAATGAGACACACTCACATGATTCCAGGATGTGCCAAGTTGACAAATGAGGATATCTATGGGAGAGAAGAAGCTAATACTCTTTATAAGTTACTGTACTGTCTTCATAACAATAAATTATGAATAGATTAGTTAGACCCTTTGAGAAAAATTAGGATAATTTAAGGATTTTTACTCAAGTATTTGAATGCAGATATATACAAAAACAATCCTACAGTCATGTACACAAGAGAAAATAACCATGTGTACAAATGCTGGCAAAAAAATAATCCAAAATTAAGATAAATCTCTGTGCATCTAATTGAGAAAAAACTGTGAGAAAAACTAAAAAAAATGGCATTTGGAATATTCACTTGCACCATTCCATACATGAGGATAAAAAATATAGCTCCATGTCTGGAAAGAACCATTTTCCAAATTCCACAAATCAAATTTTATTTAATGAAAAAAGAAAAGCCACTAGAATTCAATATGTAAATGATTGGAATATAAATACTGAATATAAGATTTTCTTAAAAATACTACTTATTTGGAGAAAATGGGAAATAATGAGGAAGGTATATATGAATAGAACAGAAATCTAATTAAAAGTGCAAACTTTGTAAATAATAATTTCTATGTAATTAGATATTTTGCTGACTAGATCTAAGGTAAATTTTAATTCGTGGAAGCAACAATAATTTTATGTTTTTAACTACTGATTATATTTCTATATTCTGCTTGTTCAAGATTTTATTAGTGACTATGAATTATATACATGTAGACATTTTTCTTATAATTATATATTACATAAAAGTACATTTAACTTTGATATAGAATAAATCTTTTGACTGTAAGATGGGAGACAGACATGTCTTCATCTTCATACCTTCCTTCTTTCTTTCTTTCCTTTCTTCTTCCTTCTTTTCTTCTTTTTTCTATCTTTTCATTAATTCCAATTGAGTTAATAATTGTATATGATTGACTTTCCTGGACAATTTATTTTTCACAAAAAATTTTGGTACAGACAAGGGTTATCTTTTCATACAAATATAAGAACAAGAGTTTAGAATTTGGGAAGCCTAATATCAGATCTAACTTTGAAAATAGTAGTTATTTTGGTCTGATTTATGATTCTTCTTAGTGTAACCATAATTATGCTCTACTGTAAAGACTTTTGGAAATGTTGGTATGTAGTTATGGTGTTTGCTTTAAATATATTGATTCCTTGAGAATTATACACAATATATTTTCATCATATTCAGATCTACGACCCCATTTGAACCCTTACCTTACTAAAGCAATCCTACTTCTTGTCTTCTATTTTTTAATACCTATGTAATCCAATATTTCTTCTCCAAATGCTCTTCAGTGTTAGTCCATCCCTTGGAACCTGTTCAACTGTCTGGTGTCCCACATCTAAAACTATCTCTGAATCTCCTAGTAGCTATCAGCCTACAAAAGCTCTTTAGCGAGAGTAGGATTAGCGAGAGTAGGATCTATTTACCCTCTCCTCCATCCATACTGAGTTATTGTTTAGGTTGGACTTGCACAGGTCTCGTGGATCCTGTCAAATGTACTGTGTATTCTTATATGGAACTGCTTTGTAGTGTCAAGGAAACATTTTCCTTATATATTTACAAGTTCTGGCTTTTGCAGTCTTTCTTCCCACAACATTCTTGAATGTTGACTGCTCTGCACTAACTCTTTTTTTTTCTTGTTTTTTTTTTCCTTTAATAATGTTTTATTGATGTTTTGTATATTTCAGACATCATTTCTCAGTTTAGTTTAGACATATCCCCCCTTCCCTTCCCCCCACCCCACCCCAGATCATGCACTCTGCCATAACTACCTTGCATCTTTCTCACAGTCTTTTTGTTTATGTTTAGGAATTCACGTTTTCCTCCTTTAATTTTATATTACTCTAATATATGAATACATACTTTCCACTCATATACAGTAATCACAGAGTCTGAAAGTAAGTGGTGAATTGATTTTAGAGCCTGTTAAGACATTTACTTTATAACAACATAGTTGCTTTCTGATAAACAGAAATATAACAACAATGTTGGTTTGGCTTGCCTGTCATCTGAGGATTTTATGTTAGCATCCACAAATGAGGGAGACCATGCACTACTTGTTTTTCTGGGACTGTGTTACTTCACTTAGCATAATGGCTTCGAGTTCCATCCATTTACCTGCAAAGTTGATGATGTCATCTTTCTTTTTTTTATTACTTCTTTATTTTCTTTCATTTTTGAACAATAAGTAATAATTTATGAATACAAGCATCCTTCAGGTAAAACTAATTTGCAAGCACTTGTGCCCAAACCCACACGGCCCAAGGGTCCCACCATCCAGCTTTGTGGGGGCTTGTATGTTCAATCAAGATGATCAAAGAAGTGTCCAGACTATATTTCTGTAGTTTCACCATTCACCCCAATCACAGCCCTTACATTCTACCATGCGCCCTCTTCTGCAGATTGTTCCCTAGGCTTAGAAAAAGGGCACAGGTGGATGAGAAGCAAAACAGCCTACTTTCTCTGGAGCCGTTGTCTTGGACTCTGGTCACTTCTGGCTCTTTCAAGCAGTGAACCTCTCACGAATGGCTCTGCCATCTCATCTTCCAATAAACAAGGGTTACTTCCCAGCACTCACAATGTGGATAACAAGCACCTTTTTCACTCGAGAATCAGGGATCAACACCGTTTTCCCACCTGCATGTGAATTCTACCACATGAGTATATATACATACTTGTAGGCAATACACTCGTACACATAAAATAAAAATGATAAATAAATGTATTTTTAAAATACTTCTTCTGTAGATGTGGATTAACAAAGATTAACACAGAGACCCACAAATTGTGAAATATATGGAGAATAATACGAGAGACTTTCTTACCTCCCCTCCATAGAACAAGGAGAAATTTGATGAACATGATGTCGTTCTCTAACTGTAAATTGGAGCCAACTGCTATAGAGGTAATCTCTTATAAAACTGGTAAAACTGCCTTCTTTAATTGACTAATAGACATAGGAACTGTGAAAAGGATTATTCTCTATTCAGAACCAAATATAATACTAAAGTCTCCTTAAGCTATGCACTTAAGCAAAATATATTAATACAGGAGCTCTGACATCAGCAATGGATTATTCTACCAAGGAGATGTTGGCCAGGGGATCCAAGCCCCCACAAAAGGTAAAGGCTCCTTGCCTCCAAACTGGGATATCTGCAGGAAGAGAGGCGATAAGGCCCTGCTGTTGAAGACCTGATATAAACATGGGAAAGATGTATGGAGACCGCACTTGCAAGTATACAGATGGTCTCTGGAATGCCAGAGAGTGTTACCAAAGGCCACTAAACCAATAAAGCAAATATAGGTCTCCTTGAGTCAAGCAAGACTCCTCCGTCAGCACCAGCTACACCTCATCTGCCTGGAAATACTGTGCAGCAGTGGCAGCCATATGTCTGTATATCCCAAATCTAATTGGCTATTAGCTCTCTCCTTGGAGGAATAACCCACGGCTGATGCCACAAGCTTACATCCTCTAATGGTTAGGAGATGTTATAAACCACAGGAAGACCCTGTCATACTTAACAGAAGAAAATGTAATTCATGGATTAACATACCATCCAAACATCTGTGTCTATACCAAAGTAACCTACCATAACAATTAGTACTGTTTAAATACCTATATATCTAATTGCGTGTGCTTCATTAGTAGGATCGAAAGGCTATATATTATACTGTTTAAATACCTATATATCTAATTGCATGTGCTTCATTAGTAGGATCGAAAGGTTATGCCTGGACAAGCTGGCAGCCCATGAAAGAAAACAGCCAGAATTGACTAGAGACCAAGACAACAGCTCCAGAGAAAGTAGACTGTTTTGCTTCTCATCCACCTGTGCCCCTTTTCTAAGCCTAGGGAACAATCTGCGGAAGAGGGGGCGTGGTAGAATGTAAGGGCTGCGATTGGGGTGAATGGTGAAACTACAGCAATATAGCCTGGACACTCATTTGATCAACTTGATTGAACATACAAGCCCCCCCTGCTGGATGGTGGGACCAAGGTCAGAAGAGTGTGTCAGATTCCCCTGGAACTGGAGTTAAAGACAGTTCTTAGCCGCCATGTGGGTGCTGGGGATCAAACCCGGGTCCTCTTCAAGAGCAGTCAGCGCTCTTAACCACTGAGCCATCTCTCCAGCCCCATCCTACAGTGAGGTATTAATGGTGGCAAAGGAGATGCCCTCCTTAGATGGGACACATGTCTCTTGAGGGAGCTGTTGTGCAGAGTGCCAATGGTGATGTCTCTAACTTCTTCTATATTGTGGCAGAAAAGATGACAATAGAGGTGCCCTCCCTACCTAGGACAGGTGTGTCCTGAAAGGGAGAGTTGTCCTGGTTGTTATTGGTGATATCTATAGCTTCACCTATTCTGGGACCTAAAGGGGACCTAAAGAATTTCTCTCCTCACATGTGACATGTGTCTCCCAAGGGAGACAGATTTCCAAGGTGCTAATGGTGATGTTTCTAACTTCACCTCTGCTGGGGCAGAAATGGCCATAATAGAGGTGCCCTCTCCGCATGGGATATGTATGTCCTGGTGGAGACACTTTTCCAGGGTGTTAATAGTGATGTCTCTAACTTCACCTACACTGGGGTAAAAACAGTGACAAGAAATGTGCACTCCCCACTTGGTAGAGTTGTATCCTAAGGGGATATTTGTTTAAAGTGTTAATATGATATCTGTAAACTCACCCACGCTGAGGTAGGAATAACTATAATAGAATTGCTTTCCCCACATAAGACATGTGTCTCCTGCTGGAGACAGTTGTCCAGGGTGCTAATGGGGATTCTGTAACTTCAACGGGGCTGGCACAGAAATGGTGAAAGTGGAGGTGTTCTCTTCGCATGGGAAACGTGTCTCTGATGAGGAGAATGTTCAATGAACTGCTGTTCATTGTACTAGTGCTCATGTCTCTAATTTAATCTAAGCTGGGGTAGAAAAGACTACAATAGAGGTATCCTTTCCACAGAGGAGAGGTGTCTTCTGAAGGGGACAGATGTCCTGGGTGCTAATGGTGATGCCTCTTATTTTATCTATCATGGACCAGAAGCTGCAAAAATCTAGGTGCACTCATACCACAGAACATGTGTCTCCTGAGGGTGACAATTCTCAAGGGTGCTAATGTGTAGCAGGGAATTTATCATTTGTGTGCAGCCTTCCATGAGTTGTTCTTCCCCCCTGGACCAGGGCTTGTAGAACCCGGGTCTAAGCCCTGGTAGGGAGGGGGAGGATTTGGAAGCAAGGTCCTATAGAATGAGAGAGAGAGAGAGAGAGAGAGAGAGAGAGAGAGAGAGAGACCTAGAGACAGGACCAGGAGCAATTCAATGAGGGAAGTAACTCGGTTTATTGCTGTTATCCAGGGTTTTTATACAGTACCTTGTGGGGGCTGGGACATACAGAATTGGAGGTTGGGACATGCAGGATTTCAAGCCTTATACTCCAGATCACTACAAGAATGTGACAATGTTTTGCCCAAAGCATCAAAGTCAGTTGGCACCATGCTGGTTTACATAGGCAAGCAGAGATCAGCAGGAGGCCAGGCTTAGAAGTTGCTTGTTGATTCCCTAAATGCTATTGCCAAATAGGAACCCTACGCTAATGATGATGTCTCTAGCTTCACCAATGCTGGGTCAGAAATGGCAAAATAATGACGCCCTCCAAATGTGGAGCATGTATCTCCTGCATGGTACAATGATCCAGAGTGCTAATGGTTCTCTGTCTAGCTTCACCTATGCTGGGGAGGTGCCTGTTACATATGGGACATGTGGCTCCTGAGGGGGTCAGTTTTTCAAAGTGTTAATGCTGATGTCTCAAAATTCACCTACACTGGGGCAGAAATGAAAACAATATTGGTGCTCCTCTCCATGTAGGACATGTGTCTAATAGAGGTGCCCTTTCCACGTGGGACTTGGGTATCCTGAGAGGGACATTTTTCCTGAGTGCTAACAGTGAAGTCTTCAACTTCACCTATACTCGGGAAGAAAAGGTCTAAATAGAGGTGTCCTTCCCAGGTGGGACATGTGTCTCCTTGGAGAGACAGTGGTCCAGGGTGCTAATGGTGTAGTCTCTAACTTCACCAACCTGGGACAATGCAACAATGGTTGAGAACTCTCCACATGAGACATGTGTCTCCTGAGAGGGACATGTGTCCTGGGTGCTAATGGAGATGTCTCTAAGTTGACTTATTCTGGGGCATAACTGTCAACAATGTCAGTGCCCTCCCCACAGGGGACATGTGTCTCCTGAGGGGAACATATCTCCAAGGTGCTAATGGTGATGTCTCTAACTTCTCCTACATTGGGACAGAATTGGTGACAACTGACATGTCCTACTTATGTAGGGCATATGTCTTCTGTGTGGAACAATTTTTCAGGGTGATAATGGTGACATCTGTAACTTCGCCTACACTGAGTTAGAAATGGCAACAGTAAAGAGTCTCTCCCCACATGAAACATGTGTTGCCAGAAGGAGACAGTTTTCCCTGCTGCTCATGGTAATGTCTCTAAGTTCACTTACACTGCTGCGGAACTAGTCCCAACAGAGGTGCCCTTCTCACGTTTAACAAGTGTCTCCTGACGGGTACAGTTGTCCAGGGTGCTAATGGAGTTGTCTCCAACATCAGCTACACTGTTGCGGAAAGAGGGACAACACAGGTGTCTTCCTCACCTGGCAAATGTATCTCCTGAGGTGGAGATTTGTTCAGGATGCTAGTGGTGGTAGGTCTAAATTCACCTAAGTTGGGGAAAAACTGGGGACAATAGAGGTGTCCTCCCTACATGGGGCATGTGTCTGCTAAGGGTGACAGTTCTCCAGGGTGTTAATGCTGATGTCTCTAACTTCTTGTACACTAAGTCATTAATGGTGACAATTGAGATGTCCTCCTCACATAGGATATATGTCTCCTCAGGAGGGTAATTGTGCAGAATGCTAATGGTGATTTCTCTTACTTCATTTATGTTGTGGCAGAAAAGATGACAATAGAGGTGCCCTCCCCATGTAGGATAGGTGTGTCCTGAGAGGGACAGTTGTCAAGGTTGTTATTGGTGATGTCTCTAACTTCACCTATGAGGGCCCTAAATCGGTACAATAGAGGCTTCCTCCCCACATGTGACATGTCTCTTACCCTATGCTGGAAAATAATCTGCAACAATTGAGGTGCCCTCAAAAGATGGAACATGTGTTTCCTAAAGGGGACAATTCTTTAGGGCATTCATGGTGATATCTCCACCTGCACCTACCCTTGGACAGAAAGGATGATTAAAGAGGTGTCCTCTAAATTGGGAACATGTGTCTCCTGAGTAGGACGTTTGTCCATGTTGCTAATGGTGATGTCTGTAATGTCATATTAGCTGGGCAGAAACTGTGACAATAGAGGTCACCTCCCCACATGGGACATGTGTCTCATGAGGGAGACAGTTGTCCAGGGTGGTACTGTTGATGTATCTAATTTCTCCTATGCTGGGGCAAAAATGACAACCATAGAGCCAGCCTCCCCAGGTGGGTAATGTGTTATCTGGAGTGGACAGTTGTCCATTGTCCTCATGGTGATTTCTCTAATTAACCTGTAGTATGGAAGAAATGGTGACAATAGACGTGCCCTCCTTACATGGAACAAGTGTCTCCAGAGGGCTACAGTTATCCAAGGTGCTAATGGTGATGTCTATAACTTCAGTTATGTTGGGACAGAAACCATAACAATAGAGCCCCCGATCCCCCTCATCATGGAACAAGTGTCTTCTGATGGGGATATTGTCCAGGGTGCTAATGCTGTTACCTTTAACTTTACCTAATCTGGGACAGAAAAAGACAATAGACATGCCCTCTCCACATGGGACATGTGTCCCCTGAGGGGGACATTTGTCCAGGGTGCTAATGGTGATGTCTCTAACTTCACCTAAGCTGGGTCAAAAACACCCACAATATAGCTGTCCTCCCCGTGAAGCATGTGTCTGCTGAGGGGGGCAGTTGTCCAGGTTACTAATGGAGATGTCTCTAATTTCACCTATGCTGGGGCAGAAATGGCAACAATTGATTGGCTCTCCCTTCCTGGGGCATGTTTTTCCTGAGGGAGACATTTTTCTCGGATGCTAATGTTAATGTGTTTAACTTTACTTACCCTGGGGCAGAAAAGTTGACAATCGAGGTGCCCTCCCCAGGTGAGATATGTGTCTCTTGAGAGGAACACTTGTCCAGGGTACTAATGGTGATGTCTGTAACTCCACCTACCTTGGGGAAGAAATTGCAGCAATAGAGGTTCCCTTCCCACATGGGACATGCGTTTCCTGAGGGGGACAGTTGTCCAGGGTGCTCAAGGGGATTTATCTAACCTCACACACTAAAAGTCAGAGTGGAAAGCTTGCCTGTCCATCTGGCAATAATTGAATTAAATTTATTTGTTTATTAAAAAAGTGAAAATTTTTACTTTACCACAGCGATTTGGTAAAAAGAAGATTTTATTTTCAGAATATGCTCATTTTCAATGTCTTGTGAGTTCATGGACTAATTTTCTACTTCAACAGTGCACAAAAATTCATTTGTTTTATGACCGTGCTTCTTCCTCCTCCTCCTTTTCTTCCTACTTCTCCGTCTCCTCCCCCTCTTCCTCATTGTCCTCATCCTCTTCCTCCTCTTTCTCCTCCTCTTCCTCCTCCTCCTCTTTCTTCTCCTCCTCCTTTCCCTCCTTCTTTTCCTCCTTCTCCTTCTCCTCCTCCTCTTCATCCTCAACTAACTGGTGGTTCCTCTTTCATCTTGGTTGATTCATTTTCTGATGTGACAGTAGTTGCCGACTTCACCATATAATAGCAATGGTTGATTCTCAGAAACTTATATACAAGCTGCCTTGGGGTGTGAGGTGGCATATCTCCAGCACATTGCCCTGCACCAGTAGCTAGGGCTGAAAATGTTGCAGCAAGAGAGTTGCCTGCCCCACATTGGACATGCGTCTCCCGACGGGGACAATTGCCCAGGGTGCTAGTGGTGCTGTCTCTAACTTCACTTCCCCTAAAAGGAAGATTTGGATTTTCACCTGGTGGTCCGAAAATTATGATTGTCTCCTGCTGAGTCTCCCTGTCCTCTTCCTCTGCCTTGGTCTTATGTAACATTGGGGAACGTCTTAGAGCTGAGAACTTCATTTTCTTGGAGCATGGCCCTGGCTCAATATCGTTTGTGAGTGGAGATTGTGAATTCCTCACCTGAGCAGATTTTCTCATTTCAGTTTCTGTTGAAATAATATCCAGCACCTCTGAATTGTCTCCCTGGAAATTCATATTGCAGTAGATCTAAACCAAAGTGGAATGGATAGGTTGATAATTTTTGGTTATAACATATACTGACCCCACGACCTCATTCTTGTCCTTTTTGGGGAGAAATTCATTGATTCCATTAGCTTGACTTGGTTGAAATAGGAGTGATGGCTCATCAATTAAAGAGACTTAACTATTATTTCCTGAGAATCAGAGTTCAATTCCCAGCAAACACATGCTTCTCACACTTGTCTTTAACTCCAAATTCAAAGAATCCATGCCCTCTTCTGGCCTCACCACACTCCAGTGACACAGACGTTGCTCTTACATCCATGTACCCAAAACACACACACACACACTCACACACACACACACACACACACACACAAATGAAATTAAATAGAAATCTTTAAAAACTGAACTGTTTTATCCAACAACATGACTCTACCCCAGATAAAGGATAACAGATCCATGCATGTGACATTAACTGACATCTCAAGAGTCTTTCTCACAGCCTGACATATCTTAAGGGTGCAACATGTAGTTTAAAATCAATATGTATAATATTTTATTCATGTATATACTTTGTGCCCTGTCAAATGAAAACTTATATACATCATTTATGATATGTTTCATGAAGACATTCTTATCACAAAAAAATACAAGCAAAAGTTCTACTTTACCACTATTTTCTTGTCCAGAGAGAAATGTGCAGAATCCTCTAGGTGGATAGTTCTGAACCCATACATGTGAATTTTCTGAATGAATCTCTTCCAACTACTTGCTTCAAATATTTTCTCTGCCCATCTGCACTGAAATATCTCTCAAATAGGTCTATCTCAATGATGATGCTGTCTCCGTTGACACTCCATTTCACAGATCTGAACCCCTTGTCATTCACTACAGTCACTAGAGCTTATGGGGGAAGGGCAGACTAAGGAGATTAGTGTTACCTCCATTAGAGGTGACAGGTTGGGTTTGGTCCTCACGTTGAAGTTGGTTTTGGAAGGGTGGACCTTCCCTTACAACTCGGTCAACATGGTTCTTAACACCGTCACTTAAATTCACATTGGGATCAAGTGAAGACTTTAATGGGACCTCTCTTCCTGACTGTTCACCAACAAAGGGGTCCAGGTTGGCTGCAGTGTCCTCACTCACTCCTTGACTAGCCATACTGTCACACTAGCATCAGTGGCACATACCCGAGAGAGTCAAAACTAACCTTCTTTCCATTAGGGATGTCCAACAAATTGTGAGCACTAACTACTCCCTTAGTCAGAGGGGCAACCACCTGCTGAGGTCATAATTCTCCCATGTGACTCACAGCTGGTCTACAGAGGAAGCTAAGTCCAAATGCAGGAGGGGGGTTCTCAAAAAGTGTACAAAGTTGTACAAATGTCCAGATCAATTTCTTCTGTGTCTATAGGTAGACTTTGTCATAGGGTGTTCTTGTATCAGTTGAGGAACATAACTCATTCTTTTTCCTAAGCTGGTCTGGTTTTCAAGGAAATGTACATGCTTCTGCCTCCCTAGTGCTGGGGTTGAAGTTGTGTTCCAGCATAGCCAGCTCTTTTTCTCCACTCTTGAAAGGGGTGTGGGTGTTATTTCTCCATTTTCATTCATTAAGTACATTCCTCCAGTTAGACCAGGCTTCAAAATTAGCAAGACTGTTGGGGCTGGAGAGATGGCCTAGCGGTTAAGAGCACCGGCCGCTCTTACAGAGGACCCGGGTTCGATCCCCAGCACCCACATGTCTGCCAAGAACCATCTGAAACTCCAATTCCAGGAGAACTCCAGTTCCAGGGGAATCCGACACCCTCTTCTGACCTCCGCGGCATTGCACGACACGGGTGCACAAACTTGCATGCAGATAGTACATTGATACACATACAGAAATAAATAAATGCCAGGTGTGGTGGCGCACGCTTTTAATCCTAGCACTTGGGAGGCAGAGGCACGCGGATCTCTGTGAGTCTGAGGCTATCCTGGTCTACAGAGTGAGTTCCAAGACAGCCAGAGCTACAGGGAGACCCTGTCTCAAAAAAAAAAAAAAAAAAAAAACCTGTTAGATTAATGTTACCCACAGGCACTGTGTTCAGCTTGGTTTGTGCCTTTCACTTGACCACTGCACCCCATTTTGGTCTTGCATTGGTCTCTTCCAACATCTCCTGCCAGCTGACACTGATACTCACCTGTAAGCTAGTGGGATCTCTTGGAAGAGACCAATGTAAGACTGAGATGGGGTCAACTGGCAGGAGATGTTGGAGGAGAACAATGCAGGATCAAAATGGGGGATTTTTATTAGGAGTGTGTGGCTCTGCACCTTTATCAGGTTGTCCCAGTTTGGGGCTGTGCCCAATTACCCTGATAAGAACATCCCCTTCTTGTTTCTCCTTGGTAGTGTTGTTGTAAGCACTAGTGGGTGATCAAATGGCCCCATCTTCAACTGAGCCTTGTGCATTGCCCTGTGGATCTCAAATTGTCATCAAATCTCTCCCTGGTCAGTTAATCATAATAATAATAATGCCACTAGTTTCCATCTCTTCCAAGCAGAAAGTATTTGCATATCCCCAGACATACTTCTGTGGAACAGGTTAAAACACCTCAGAGGCAGGATTTTCTAGCTGCACTTTTCCAATCCACCTCCATCTCAGTCTTGCATTGGTCTCTTCCAACAGCTCCTCCCAGCTGACACTGATACTCTCACCTGTCAGCTGGGAGAAGTGTTGGAAGAGACCAATATCAGACTGAGATGGGGGGGCAGCTGGCGCGTGCTTTTGAAAAAAATCAATGCAAGGACTTGACGTGGGTCAGCTCACAGGAGATGTTGGTAGACCCCAATGCACGTTGATCAGGTTTTTCCAGGATAGGGCTATGCCCAAGTACCATAATATGGTTGCCCCCTGCTGGTTTCTCCCTGGTAGTGCTGTTGTAACCACTGAGGAGTGATCAAATGGCTCATGTTCAGTTGAGTATTGTGCTTTTCCCTGTGGATCTCAAAATTTCACCAGATCTCTCCCTGGTCTGTGAATCACAACAATAGTGCCACTAGTTTCCATCTTATCCTCACAGATAAGTATTTGCATATCACCAGACATATTTCTATGAGATGTGAGTTACACGTAATCTTTTTCAAAATGTATCTCACAAGCAGGGTGTTCTAGCTTGCTTTTGTGCCTTTCACTTGTCTAGTCTGCCCTCATCTCTCTGTCTTGCATTGGTCTATTCCAACAGCTCCTGCCAGTTGACACTGTCTACTCACAGACTGTGGGCCACTGCACCTTGATCAGGTTGTCCCAAGGCTGAGGCTTTGCCCAAGTACTATGAGATGAATGTCCCCTGCTGGATTCCAAGTGGCAGTGCATTTGTAAGCACTGATGGTGAAGAAATGGTCTCATCTTCAGCTGAGCTTTTTGATTTTTCCTGTGGATCTCCACTGGTGGCCAATTCTACCCCTGGTCTATGCATCACAAGAATAATGTAAGTAGCTTCACTTTCTTCCTCACAGATAACTAATTTCATATTCCCAAACAGCACCCTTCCACGGAGTTTCAACCTTCTGTCATTTGTCCTAGGATTCATTGAGGCAAATTACTCTCACCACTCACTCCTGGGCTCTAGTCAGCCTATGAGGTGTCCCATGAGCTCTAGTCAGCCTACGTGGTGTCTCTTTTCTAAAGAAGGCCAGTTCTTCCTCACCCAACCACCACCTGCTGCAAATATTTTCTCACCCAAGGTTGGGCTTTGCTACCCATTCCCCTGAAATTAAGTGCTGGGCTTTTGTCTGGCTGAGCTTGCATGGATCTTGTGCCTCCTGATACCAATACTGTAGGTTCATATGAACAGGGTCCCAGGAGCTTCTAGGGTTCATTTCTGTTTGATTTTGCAGCAATCCCCACCCTGGGTCTTACACTCTTTCCACCCCCTCTTCTGCAATATTCCCTGAGCCCTGGGTGTGTGAAGCTGAACATAAGCAGCCTGTCCATGGAGCCACACACTAGACTCCTAAGATTCATGGTTTGGACCCTCTAGCCCTTTGGTGTACTTCGTCTCCTATTTCATGGAGGAGCTACCTTAATAATTGTTAAGACATAGTTAATGACTGCTTGGGTCCATGTTCTATGATGCTTGGGTCTTGTGTGTATGAGTTGCCTTGTAGATGTGTCACTTATGTATGATTCATTCATGGACCATGTCTATGCGTTTCTAGTGAAACTCTGTAGTATTCTCATTTGGTATAAGAGAAGCTTCTTTTCTGAGTAGTGTCTGAGATATTAGTCTGTAAATATTATGATAATTCTTTACTCCTTTTGTAGTCAGTAAAATGTTACTTTAGGTGTGTCAACCTTGCTAAATTGACTAAGATCTATGACCTCTCAAGTTGTGTGCATCTGGTTATGTTAACAATACCAATACCACACATTAGATACCTCCTAGTGAATGGGGATTTATGTCCAATTGGTTAGCCATTGCTTTCCCCCAAGATAGAAGTGCTGAAATTGCATGTATGTTGTATGCTGCGCTGCTCATTGATGTGGATATTTGGTCTTGAGGCTGATGTTGGACAATCAATAGTGGCTTGCATAGTACTTTCCACAGTTATGTGGGCTAGTTTTGAGGGGTGCTGTCAAGATCCTGTCTTTGAGGTATGTCCTGTCTTCAGAAGTAGATTCCTCCTTTCAGCTTCTGGGAGGGAATCAAGGGCTCTGGCAATAGCCTGTGTAATTTGGGGAGTCTCTTTGCCTATGCTGTCATATGACTCAAAAGAATGTTTCTCCTGTCTGGCACTGTTTCTCGATATGCAGCCTTCATCTTTGCATATGGACGCATGAAGAGGTATTGAATGTGTAATTTGTCAATAGATTGTTGAACTAATTTTATTCTTTTTTTTTACTTAAACAAGGCATTATTTATCTCTCCTATTTACCTTTACCAGTCTAGCCCTCCTTCTATTATCTTCTCCATGCCTTCTTAATTTGAAGTATACCCATTTCTCCCTTGATACTGCCAGTCTCCTATGGGGCCACTTCTCTTGGGATCCTTTTTGTCATTTTTATCCCACCTTTCCTTGTACAGCGTTTTCTCTCCCCTCCCACTTAGATAACCTGATATCACCTGTCACCTACTAGCCTTCTGATTCATGTTTCCTCTTTTTCTATTCCTTCCTAGGTGCTTTTCATTTACCTGTTATATATATATATATATATATATATATATATATCT
>VZQC01004730.1:995799-1011041 GCA_009823505.1 Rhizomys pruinosus
ATATATATATATATATATATATATCAGAATTATGTCCTCAGGAATAAACTATAAGTTGACTGTAATATATGTTTAGGAATTCACATTTTTCCCTTTAATTTTATATTACTCTGAAATACTAATATATACCTTCTGCCCATATACATTACCGTGTCTAAAAGTAAGTAGTATGTTAAATCTAGGGCTCATTAAGAGATTCACATTATAACATCACATTTGCTTTAAGATATAAAAAGAAATACACCAATAAAATTGCTCAGTTTTCCTTTCAATTGGGGAATTTGGTACTAGTACCCAAAAATTAGAGAAACCATTCCCTGTTTTGTTTTGTTTGTTTGTTTGTTTTTTTGAGGGGGGCTGTATTACTTCACTTAGCATAATGGCTTTGAGTTCCATCCATTTACCTGCAAATTTCATGATGTCATCTTTCTTTACCTCTGCATAGAACTCCATTGTGTTAGATGTACTGAATTTTTGCTATCCAGTTGTCAGTTGAGGGGCATTTGGGTTGCTTCCAGCTCTACACTATTGTGAAGAGCCTGCAATAAACATATATGTACATGTATCTTTGAAAATATGATGAGTCTTGTGTGTATATACCCAGAAGTGGTATGACTGGGTCAGGTGTCAGGCTCATTTTGAGTCTTTTAAGGGTTCTCCACACTGCTTCCCACAGTGGTTGTACCAGTTTAGATTCCCACCAGCAGTGGATGAGTGTTCCCCTTTCCCTACAACCTTTCCAGCGTTTGGTGTCCCCAAGAGTTTATTCACAGGTTTGGAAAAAAAATGTCCTTAATTTCACATGGAAAAACAAAGGACTCTGAATATCCAAAGCAAACCTGAGAGAAAAGAGCAATAGAGGGGGAGATCTCTATACCAGATTTCAAACTATACTACAAGGCTATAGTCATAAAAACAGTTTGGTACTGGCACAAAAACAGACATGTTGACCAATGGAACAAAACTGAAGATCCCAATTTGAGCACATACAATTTCAGCCATCTCATATTTGACAAAGTGGCCAAGAAGACACAATGGAGGAAAGAAAACATCTTCAGCAAGTGGTGTTGGCAAAACTGGATCACCACTTGTAGAAGAATGAAATTAAACCCCTACCTCACTCTCTGTAGAAAAGTCAACTCCAGATGGGTCAAAGACCTCAACATGAAACCCAAATCTCTGAAGATGATAAAAGATAAAGAAGGCAGCAGCCTACAAGACATAGGTGTAGGAAAAGACTTCCTAAATCAGACAGCAACTGCTCAAGAACTAAGATCAACAATTGACAATTGGGAACTCATTAAACTCAAAAGCTTCTGTACATCAAAAGAAACAATCAAGGAAGTGAAGAGAAAACACACAGAGTGAGAGCAAACCTTCACTGCACATACATCGGACAAAGCATTAATCTCGAGAATATATGAACTACTCAAAAAACAAAGAAGAAAACGAATGACACACTCAAAAGGTGGAGCAAAGATTTGAACAGAGACTTTACAAGTGAGGAATAAGAGATGGCTGAGAAGCATCTTAAAAAGTGTTCAACATCATTAATAATTAAGAAAATGCAAATTAAACAATTTTTTTCCAAGGCTGTGAAGAAACTCCTGGAGATTTTATTTGGGATTTCATTGAATCTAGATATTAATTTGGTAAAATGGACAATTTTACTATATTCATTTTTTTCAATTCATGAGCATGGGAGGTCTTTCCATCTTCTGATGTCTTCTTCAACTTTCTTCTTCAGGGATTTAAAAAAATCCTTAATTTCATATGGAAAAACAAAAGACCTTGAATAGCCAATGCAACCCTGAGCGAAATGTGCAATAGAGGGGTGGATCTCTACAACAGACTTCAAACTATACTACAAGGCTATAGTCATAAAAACAGCTTGGTACTGGCAAAAAACCAGACCTGTTTACCAATGAAACAAAACTGAAGCTCCAAACTTGAGCACATACAATTTCTGCCACCTCATTTTTGATAAGGGCTCCAAGAAAATACATTGGAGGAAAAACAGCATCTTCAACAAATGGTGTTGGCAAAACTTGATCACCACTTGTATATGAATAAAGTTAAATCTACCTCTTGCCCTATACAAAAATCAACTCCAAATTGATCACAGACCTCAATGTGAAACCCAAAACTTTGAAGGTGATAGAAGAAAAATTATCAGCATCCTACAAGACATAGGCATAGGAAAAGACTTTCTCAATCCAGCAGCAGCTGCGAAGAAAATAAGGTCTACAATTGACAAATGAGACCTCATTAAACTAAAAAGTTTATGTACAGCAAAAGAAACAATCAAGGATGTGGAGAGAAAACCCACAGAGTGGGAGGAAAGCTTCACCACTGATACATCTGACAAAGCATTAACTTCCAGAATATATAAACTACTCAAAAAAAAAAAAAAGAATGAAAACAAATTATTCAAAAGATGGAGCAAATAGCTGAACAGAGACTTCACAAGTGAGGAATTAGAGACAGCTGAGAACACTAAAAATTAAGGAAATTCAAATGAAACCCCATTTAAGATATCATCTCACTCTGATAAGACCGGCTAGGATCAAGAAAACAAATGATACCAAATGCAGGAGAGGTTGTGGGGAAAGAGGAGCCCTCATCTGCTGCTGGTGAGAGTATAAAGTCATACAACTACTATGAAAAACAGTGTAGAGAACCCGTGGAAGACTCAGAATGAGCTTGACACCTGAGCCAGTCCTACCACTTCTGGTTATAAACCCACAAAACTCATCTTACCACAGAGATACATGCACAACCATGTTTACTACAGCTCTCTTCACAATAATGAAGAACTGGATCCAACTCAAGTACCCCTCAAGTGACGAGTGAATAGAGAATATGTGGTACATCTACACAATGGAATTCTATGCATCGTTAAAGAAAGATGACATCATGAACTTTATAAGTAAATGGATGGAACTAGAAGATATTATGTTAAGTAAATTAACTCAGACCCAGAAAAACAAACAGCAAATGGTTTCTCTCATCTGTGATTGCTAGAACCAAGTTCCTAGTTGTAAGGGAAACTGAGCAATGTTAATGTTAAATTCCTCATGATATGAAAACAACTGTGCCCTTATACTATTAATCCCATAACAGGTACTAGAACAAAGCTACCATTTATTTTCGGACTTAAGAATTTTTGGTATATGGGTGGAGGGTATATATGCATATTTCAGAGTAATATAAGACCCAAAGAATGAGGAAAAATTAGTTTGTCATGACATTATGTCTAACCACAGTGTTGATTTTATGGGAGTGTTTCTTGATATTTCTTACACAAGACTGCTTGTCCAAGCATTTTTTTTTTCAATATGACAATTTTATTTTATTTTTTTTAAATTAGTTTTTATTGATGCTTTGTGCATTTCATACATTTTTTCCAATTCAGATCAGGCTTATTTCCCTTTCCCTCCCCCCCCACCCCCACCCCATCCCAGATCATGCATTCTGCCATAACTGTCCTGCATCTTTCTCTCAGTTTTTTTTTTTCATTTTTAGCTATAAGTGATAATCCATGAGTACAAGCATCCTTCATGCAAAACCTATCTGCAGGCTGTTGTGCCCAAACACCTACAGCCCCACCATCCAGTGGGGGGTGACAGGTTGTTTGTTCAATCAAGTTGATCAAATGAGTGTCCAGACTACATTGCTGTAGTTTCACCATTCACCCCAATCGCAGCCCTTACATTCTACCACGCCCCCTCTTCCGCAGGTTGTTCCCTAGGCTTAGAAAAGGGGCACAGGTGGATGAGAGGTAAAACAGTCCACTCTCTCTGGAGCTGTTGACTTGGACTCTGGTCAATTCTGGCTGTTTCCTTTCATGGGCTGACAGTTTGTCCAGGAATAACCTTTCGATCCTACTAATGAAGAACAAGCAATTAAATATATAGGTATTTAAGCAGCACTAATAGTTATGGTAGGTTACTTTAGCATAGACACATGTTTGGATATGTTAATCCATGAATTACAATTTTCCCCCCTGTTAAATATGACAGGGTCTAAAATATTATACAGTAGTTAAAAGTGTCAGGCTGCTGTAACTTAGCCTTTCTGGATGGTTAATGATCATAGTTAATGCCCATACCAATTTGGCCCAGGGCCTTAAAGGATAATTTTGTTCCTTGCCCTCAGAGGTCAACTAAGTCCCAGGGGACTGTGCATGAGGGGCATCTCTTGAAATGTCCTGCAAATGTGAGTCTTTAGTCTTCCTGTGAAGGGAGGTCTTGGAGATCCATTAATGGGACTTCAGCCAGTGTCCAGTCTATAAAGATGGAGGTCTGCTCATGCTACAAAAAGGGAAGCCTAGTCTAGTAAGACCTGACTTTGTCCTCGAGTGGATGGAACTGGTAAATGAAAAGCCAAAAGTAACCAGGAACTCCCCCCACCCCAAAACCTGAGGACCAAATCCTCAACTGACCTCGAGAAAACAAACAAACAAACAAACAAACAAACTTGGTTAATCTGGGATAACTGTGTGGCCTTAAACATCCAAAAGGAAAGTACAACCAGAAATAAAAAATTATTAAGTCCTGTGAAATTGTATTTCAGGTGTAAAATTTGAGATCTTAGTAGAAAGTCAAAAAGTACAAAAAAAAAAAAAAGATATAGTTGTTTTGCCCATCTTACCAGCATGTGCAGTTACCATGTGGTTGCCACTGTTTTTGCCATCCTTCAAAGACATGAGACACAGCTTTTCAACCTTTGAATATGGACTGAAGTCTCATGTTTCTCCAAGAACCTTCCATACCTTCAGTGCCAGATTGGGACTGCTGAGACATCCAGCTTATGGACTGAGTTACTACTGGGGTTTCAGCCTCTTCAGAGTATAGACTGCCATTCTTGGACTACCTGGATGTATCACGCAGAATAGTACAGGAAGATCAAGATAGAGGTGGTTCTTACTGGACCTCATTTGGTGATCATGCGAAGGGAAAACCCCAATGTGGAGCACAAGGGTAGAACTGATGATTATTTGGACTTGCCAAGGAGGTTCCTTCAAACATGACATCTTTCAGTCTAATAAAGAAAAAAAAATCATAACATGAATATGCTAAGTCTTATGATATATGTGGCATGCATATATGCATATTTTGGCATGATGAAAATTGGAAGGTACAAGAACAACAACAAAAGACTGGGTCAAAGAACTGATTGAAACAATGAACTTTTGCTCGAAACAGTAAACTTCTGCATCAGAAAATTTTAAAAGAGACTGAGAAAAAGACAAATGCCATGTTTGGCAGAATGCATGAGCTTTGGTGAGGTGGGGGGCAAGTAATGGGGCTCACATCTAGATTTGTTTGGAAATTTTGTATGAAATGCACAAAGTTTCAATAAAAAATTGGATTTGAAAAAAAGAAATGTATTAGCATTATGTAGAATGACCTTAACGACAGTCCAGAGGATTATTCTAACATTAAGGAAATCTGGTAAAAACTTTATATATGCAACAAACAGGTTGCATATGGATTCTTGAAATTTTGCACTATCTTCACTAATATTGTTTTGTTTTTACTTACCACTTGAGAAGCTATACAAAGTATAAATAGTAGCTATATTTTTTATAAATATGTGTGAATGTAAAATAATATCTAAATGAAATGTATTTCTAACATATTAATGTATCTAGAGGAATTGCTACCATGATAAAAACCAGCTACATCTAGAAAAGTGATATGAGTCTCAAAATTCAGTTTTTTAGTAAGAAAACTTTACACATATATCAATCACAGAGAAGATACATGAACTAATTTATACTGAAAATCACTTGAACAGTGAGATGGTACAGTGCATAAGGACACATGCTCCCAAGCCTGAAAACTTGAGTTTGATACCTAAGACTGACATGGAAGAAGGAGAGTACAAACTCCCTCAAGTTAACCAGATGGGCTATGACATGTGCACATGCACACACACACACACACACACACACACACACAATTCATGTGTGCACACATAATGTGTGGGGGGCTTTTGCCACTCCCTTCCCCAGCTTGGACAGGAAAATGATGGCATGTGTATGGGACTGATTTTCCCATGGCTAAACATGCAGCTGTGGAACTAATAGTTCCACAGCCAAACATACATTTGTGGAGGTGCTGGCCCATATGACTAAATGAGTTGAAGAGCCAGGTGTGGGGTTGATAGGCCCACAACCAAACATGCACTCAGTAACAGCGGGGAAACCATGACAGATGGTGCAAATCTGTGAAAAATCTGCTTAATCTATGTGACAGGCAGCCTATGTAAAGTCGCATGACACCACCTCACAGTGGCCAATCTTAGGCCTAAACACCATCATGCATCATCACACTTCATGGGGGGGTACACAGAAAGTGATGTGAAGAGAAATAAGTCGGCTCATGGTGCAAAGTATGTGCAATCATCTTGTGGCAGGGTGTGTATACTATACCTGTAGTATAGTATTGCTTATTTTGCTAATCAGATATTGCCTGTACATGCACAATGTACACTTGAATCCAGGGCTGCTTTCCCACGAATGTGCAATTTTAATTTTTAAAATTATAAAAATGAAAGTATTTTTCTTTGTGAAAGAAGACAATTACATATTCTAAGAATTTCCACATGGATAGTACAAGACCAGTGGTTTTTGCAGATAGTGAGAAAACTTCCCTTTGTAATAAGAATGGGAATTCTGGAAATCAAACAGAGAATTAGCTAAATGAAAGCTTTAATGGAGACAGATGTTAGAGACATAAACCAGAAGAACAGAAAGACACACAGAATGAGACAAAGGAAATGAGAATGGCCGGTGAGATAAGCAAGAGGAGTACTTTTAAGACTTTATATATTTTATAGTAATTTTTTGCTCTTTTTGAAACAAGGTCTCCTTGTAGCTCTAGTTGTCCTGGAACTCACTATGTTGAGCAGGCTGGCCTTGAACTCACAGAGATCTGCCTGCCTCTGCCCCTGAGTGCAGGGATTAAAGGCATGCGCCACAATGCCTGGCAGTGTCTTCATTAAAAAAAGAAAAAATATACAAGCCCCCTCCCCCCCCTGCTGGATGGTGGGACCCATGAGCTGTGTGGGTTTGGTCACAACTGCTCGCAAATTGGTTTTACATGAAGGATGCTTGTACTCACAAACTATCACTTATTGTTAAAAAAAATGAAAACAAAACAACAAAAAAGCAGAAAGATGCAGAAAAGTTACAGTAGAATGCATGATCTGGGATGGGTAGGGGTGGGGTGGGGTGAAGGGAAGGGGATATATGCCTGAACTGAATTGGAAAATGATGTATGAAATACACAAAGCATCAATAAAAAATTAAAATTAACAAAAAGAAAAATATTGATGATCTGTGTATTTCATACATTATCTTTCAGTCCAATTTAGACACATTCCCCTCTCATTGCCCCCACCATACCCCAGTTCATGCCTTCTGCCATACATATCTTGCATCTTTCTCTCATTCTTTCCAAAGTTTTTCACTGCAGAGGCTTTTGTTTGGGGCAAAATTTACCTGTATCAGTCAGTTCTTTGACCCAGTCCTTATGTTGTTGTTGTTCCCTCCCCATTTTATTGCTCCAACATATGCCTATATAACCATCACATATGTATTAAAATTATAACTGACAAAGGAGTACTAGTGAGCTCCAACAATAATGTGAAATTTGTCATTGTACTTATCATGTGAATGTGCCACTCACTCTCTTTCCAAATTCTCCATTTATACAATGTCTTTCAAAGTAATCATGTTACTTCTTTTTTAAAAAATTTTTATTGCCATTCAGACTGCATTCTCTCCCTCTACTCTCCTGTTCTGGTTTGTCTTTCATTGCTGTGACAAAACACTCTGACCAACACCAACTTGGGGAGGAAAGGTTTAATTCAGCTTACATCTCCTGGGTCACAGTTCATCACTCAGGGAGCCCAAGACAGGAACCTGGAGGCATGAGCTGAAGCACCGGCCATGGAGGAATGCTGTTCACTGGCTTGCTACTCTGGCTCATGCCCAGCCTGCCTTCTTATACCGTACACAACAACCTGCCCAGGGTGACACCCCTCATTGTGGGCTGGGCCCTCCCACACTGCTCCACGATCAAGACAATACTCCACAGATGTGGCCACAGGCCAATCCAATGGAGCCAATTCCCCAATTGAGGCTCCCTCAACCCAGGTGTGTCAAGTTGACACTAAAGCTATCCAGCACATCTCCCAAAGAAGAGAAGAATTATCATCAATGGCAAGTGGAAGTTGCAGTAAAACACCAAGAGCAAGCTTCAGCAGAGGAGAGATTGCTAGTTCTCCTCCTTGTGGTTTCTAGTACTCTACACAGAGAAGCTTCTCAAGTAACATACTATAGCAATGATCCCTGAAAGTATAGTCTTTATTTCTTAAATAAATGTATTGCTGATTTGGTGATATCTATATCTATATCTATTTATCTATCTATCTATCTATCTATCTATCTATCTATCTATCTATCTATCTTACTTTTGTGCATTTCATACAGCATTTCCCCTTCCATACTCCCGCCAGAGTTCAAGTTCAAGCATTCTGCACTACATGTCTTGCGTCCTTCTTTCAGTCCTCTTTAAATTTTTTGATGTAGACGTTTGTTTTGGGAAAAAGTTACTGTTTCAGTCAGTTTTTGAACAAGACTGTTTTGTTGTTGATTTTTCCTTTAATTTTATTTTGCTCCAAAATATGCATATATATACTCCAAACATATATCAAAATTATGACAACTGAAAATAAGCTATAGGTGAATTCCAGAACATAGTTAGGGATTCATATTTTAACAGTAGAGGTGAATACAGGTAAAAATAAATAGGAGTACTTTTTGATGAAATATTGATGAATATACCATGATGGAAATCTGGTTACAAAAGTTTGACTCATAAAAAAAAGTTTGACTCATTAGGCCTTAACAAATAAGACAGAAGGCATGAAATACAGGAGGGGGGATAAGGAAGTTATAGAATTTAGGGGGTCTATTACTAAAATTTATTGTATGAAGTGCACAAAAATTCAACAATAATATATATAAAGAAATATTTAATCATGCTTGAAGCACTCTGTTTTGATTTGTTCTGTATTTTATTTTATTTTTATTTTATTTTATTTATTTACTTTTTTTTTTTTTTTTGGTCTTTACAAGACAGGGTTTCCCTGTAGCACCAGCTGTCCTGGAGCTCACTGCAGACCAGGCTGGCCTTGAACTTACAAAGATCCACCTGCCTCTGCCTCCTGAGTGCTAAGATTAAAGGCATGTGCCACCATGTCCGGTTTTGTTTTGTATTTTTTTTTCTATTTTTAAATTTTATTTATTTTTGTATGTGTATGAGTGTACTGTCATCATGTAGGTTTGTGCACTCGTGTCGTGGAGAAGAGGGTCTCAGATTCCACTTGAAATGGAGTTCTCCTGGAATTGGAGTTAAAGACGGTTCTTAGCTGCCATGTGGGTGCTGGGGATCGAACCCAGGTCCTCTGCAAGAGCAGTTGGTGCTCTTTTTAAATTTTTTAAAATTTATTTATATTTTTTAATCAAATCTAGATCTGTGTCCTCCACCTTATCCCCCACCCCACCAGAGCTCATGCATTCTGCCAAACATGCTTTTCATCTCTTTCTCAGTCTTTCTCAATATTCTCCATGTGGAAGTTGACTGTTTTGAGCAGAAGTTCACTGTTTCAGTGAGTTCCTTGATGCAGATCCTGATCCTGTATTTTAAATGAAGTATTTAATTATTTTCAAAATAATGTTTTGAAATTGTCATAAATTAGGTTAAAAATCAGGAAAAAATATTACTTGTAGGGCTGTAGACAGTGAATTAAAAAATCTTTATTGATCACCTACATAGTTAAGTGATCAATAAAGATTTTTTAACACAGTAAAGGTCAAAGAATAAGATAATAAAAGACAGAATTAAGTAAAATATATAGCTACAAAATTCGATGAATTCACCATTGTTAAACAGCATTTCCTCCTTCTTAGAAGTTTGATATGGTATGTAAATTTTAATAAATGAAGTATAATTTTCTATTGATATTTATTTATTTACTTATTTATTTATGTGCGTGAGTGTGGGCATGGGCTCCTGTGCCATAGCACAAATAAGGAGCCTAGAAGACAACTTGGAGAAATCTGTTCTTAACTTCTACTATTTGACTTAGAAAGATTGAACTCATGCCTTCAGTCTCTGGCAGGTGCCTTTATTCTCTAGGCACCTTGATGGCACACTATTTTTCTTTTCTTGTTCATGCATTAATTACATTTTTCTTTATTATCTATTATAGAGAATACACATCAATTATTTTCACATTGGCAGGCTCCATAACTTATTGTTAATCATGTTATACTTTGCTTAGTGAATAATCTTGGTACCCCTGTAGAAACACAGGCATGCACACACCATACATCTTTATTTTTAGTTCTATTGCACTCAACATTATACTTACTTTCCCAATATTAAAAAGTTTTCATTACTGTTGCACTGCGGTATGAAAAGACAGAGTTTCTCCTCTAACGTCCTACGTTTTTCTGGGTTCCTGAGAATCCATTCCCTTTAAGGAACTTTCTTCCACCCTCCAATCCTGCAATTCATTAGAGTGGGTTTTAATTTCTTACCCAGTTTTGTCCATGTCTATGCTGGAATTGTGACTGGTTGAGCTTATATAAGACATGGGGTGGAGAGATGGCTCAGCAATTAAGAGCACTGACTGCTCTTGCAGAGGACCCAGGTTTTAATCTCAGCACCCACCTGGCTACTGAAAACACTATTAGGCTGGGCATAGCAGTGCACGCCTTTATCCCAGCACTCAGGAGGCAGAAGCAGGGAGATATCTGTGAGTTCTAGGACAGCCTTGTCTACATAGTAAGCTTCAGGCCAGCTGGGACTAAAGGGAGACCCTGTCTCAAAAAGACGAAAGAAAATAAATAAATAAATAAATAAATAAATAAATAAATAAATAAATAAATAAATAAATAAAAATACATGTGCATGTTGACCCAGTGGCTGAGTTTATTTGAATAAATACAAACCTATCTGGAAGACTTTACTTCTTTGTGATTAGTCATGCTCCATAATTCTTACAATCTTTCATCCTCTTCCAAAACAATCCCTGACCTTCGATATGCAGAGATTTGAAATGGGTGTCCTATTTAGAAATGAGCACACTGTGGCCTCTTGTTCTCTGTATATTGGGAAATTGTGAGTTTCTCTGTTAATTAGTCTATGTGTTATAGGTAAACTTCTATGATGTGTGTTAACAGGTGTATTCATTCTAATTGTAGAGACTACATTGAAGATAAGTCACAGGGTTAAGTATCTCTCAGAAACTTAATGTTTATATTTGATCAGTTGTGGAGCTCTGTAGTAGTCTCCATCTGTTGAAAAATAAGCTTCTTTGATGAGAGGTGAAATGTACTCATGTCTGTAAATATGAAGATGTGTATTTACAATAAAATAAAAATGCATTGTTCTATTCATGTGAAAAAAAAAAGATTTCCCTAGGATCTATGACCTTCCTTGCATTTGTCTATTTTGCAGTACCTCACATGAGTTTCCCCCATTGAGCAGGCCTTAATTCCAATTAGGCAGTTATTTATTATCCAAAAAAATAAAAGTGACACTAATGTACAAATAGAGATAGGTTGTGGAAAAGATATTATTGTTTACTTGGATTTACAGTTGGGTAGGATCAATTATTTTACACTTTGGCAGCTTGTATAGTATCCTCTGATAACATGAGAGCTAGTCTTCCTCAGGGAGGAGACTTTCTGGTTATTTTCAGCTCCATTGCTCAAAGTCTGGCCTATCTTCTGTAATACAGTCTTATCTTCAAGTTCTGGGAGCCTATAAATGGCTGTGGCAATAACCTGTGCTACCTTGGGAGATGCATGAAATTCCCTGACCAACAAGTCAGTTGGAAGTTTCTTCTGTCTGATACTGTGGTATTGTTATATAACATTCAGCTATACACATGCATTATGTGTATTTATTTTTTACTGACATTTTTCAGTCTTCATTGGAATAGGATAAACTGCAAATAATTTCTCTCCTTTTTCTCTCTCTCAGGATATTCTCTCTCTATCTCTATCTCTATCTCTACCTCTATTAGAAATTAATTCGGTTTTGTGAAGTGAAAGTTGTTTATTCTACTCTAGGGTCTTTGATATCTTCGACCATGTATTTTTAGCTACATATGTATGCTTTCCCTCTCAATCAAAGAGGCCTAAATCCAATTAGACAGCTGTTGGTTGCTCTCATGGTAAAAGTGGCAGTGTCTCACTAATAGACAATAGAGATACTTTGCTGGGCCAATCATTGTAGATAATATGCTTTACAGTTGGGTAAAATCATAGTTTGGTTATCTCTCATGGCAGCTTTCATAGTATCATTGCATTCTTCAAAAATATTTTATTTATTATTTTTATTTTATGTGTACGAGTGTACTATCTGCATGTATGTAAGTGAACCTGTGTCCTGTAATGCCTGTGGAGGTCAGAAGAAGGTGTTGGGTCCCCTGCAACTGGAGTTATGGATGGTTGTTTGCCACCATGTGGGTATTGGGAATCTAACCTTTATCCTTTTGCAAGATCAATCAGTGTTGATAAATCCTCAGGGAGAAGGATTCCAGGTCAGTTCCAGGTCAATTTTTTCAAACTCTGATTTTGAAATATGTGTTGTCTTCATCATTAGGGTCTTTCTTTCAAGACAGGAGAGGCAATTGATGGTTGTACTATCTTATTTGGGACTTTGAATTCTGTGTCCAAAATGCCAACTGAAAGGGAGGTATCTCTTGGCTGGCACTGTGATTTTTGTTACTGTTCACCTATACAAATGCACAGACAAATATAAATTATGTACATTTTAGGAGGCTTATGAAAAAATTATGTTTACTCTTTGGCTTTTCAAACTATTTAAGTATTTATTTCTCTTTTATCTCTTTCTCCCCTTCTGTAGCCCTGCCTATCCTCTCTGCCATAATACTATCCCCCATTTATCTCATTTCCCACTTGACTATGCCTGTTTTCTATTGTCTTCCTCTATGGAGATCCTGCTTTCCCTTCACCCTCTGATTCCTTTCTGTTTATCTGGTTTCTGTGGTCAATTCATGATATATACTCACATATAAGTATTTAGAGCCTAGATCCTCTAATGAGAAAGAACATACATTGTTGTTTTACTGAGCTTGGATACCTAACTTAGTATAACAATTCAAGTTCCATCCATTTGCTTGCAGATTTAATTGTTTCATTTTCTTTTTGTGGACTAGATCTCCATTCACCAGTTTAGGGCTGTTTACTTTGTTTAAACCTAAGTTTTTTTGTTAAGAAAAACCAAAAGAAAAGTATGGTTGATTTAGAAAACATTTTCCTACACCTATGTCTTATAGGTTGCTGCCAAGATTTTCTTCTATCACCTTCAGAGTTTCAGGTTTCACGTTGAGGTCCTTGATCCATCTGG
Organism: Rhizomys pruinosus; assembly: GCA_009823505.1. NCBI lineage: Eukaryota > Metazoa > Chordata > Mammalia > Rodentia > Spalacidae > Rhizomys > Rhizomys pruinosus. The sequence continues at coordinate 1,009,260 of VZQC01004730.1, forward strand.
AGTTGATTTTTGTACAGGGTAAGAAGTATGGGTTTAATTGTATTCTTCTACAAATGGTGAAATAGTTTTGCCAGCACCATTTGCTGAAGATGTTGTCTTTCTTCCATTGAGTCTTTTTGGCCCCTTTGTTAAATATGAGGTGGCTGAAGTTGTATGTGCTCAAGTTTGGATCTTCAATTTTATTCCATTGGTCTACAGATCTGTTTTCGTGCCAGTACTGGGCTGTTTTTATGACTATAGCCTTGTAATACTGTTTGAAGTCTAGTATAGTGATCCCCTTGTATTGTACTTTTCACTCAGGGTCACTTTGGTTATTAGGGGTCTTTTGTTTTTCTATATGAATTAAAGGGTTTTTTCAATTCTTTTGTTGTTATTGTTCTCTTCTACTTGTATTGCTTCAGTATATTCTATATATTATATATATATATTATATATATATCTATATATATTTTTTTTTTTTTTTTTTTTTTTTTTTTTTTTTTCTTTATTTGGCTGTCATGTTTGAAGATGTCATGTTTGAAGGGCCCTCTTTGCAAGCCCAAACAACCATCAGTCTTGCACTTGTGCTCCACTTTGGGGTCTTTCCCTTCTGTAGTCCCCCAAATGAAGTCCAGTAAGCAACACATCCTGTCTTGATCCCCGTGCACAGGCCTCCATGATACAGCCAATGTAATATAACAATGGCAGTCCATATTCTGACAAGGCTGAATTCCCATTAGCTGCTTAGTGCACAAGCTGGGTATCTCAGCAGTCTTCAGTCTACATTGGAAGTTTAAAAAGTAAAAATGCTGTATCTCATGTCCTTGAGGAGTGCCAAAAGCAGTGACATCCACAGAGCATATGAAGCTAACTGTAAGAATTGAAGAGAGGCCAAACAGCAGTGCTCTCTTGTATTTTAAGGCCTGTCTTGTCAAGCTTTTGTACCCAGATGCCCCTTCATGCAAGTTCTTCAGCAATGTACCTCTATATATTAAACTTCATTCTAACACTGAAAAAAAATAACATGGCTGAGCAAATAGTTTACTAATAGGAAACTGAATCCTTGGGTATATTCCAAGGAGTATTACAGCTGGAAAACTTGATGGGTATGTTTATCTATCTATCTATCTATCTATCTATCTATCTATCTATCTATCTATTTATTTTGGTCTTTTTGAGTCGGGGTCTCCTTGTAGCCCCAGCTATCCTGGAACTCACTCTGTAGACCAGCCTGGCCTTGAACTCACAAAGATGCTCCTGCCTCTGCCTCTCAAGTGCTAGGATTAAAGGCATGCAGCTGGATCCATTTTATTTTTTTTTATTTTTAGTTTTTTTACCTGTTCTTCATAATGATTTCCATGGTGGCTGCATACCCTCACCAGCAGTAGTTATCAAATGCATTTTGTGCATTTCATGTAATGGATCTTAATCAATTTTAGACCGTCTCGCGTGTCTGCATCACCCCATAGCCCCTCTCATCAGATTTTATACATTTTATCATATATGTTAAGGATTATTTGGTTAAGCATTTGTACCTAGATGTCACTAGGTGCAAATTCATCCACTGGAGTACAGTCACCTTATGTATAGTCACTCTCTTAAAGAAGTGACTACACATAAGGTATAGTCACCCTGTCAAACAACACCACCACCAACAACAACAGAAAGGACTGAATCGAAGAACTGACTGAAACAGTGAATTTCTGCTCAAAACAGTCAACTTCCTCATGGAGAATATTGAGAAAGACTGAGAAAGAGATGAAAAGCATATTTGGCAGAATGCATGAGCTCTGGTGGGGTGGG
>VZQC01004730.1:1011963-1055079 GCA_009823505.1 Rhizomys pruinosus
TATATATATATAACTTGTGTATATAGATATGAACATATATATTTTTCTGTAAATAATTCTAGGAATTGAAAATGAAAAAAAATAAGAAAATACTGTCTTCTGACATCAGAATTTTTTTCTTATGATGATGATATCCAGTAGCATCAAGTTTGCATCACATAACAAACTCATTCTTCTTTATGGTTGAGAAAACTCCGTAGCATATATGTACCACATTTTCTTGGACTGAATGAAAAGAAAAGAAAACTGATCCCCATTCATAATTGCTAATACATTCTTCCCATGATGCCCTATATCCTAAATCTGCAAGCCAAAATAAATTACTCCTTTTTTAAGTTGACTTTGACAGATATTTTTTCACACCAATGAAAATAGTAACTTCTATACCCAGTATTGAGAATCATTTAAACATTCATGAGAAACTTTTAGATGTGTAATTTTATATTAAATGCCTTGATTTTAGAGTCCTGGAAAATAATAACAGTTATTATATAATTCAATCAAATATATTTCAGGCAGTATTTGGTTCATAAAGTAGTAATTTAAAATATCAGTTTGGACAAATATTTAGGTACATGAATTTGATCCTTGGCAAATTTCAAGTTTTCTTTGCACTGAATTACAATATTAAAGTCAATGTCATGTGCAAAATGGCAGAAATACATGAAATGGTATCTAACTTAGATACAAATGGCACAAATATATCTGTTTAATTCCACTTTGTTTTATGACCCTGACACTTTTAAGTTTTTAACTTTTTATATATGTAAAATGTGGCCATTATTTTAAAATCTTTCACAAGCATATTTCAGTCTGCAAAGCCAATGATCCTCATTTCTCTGCATATTAAAACATACCTGTATAATTATAGCCTTACCAGAACATTTGTACCTGGAAAGGGACTGAGTCATCTGGAAAACCAATTCATGATAATGTATTCTTTATCAAGCAGCACACTGCTTTCACTAAGATTAAAAAATCATCATTCCATCAGAAATTATGATTATTTTTTGAGAATGTTTATAATAGAGTGATAATTTTTCAGACATGTTTCTTAAGTACATATTTTTGCCAATACTTATTTGCATGCATTAATATTTCACCTTGTTTCAATAATTTTTGCATGGTTACATGATAAATTATATATTATTGGTATGAATTGTGAGAATAGCCATGACTGGTAAATTATTATTGATCATAGCAAGTAACTTTTCCCTCAGTTTTTATCCATCTTATTCAATGTATTGTGTTCAATATGCATTTAGCCAACTAATTTCCCATGTCATCTCAGAAATCAGGCCATATACATTAGCAAAGTTTCTGTTCCTTCTTAAAAGTATTATTTTATTGAATTTTGAGAATTTCATGCAACATATTTTGATAATATTTAGACCCCTCTCTATTGTCTACATACTTCTTTAATTCCTAACCTCATATTATATATATATATATACTGTAAGTAATATATATAATATAATATATATATTTCATGTACATCCACTAAGAGAAAGTCAAATGTGTGTCCTCAAAGGCCCTTCAGTTATGGTTCATCCATTGGCGCCACTGGAGCCTGGTTAACTATCCAGAATCACAACTTTAAATACTACAAGCTGTCTAAGTGTCCCTCAAGTGATAAATGGATAAAAAAAGTACATCTACACAATGGAATTTTATGCAGCAGTAAAACAAACAATGTATCGTGTCTCTCATATGTGGATCCTAGAACCAAATCTCTATTTGTAAAGCACACTAATTCATTTCATTGTTTTCTTTCTTTCTCTTTTAGTAAATATAATGCAGAATGTTACTCATCAAATTGCTATGTAAAGTAGGAATGTAAAGTAATATATTTTTTTATCTTAACCTGCATAAAACCCAACAGTCAAAATGTCCCTTAAACATGTCTTGGAATTATCCTATAGTTAATTTTCAAATGTCATAATTTTAGTTTGTTTTTGATGTGCATTGTCCTAGTTTGTCTTCCATTGCTGTGACAAAACACTCTGACCGACACCAACTTGGGGAGGAAAGGGTTTATTCAGCTTACATTTCCTGGGTCACAGTTCATCACCTAGGGAGCCCAAGGCAGGAACTCAGGGCAGGAACCTGGAGGCTGGAGCTGAAGCACTGGCTATGGAGGAATGCTGTTCACTGGATCGCTTCCCTGGCCCATGCCCAGCCTGACCTCTTATACAGTACACAACAACTTCCCCGGGGTGGCACCACCCATAGTGGGCTGGGCCCTCCCGCATTGCTCAACAATCAAGACAATACTCCACAGACGTGGCCACAGGCCAGTCCAATGGAGCCAATTCCTCAATTGAGGCTAACTCAACCCAGGTGTGTCAAGTTGACACTAAAGTTATCCAGCACATGCATATATGCAAGTTTTGAAACAATACAAATTGTAAGGGACAGCAACAACAAAAATAGACCTGGTCAAAGAACTGACTGAAACAGTAAAATTCTTCCCAAAACAGTAAACTTCTGCATCAAAAACTTTAAAAAAAGACAGAAAGAGATGCAAGAAAAGTATGGCAGAATGCAGGAGCTCTGTAGGTGTGGGAACAAGAAAGGGGGAATGGGTCTAAATTTGAGTAAGAAATGTTGTATGAAATGAGCTAAAGTTCAATATTTTTTTAAAAATAGAAGACTGAGCCTAACTCTCCCAGAAGCTATTGTTTTTCAATAGTTCCTCTGTAACTGCTCATTTTGGAGTTTATTTCCCACTTCCCCACCTTTTTGATGGGATTTTGTCTGGCTCATATTTACCTGGGTCTTCTTCATGTTGCCAAAATTGCTGGGATTTCATATTGGTAACTGACCAGTTATGTGAAAGATTCTGTTTCCTTGTGGTTTTCAAAGACATGTTGTTCTTACATTTTTTCTGCCCCATCTTCATCAATGCTCACTGAGCATAGAAGGGCAGGGAAAAATTGTATGCATTCTCTTATTCTCTGAATGTTGGTCAGTTCTACAGTTCTAGATTAATCACTGTCTTCTGCATGAGGAGCATCTCTGCAGAGAGTTGATAGTTTCATTAATCTATGGCTATAACAATAAATGATTTAATAGAATGTCTATTTTTCAGCATAATAGCAGTAGGCTCTCCCTATGATCTGTGACGTCTGCATTGACAGATTTCTAGGCCTGATATCAGTGCCAGTTATGGGCTCCATTTTGTGAAGTAGACAGACCTAAAACCCAATCAGAAAGTGGTAAGTTACTCAGAACATTAGTGCCATTCTTGAACCAGCACTTATATCTTGTCAAGTTAGTTGTTGTAGTTCACAGGACTCATAGCTGGACAAGGTTGACAATACTTTTTTTCTCCTCTGGGAGCATGAACATCACATTCCAGTATTAAGAAAGCTAGACAGTAGAAATGAAGCTTTGAAGTAAATATCAGATTTATATCTCCTGGTTTATTCTAAAACTCAAGTACTTAGTGTCTTAAGCCCTGGAGTCTTAGTATCAAGTTCCAATGGATAATCAAGAGCAGAAGCATTGGACAGTACTGTTTGAGAGTCTGTTTGACCCTCTGTTCAATATCTTCAAAGGCAGTCTATTCCTAATTCTGTGCTTTTATTTACTAGTCTACAGTGTGTAGTGGGGAATTGTCTTCTTGTTATAAGGTAACACTTCTAGTATATGAAAATTATGATGTGCTCTAACTATATAGACCATAGCACAAACACAATCAATGCAAAAATAATTGAGTTTGTTCTGGTTCCATAACTTAGATTGTTTGATGCTTAGAGAGGACCCAATTGTTTTCAGCACCCACATCAACTCGTTACAATTACTTGTAGCACCAGATCTATGGAATCTGAATTCACTTTTTTGGTTTCTGTGGGAATCTACACTCACATCCATATACCTACACAAAGGCAAAGACAAATGCACTTACCTTAATAACTAAAATATGTAAATATAATATAAACTCTTTCATTTTTAGTAGTTATTTTCCTTTTTGTATTCCAAAATGCACCTCTTTCAAGAATCAGATGATGTAATCCTCCCAACATCTTACTTTGTCTTATGTATTGGCACATAAACAAGTGCATAGATAATTGTGTGCAAGTCATCATTTCTACAGGATGTGTGTATTACTTGATTAAAAGTAACAAAACAGAAGATATGTATTTTTTTAATATTTTTATTGAAGTTTTGTGCATTTCGTACATTTCTCAATCCAGTTTATAGTCATTCCTCCTTCCATGCCCCCCACTCCACCTGAGCTCATGCATTCTGCAAAGCATGACTTGCGTCTTTTTCTCAGTCTTCTCAGTTTTTCTTTCCAGAGGTTTACTGTTTGGGGCAAAAGGTTACTTTTTCAGTCAATTCTTTAACCCAGTCCTTTTTCGTTGTTGTTCCTCTGATTTGTATTGCTCTAATACACACATATACATATACATACATATATATGTATATACATATGTGTATATATGTCACACATATACATAAATTATGACGACTGTAAAGAATCGATAAGTTGATTCCAAACGCGTTTAGGATTTTGCATTTTGAATTTATTTTTATGTTACTCTAAAATATGCATACATACCCTCCACCCATATGCCAATATTGCAAAGTCTGAACATAAGTTGTAGGTTAATTCTAGGGCCCATTTAGGGATTCACCTTTTAACCATACCACTGCTTTAGAAGACATGTATTTTCATACATTTTTTAAAGGAGATTTTTTTTATATTTTTAAAAAATTTTTATTTAATTATTTTTATGTGTATGAGTGTGTTGTCTGCATGCAGGTTGGTACATCCGTGTCATACAATGCCACAAAGGTCAGAACAGGACGTCGGATTCCCCTGGAACTGGAGCTAAAGATGACTCTTAACCGTGTGCTGGGAATAGAACCTGGGTCTTCTGCAAGAGCAGTCGGTGCTCTTAATCACTGAGCCATCTCTCCAGCTCCCTGTATTTTCATACTTTAAAGCATAAATCAACATTCATGAAAACAGAGATTCACTTTTTCATCCGAATTTTCTAGCTTTCAGCTACTCTATCTATGGAAAATATTTGGCACTCTGGATTTCAGGAGATTAATGAAGAATCCTGACTGATTCACATTTTTCCTTCCTTGCCATAGCTGATCTTCAAACTAGGACTTTCTCAAGATATTAGCAGGAGTGATTTTGTTGTAGCAAATCATTTTCTAGAATTTGACTGAACCCAGCCCTATTTCTTATTCTCTTTTGCTCCCTTTATTTTATAATACAACTACAGCCAATATGTCTTTGAAGATTTCTAAAGTGCAATGGTAGTATTATCAAGTGACATGTAAAATCACTGGACCCTTAAAAACAAATTGATAAAGGAAAAATTTCATAAAGAAAGAAGGTAAATATTATTTGCTTGATCCAAGTAGTGCATTGATTTACCTATTTATGGCATACATGTGTTAGTGAAAATAGCACTGTTATGGTCATTTATTCTATGTATATGCTCTATATTAAACTATAGGTTTTGATTTTCTATTATTTATATATAAGAACTTTATTCTCTTTATTATTATTTATATAAAATTTAGTTAAGCCAAGTCCTTTTACAAACTGTTTCAATGATAATATGGAGTTTTTAACAAGTTATTTTTAGTTTTTTCTCAGTTGTACATGTATATAATGTATTTTTGTCATGTTCACACACATCCCCCCAACACACCATTATCTTACTCTCCAACTCTCATTCTCAATGATAAAATTTTGCTTCTCAACTAGTACTCCTTCTACTTCCATGTAACAACCAAATGGATGATCTAGTATTGCAACAACTCAAGTATTACTGAGCAAAGTGCATTTCTACAGTATTCAGTGTTGCTATTCAGTTTTCTAACTTTAAACAGTGTATGATAACTGGCAGTATAGAAGGTACTTGCAATAGACTGCCTCTGCTTTAGAACTTATGATGTAATTATTGCATGCTTCTAATATACTATCTAAACATTAAATATACTCCTTCTGGTGGCAGCAAAGGTAAAAAGAGAAAAAAAAATAAAGATACTCCTAAAATATTTGATTGTAGACTATGATTAAGACATTACACTACAAAAAAAAATAAAATAAAACGTTATGCAGAATGAAACCCTTATTGACATGCTTCTGCTTTAAATATTGTGCCCCCCAATGAAGTCCAGTAAGCACACATCCTGTCTTGATCCCCCTGAATTGGCCTCCATGATACTGCCTAGGTAATCCAACAATGGCAGTCCATATTCTGAGGAGGCTGAATTCCAATTGGCTGCTTAGTTCACAAGCTGGATATCTCAGCAGTCCTCAGTCCACATTGGAAGGCTAAAACAGTAAAAATGCTGTGTCTCATGTCTTTGAGAAGTGCCAAAAGAAGTGGCATCCACAGAGCATATGAGCCTGCCTATAGGAATTGTAAACAGGCCAAACAACGCTTCTCTCTCTCTCTCTCTCTTCCTTTTTGTCTTTTTGCTATGATCTCATTTTGTGTCTGCATTACAGTTTCTCTGGTCTTATTGATTATTTATTTCTGATTGTAATTTCCTTCTGGATGTTTAAGGCTAGATTAAACAAGGTTTTGTTTTGTTAAGGTCAGTTGAGGATCTGGTCCTCAGGTGTCTCTCGGGGTTTTTCTTGGGGGGACAGGGTGGGAGCCCCTTGATTCTTTCAGCTCCTCATCCACTAGTTCCATCCACATGATGACAAAATCAGGTCTTGTAGGACCAGGCTTCCTTTTCTGAAGGATGAGCAGACTTTCCTCTTTATAGACTGGACACTGGCTGAAGTCGCCTTAGTGGCTCTCCAAGACCTCCTTGAACAGGAATAATGGTGACCCACCTCTGCAGGACTTTTCAAGAGACGCCCCCACATATAATCCCCTAGGACTTGGTTGACCTCTGAGGGCAAGGAACAAAGTTGTCCCCCAGGTCCCTTGGCCAAATTGGTAGGGACTTCAGATATAGTCCCTAAGCACCCAGAAAGCCCAAGTTGCACCAGCCTGTTACATTGTACCTATATTAACATTGTATACTTTGGAAAAACACTGCATGTTATTTCCATAGCATATTTCTTGATTCTCATCTTTCCATTTTAATCCCATATTGCTCTAAAAGATGCACACGTACCCTCCATCATAAACTAAAATACAAGGTCTAAAAATACATGTGAGGTCAGCTCCAGAACCTGTCTAGGAATTCCCAATACAAGAGCACAGTTATCTTTAGATAGTGAGTAATATAATATTAATGTTGCTAATTTTGTCTTACACCTAGGTACTTGGTACTAGCATCCACAGTTGAGGGATACCATTTGTCTTCATTTTTTTCTGGGACTATGTTATGTCAGTTAGCATAAAATCTTCTAGTTACATCCATTTATCTGCAAATTTCATCATGTCATCTTTCTTTACCTCTGCATAGAACTCTCTGAAGGGTTGGTTTTCTGGACATGTATTCTTTCATCTTGTTTACATTATGGAAGATTTTTCTCTTTCCTTCAAGTATAATTGACATTTTTGCTGGGTATAATAACCTGGATTGTCATTGGTAGTCATTTAGCACTGGGAGTGCTTTGGTCCACGTTCTTCTTGCTTTCATAGTTTGCACTGAAAAGTCAGCTGTAATTTTGATAGGATTCCTCGTATATGTAATTTATTGTTTTTCTTTTGTGGCTTTCAGAATTTTTTCTTTGTTTTGGGCATCTAATGTTTTAACTATGTTATGGCGAGGGGATTTTCTTCTCTGGTACAGTCTATTTGGTGTCTTATGTGCGTCTTGTATTTGTATGGGTTTGTCTTTTTTTAGTTTGGGGAAATTTTCATCTATTATTATGTTGATGATATTATCAATACCATTCTCTTGGGATTCTTCTCCTTCCTCTATCCCTATTGATGTGGAGGTTTGATCTTTTCATAGTGTTCCACATTTCCCGGTTCCACATTTCCCAGTTGTTCCATTCTTGTGTATTTTTAAACTTTTTTTTAAACTTTACTTGAGCTTTTTAGTTGTTCTGTGTTATCTTCCGGGTCTGATACTCTTTTTTTCTGCTTCCTCCATTCTCTTTCTGTTTCTTTTTCCCATTCTTTCCTGTTGATTTAATGAGTGTTCAGTTTCCTTTCTCATTTCATCTTCTGTTTTATTTATTATTTCCATGTCATTTTGGAGATTCTCAATCTTTTCTTGTAGCTCCTTATTTCGCTCCTTGGTTTCCATTTTCATTTCTTTTTGTGTTCTTTTCAGTGTTTCCACTTCCTTCTGGAGTTTCTCATTATCTCCCTCTAGGTCCTTTCTGAGTTTTTCATTCTCTCTTACTAGTTCTATGATAGCTTTGAATATATCTGTGTTAATTTACAACCTGTATCCTGGCCTATCTCTACAGAGATCCCAATATAGGTGTCCTCCACAGACTCTGTAGAGTTTGGTGTGGGGTTATTCTGGGCTTTTCCCATATTGATTTTTCATTGTGCTTTTGGCATGTCATTTACTTTTTGCCTGTATTCTGGTGCGAATCTCTAGTTTCTCTTCACCGTGTTGGAGGATTGCTTTCCTTGATTCCTTCAGGTGCCTTCATTGTAGTCTCCTTATTTATGGAGTGTTTACTTGAATAGGTTTTGGGCTTTCAATTTTGGTTATATATTGGAAGGTATAGTTCACTCTTCCCTTTCTGTTCAACAAGAACTGGGTGGGTAACAGCCCAAATGACACCTTCTGAGCACTTTATGTCCTCTGCTGCCAGACAGTTCTTCTGGGTTGGTTGTAGGACTTATTGGAACCTCTGCTCAGAGTTCCAGTTGGTGGGGGGTTGTTTGCTTAGCCCACGAACCAGTGCCGGTACCCTTTGCCCTAGCTCTCTGCTGTGGCCCAACACAGCCTCTATGAAATCCAGGCTAAAGTCTGTACTCCTCAACTCCCAGGGTTCTCTGCTCCTGGCTGGCCCACCTGCCTGCAGGCCTGTACCTGTGCCCTAACTCTCTGCTGTGGCCCAGCAACAACCTTTATAGACCTACACATTTTTCAGATGTGTTTTGTAGCATAATATTTTTTTTCTTGCTTTGCCTCATTCGGATTTTGGATTTCATGCATCTAGTCTGTCATTTTATTATTTAATTTTTGAACAATTGAAAGATTCAGAAACGTGTTAATGCTACAATGACAAATTTCTTAATTCACGCATTCCCCATGGAGTTCAAAAATGATCCAAAATGGGTATGAATTTTCTATGTAAATTTAACCCTGTTTATTCTACAGGTATCCAACTACATACATTTCCAAATATATTTTAAAAAGTGATTTCTTGGAGGTGATTCTAGGGTTTTTCATAATTAATTCACTTTGAACATGTTAAGAAAAATGGCCCCAAAGAATGCTGGTTTAGAAAGGAAGGCATTAGTAGTCAAACTTCAATATGTTTCTGACTGACAAGATCTATGAGTGGTGAATGAGAGGGGAGTGTTCCCTCTTCTTGAACTCATGGACACTGTCTGGCAGAGCTCAGTTCTTCCTGTGTTTGATTGGATGGCCCTCCTGGAGAGTGGAAGCACTTCAGCATCCACTCCCTCTCTTTAGCTTTCCCTCAGTCGGATTCCCCTGCTTCTCTTCAGAGTTCAAAAGCTCCTGGATTTTCATCAGGTCTCTGAAATTGTGTTAGTTCAGATAAATGTCTTTATAAATCATCGATCATTTGATCTTATAGCATCAGGAAGGGATGAAGACAGTCCAGAAATTTGCTGTTGATAAAATGTTGCTTTGTTATTGACTGAAAATGTTAAGAGAATAGAAGCCCCAAGTAGTAAGAATCTACAGTCCACACAGAGCTCCCTGCTTCTCACCAATTTCTCTGGTTGGGGTTAAGTGGATCTGACAAGATGAGATGACTTTAATGGTAAAATTATTCAAAGAAAGCACTAGAAAAACTCCAGTGCCCAAGCCATCAGCACTTAACTTCATTCCTAACAGTCTACACTTGTGTACATTCTCTTCAGTCCTGAGTAGGCATGAAGGACAATTTTTCTTCCCCCTATTCAATAGCCATGAAAACCCTCAGATCTCATGTCTTTGGCTGTTTCCATATACAAAATCAAACATATTTAAATAAAACTATTTTGAGCATTTGGTGAATATGATTATTTGATCAGGCTTTCCTGCATACTGTAAAGACATTCAGTACTATGTCTGATAACTATGCTACGTGACTGATCTATTCATTAATTACTGACAGCCTAAAGTCCCTCTAGAATGTTCAAATGCCACTGGAAGGAACATCGCTCTGCTCCTCGAGGGCCACTTTCTCAACATTGGCTAGGGTCGTATTTGTACTTTGGAGGAGAGCTTGGTGTCTTCAATTTATCAATTAGTTACACCTGGTTACCAAGATTTAGGAGACGCCTCCATAGATATCACAATTCTGCTTTCATCCACACCTGAAGAATTCATGGCTTGCTCTGAGAAGCTCTTCACTGAGATTATGGGGAAGGGACTGAGACTGGGAAGCAACGCACCTTTGTCCATGTTTCACATATAGAGTGACTTTTACTTGCTAGCTTTGTGCCAGATAACGTTAGTGAAAAAACTGAATTTCAGACACTTCTCAGTCTATATTTATTACCAGTCATGCTAACATACCCTTAAGTCCTCATATCAGAGACAGGATACTCTGTAATCACTTTATTATTCACTTTTGATTAAAGAGTTTTGCCGGGCCTGGTGGCTCACACCTTTATTCCCAGCACTCAGAGGGAGAGGCAGCTGGATCTCTGTGAGTTCAAGGCCAGCCTGGTCTACACAGAGAGTTCCAGGCCAGGTGGGACTGAAGGGGGACCCTATCTCAAAAAGACCATGAAAAAAGAGTTTAGTTGCACTAAGATACAAACCCTGATATTTCCATATTAACCAATGAAGTAAAATATAATATATTCGTTTATTTATTCTTCATATCACTTTAACTAAATCATCATTGCTTTAATTTTGTTAAAATATTTCAAAACTTAGTCTTTATAGGTTCAATGTACTGACCAGCATAAGACTATGGATCTGAATTAGATCTAACTTCTAGCCAACATCCTTTTTCCACAATTAAGAGATCTGCTTTCTATTATTTTCTCCATTTTTATTGATGTGTTGTGTATTTCATACATCATTTTTCAGTTCAGTTCAGGCATATCCCTCCTTCCCTTTCCCCCACACTACCCCACCACAGAGCATGCATTCTGCCATAACAGTCATGCATCTTTCTCCCAGTCTTTTTTATGCTTAGGAATTCACATTTTCCTCCATTAATTTTATAATACTCTAAAATAAGGATACATATTCTTCACTCATACACAGAAATTACAGAGTGTGAGAATAATTGGTGGGTGGATTCTAGGGCTCGTTGAGAGAGTCACATTATAACAACATAGTTGCCTTCAGATAAATAGAAATATAAAAATTTTGTCATTCAATTTGCCTTTCGTCTGGGGGATTTGATGTTAGCATCCACAAATGAGGGAAACCATTCTCCATTTGTCTTTCTGGGACTGTTACTTCACTCAGCATAATGGCTTTGAGCTCCGTCCATTTGCCTGCAAAGTTCATAATGCCATCTTTCTTTACTGCTGAATAGCACTCCATTGTGTAGATGGGGGGCATTTGGGTTGGTTCCAACTCTTTGCTAATGTGAAGAGAGCTGCAATAAACATGGACGTGCATGTATCTTTGCGATAGAATGAGCCTTTGTAGTATATACCCAAGAGTGGTTTGACTGGGTCAGGTGGTAGGCTCATTTTGAGTCTTTTAAGGGTTCTCCACACTGGTTTCCATAGTGGTTATACAAGTTTACATTCCCACCAGCAGTGGATGAGTGTTCCCTTTTCCTCACAACCTCTCCAACATCTGTTGTCTTTTGTTTCTTTACCTTAGCTAGTGGTATTGGAGTGAGATGATATCTGAGAGTGATTTTAATTTGTATTTCCTTAATTATTATGATGTTGAACAATTTTTAAGATGTTTCTCAGGCATCTTTATTTCCATACTGGTGAAGTCTCTGATCAGCTCTTTAATCCATCTTTTGAGTAAGTCATTTGTCTTTTTACTTCTTTGTTTTTTGAGTAGTTTATACATTCTTGATGTCAAAACTCTGTCAGATGTATCACTGGTAAAAAATTCGTCCCATTCTGTGGGCTTTCTCTTCACCTCCTTGATTGTTTCTTTCGCTGTACAGAAGCTTTTGAGTTTTATGAGGTCCTATTTGTCGATTGTTGACCTTACTTCATGTGCAGCTGCTGTCTGATTTAGAAAGTCTTTTCCTTCACCTATGTCTTTTAGGTTGTTGCCAAATTTTTCTTCTGTCACCTTCAGGGTTTCAGGCTTCACACTGAGATCTTTGATTCACTTGGAGTTGATCTTTGTACAGGGTGAGAGGTAGGGGTTTACTTCTGCTCTTCTACAAATGATGACCCAATTTTGTGGGCACTATTTGCTGAAGATGCTATCCTTCCTCCACTGAGGGTTTTTTGCCCCTTTGTCAAATATGAGTTGGCTGAAATGTATGAGCTCAAATTTGTTCAACAGGTCTGTTTTTGTGCCAGTACCAGGCTGTTTTTATGATTACATCCCAGTAATATAGTTTGAAGCTTGGTAGGGCAATCCCTCCTGTATTGCATTTTTCACTCAGGGATGCTTTAGCTATTCGGAGTCTTTTCTTTTTCCACATGAATTTAAGGATTTTTTTTCCAAGTCTGTGAAGAAGCTCATAAGGATTTTTATTGGGATTGCGTTGAATGTGTTTATCAATTTGGGTAAAATGGATATTTTAGTATGATAATTTTCACAATCCATGAGCCTGGGAGGTCTTTCCATCTCCTTCAGGGCTCTAAAATTTTTCTTGTAGAGGTCTTTGATATCTGTGGTAAGGTTTGTTCCCAGGTATCTTATTATTTTTGAGGCTATTGTGAGTGGGAAGTTCTTCTTATATTCCTTCTCTACTTGTTTATTGTTGGTGTAAAGAAAGGATACAGATTTTTCTAGGTTAATTTTGTAGCCTGGCACTTTAGTAAAATTCTTAATCATTTCTAGAAGTTTTCTGTTGGAGTTTTTAACATCCCTTAGGTAAACTATCATATCATCTGCAAAAAGAGATAGCTTAACTTTTTTCTGATTAGTACTCCTTTATTTTCCTTCTCTTCTCTTATTGCCCTAGCAGGTGTTTTAAGCACTATATTGAAGAGGAGCGGTGATAGGAGGCAGGCTTCACACCTTTAAGCCAAATGATTCCAATTTTTCTCCATTTAGGAAGATGTTGGCAGTGGGTTTGCTATATATGGCTTTGATCATGTTGAGGATAGTTCCTTTCAGTCCTATTCCCTCTAGGACTTTAAACATGAAGAGATGCTGGATCTTGTCAAAGGCTTTTTCGGCATCAACTGAGATGATTATGTGGTTTTTGTCTTTCCTTGCATTTATTAGTTTTATGATATTTATTGATTTACATATGTTGAACCATCCCAGAATCGCTGGTATGAATCCAACTTGATCATGATGGATGATCTTTTTGGTGTGGGTCTGTATTTGATTTGCAAGTATTTTTTTGAGAATTTTTGCATCTATGTTCTTTAGTTAGATGGGTCTATAGCTTACTTTTTGCTTGCATCTTTGCCTGGTTTTCATAGAAGGAATTTGGGAGAATCCCCTCTGTTTGTATCCTTCTAACCAGTTTGAGTAGCAATGGTTGTAGGACCTCTTTAAATGTTTTATAGAATTCTGCCTTGAAACCATCTGGATCAGGGCGTTATTTAGTTGGGAGGTATTTAATTACATCTTCAATTTCCGCAAATATTATGAGTCTATTTAAATTGTCAATCTCTTCTTGGTTAAGCTTTGTTGTTTCCCAGGATTTCAGATATTCATCAATTTCTCTTAGGTTTTCAAATTTAGTGGAGTATAGATTTTTGAAGTATTCCCATATCATTGACTGGATCTTTTTTTATCTGTCGTGATGTTTCCCCTTTCATCACAAATACTATTGATTTGGAATTTCTCTCTCTTTTTTGGTTAACTGAGCTAGAGATCTGTCTATTTTGTTTATTTTTTCAAAGAATCAGCTTTTAGATTCGTTGATTATATGTATTGCTTTCTTTGTTTCTATTTCATTGATTTCTGCTCTGATTTTTGTTAATTCTTCCTGTCTGTTGGGTTTGGGGTTCATGTTTTGTTGTCTATCAAGTGTTTTTATCTGCAGTGTTAGATCATTTACTTTTCCCTTTCTGTTTTTTTTTTAATGTGGGCACTTAGGGTTATAAATTCCCCTCTCAAGATTGCTTTTAAAGTATCCCATAGGTTTTGTCATGTTGTATTGTCATTTTTCATTCAGTTCCATGAATACTTTTATTTCATTCTTTATTTTTTGTTCCCTGACCCATTCATTACTCAGGATTGTGATGTTTAGTCTCCATGTGTTCTGTAGCTAGTTGGGCTTATTCTGGTGTTCATATTGAGCTGTATTTCACTGTGGTCTGATAGAATGCATGGGATAATTTCTATCCTTTTTTATTTCTTAAGGTTCCTTTTATGCCCCAGTATGTTGTCAATTTTGGAGAATGTTCTGTGAGGTGCTGAGTAGAAAATATATTCTCTGGTATTTGGGTGGAATATTCTGTAGATGACTGTGAGTTCCATTTGATGTATTGTATTGTTCAGTTCTGATGTCTCTCTATTTTTTTGTCCTGATGATCTACCCAAGGGGCTCAGTGGGGAGTTGAAGTCTTCCACTATTAGTGTGTTAGGATTAATCTGTGTCTTGAGGTCCTGCAGAGTTGTGTTTATAGAGTTAGTAGCACCAGAGCTTGGTGAACAGACATTTAGGACTGTGAAGTCTTCATGGTTCATTGTTCCATTGACAAGGATGTAATGGCCCTCTTTGTCTCTTCTGATTAATTTTATTTTGAGATCTATTTTGTCTGATAGTAGAATAGCCACTCCAGCTTGTTTCTTAGTACCATTCCCTTGGAATAA
This sequence comes from Rhizomys pruinosus, assembly GCA_009823505.1. Taxonomy (NCBI): domain Eukaryota; kingdom Metazoa; phylum Chordata; class Mammalia; order Rodentia; family Spalacidae; genus Rhizomys; species Rhizomys pruinosus. The sequence goes on from VZQC01004730.1 coordinate 1,026,934, forward strand.
TTTTTCCGTCCTTTCACTCTAAGATGGTTTCTTTCCTTGAGGGTGAGATGGGTTTCTTCTAGACAGCATATGGAAGGGTTCAGTTTCTTAATGCATTCTCCCAGTCTATTCCTTTTGATTGGGGAGTTTCGACCATTAGTATTTAATGTTACTATTGAGAGATGTATGTTGCTTCTTTTTACCTTATTTTTTGTTTACATTATTGGTCTAGGTTTATATGTACTCAGTTATGACTTTTTTGCTTTCTCTCTTTTATTGCTTAGGGGTAGTTCTTTCTTTCCTCTGTTCTTTGCATTGGATTGAAGATTTTCTGAAGTGTTGGTTTCTTAGAAACATATCTTTTAATCTTGTTTATGTCGTGAAAGATTTTCTTTCTCCTTCGACTATAATTGAAACTTTTGCTGGCTATTGTAGTCTGGGGTGGCATCTAAAGTCATTTAGCACAGGGAACACTTTGGTCCACTTTCTTCTAGCTTTCTTCGTTTGGGCTGAGAAATCAGCTGTGATTCTGATGGGTTTCCCCTTATATGTAACTTGTTGTTTTTCTCTTGTGGCTTTCAGTATTTTGTCTTTGTTTTGAGCATGTAGTGGTTTTTTTTGTTGTTTTGTTTTTTTTTAATTTTTTTTTATTATTTATTTCTGTAATGTGTATGAATGTACTGTCTGCATGCAAGTGTGTGCACCCGTGTCGTGCAGTGCCGCGGAGGTCAGAAAAGGGTGTCGGATTCCCCTGGAACTGGAGTTCTTCTGGAATTGGAGTTTCAGTCGGTTCTCGGCCGCCATGTGGGTGCTGGGATCGAACCGGGGGGGGTTTTTCCGCTGAAGAGCGGCACGCTCTTAACTGGCTAGGCCATCTCTCGATCCTGAGCATCTCACGTTTTAACTATGATGTGGCCTGGGAAATTTCTTTTCCAGTCTGGTCTGTTTGGTGTTCTATGTGCTTCTTGTATTTGTATGGGTTTGTCTTTTTTCAATTTGGGGAAATTTTTCTTCTATAATAATATAGAAGAAAATTTCCCCAAATTGAAAAAAGACAAACCCATACAAATACAAGAAGCACATAGAAAATCTGATCAATACCATTGTCTTCGGATTCTTCTCCTTCCTCTGTCCCTATGATGCAGATGTTTGGTCTTTTCATAGTGTCCCACATTTCCTGGTTGTTCCCCGCTTGTGTTTTTCTTTTTAATTTTTCATAATCTTTACTTGAGCTTTCTAGTTCCTCTGTGCTATCCTGCAGGTCTGATATTCTTTTTTCTGCTTCTTCCATTCTGCTTCTGAGGCTTTTTTCCATCATTTCCTGGTGGTTGTATGAATGTTAAATATCTGTTTTCATTTCATCCTGTGATTTCTTTTGATTTTTCACTTCCCTCGGGAGCCTTTCTTTCTCCTCTTGTAGCTCCTTGGTTCGTTGGTCATTTTCTTTTTTCATTTCAGCCTGGGATCTTTTCAGTGTTTCAGCTTCCTTCCTAGGTTTGTGATTTTGCCCTCTCTAGGTCCTTCTTGAGTTTTTCAATCTCTTCTCATAGTTCTTTCCACCGTTTGTCATTATTTCCCTCTAGGTTCTTCCTGAGTTTTTATTCTCTTCCCTCAGTTCTCTGATTTCTTTGGATGTGTCTGCAGTTGTTCTTCTAAGGTCAGTTTCTTGGCTTCTTTCCTCGGAGATCTCATTGTAGGGATCTTCTGTAGGGTTGGTAGAGTTCAGTGTGGATTTATTATGAGCTTTTCCCTTATTGTTTTTTCTTTGTGTCTTTGGCATGTGGATTTGTCTGTTTATTTGTTTCTTTGAATTCCAGGACCTCAATGTTGGCTGCACAGACTACAATCATCTCATCAGTGCTCCACCTGTTATGTCCTCTGCACCACAGCTCCACCAGGATGACGTGGGGGGAGCTCCACCAGGATGACGTGGGGGATAGAGGGAGTGTTGGATTGGGTTGCTACTTTGGCCTATGAGCTGGTAGGCCCTCAAGTGTCAAGGGTACAGGCAGGTCTGCCTTGCCTCACTGGAACCTCACTGACTCTGGGAGGGTGTCTAGAGTCCGAGCTGGGAGTTCCAGGGGCTGATGGCATGCCCCCCAAGGACAAGGTGAGACTGCCTTGACTCACCAGAACCTCACTGACTTGGAGCGGGTGTCTCATTTGTGAAACCTTTGTAAGGAATAGCTTATAACCATGACTAGTCTAATGGCAAGGCCAAAGAAAAAGGGATGTTAATGATCTACTAATTTTCAAGGATATGTCTTTTAAAAAAATAAGGCATTTTCATCTGTTTGAGAACATTCTAGGAAGACATAACTGTCTTTTAACACACAAGACATTTGAAGACACTATCACCATTTGCAAGGTTAGCTTAGGCTTTGACTCTTACCTAGTGATGAAGCAAATAGGAGAAAACAAATTCTCTGGGGAACTGAACCCTCTTATGAAGACTGTGATAAATCTTATAGATGTTTCTAATGTTTTAGAAACATGTAGTCCTTTAAAAGCAGACACACACTTCACAGCAAAGTTATAAAGGAAATAAGTTGAACTGAATATGTGATGGGCTTGTTGTTGTACCCCCGTGGATATAAATAATAGGGGGAATAAATGCTAAAATAGTTATTCCAGTTTTCACTGAGGTAATGACTGTTATTAACACAACACTTTGCATCTATGCATTTCTGAAGAACATCTGACATGACCAATCTGTCAATATTTTAAGGCATACTTTTCAGAAACAGGGGATGTAAACTCATTTAAAGTAGGATAAAAATTGCATTGCAAAAGAGCTTTAATGTAGTCTCCACACCCAGCAGTATTGTCAGGGTCTTATTTTGAATTGAGCCTGATAGGGATAAAATCATTGGCTAAAATGTGAATATGAAAGTATTAGTGAGCTTCGTTTTAAGGGTAATATAGAACATAGAAAAAATTTGTGGTCATATATGTTTAAAAACATTTACACATATATTATCAAAGCATATGGTTTTCTTAAAATAAAATATTTTTCATCAATAGATTTTCCTCATTATTTGTTGTTTCAGAGTCTTGTCACTCAATTCTGCTGAGGGAGACTACTGCCTGTGGCCTCTCCCTGGGAAACTTGCACCTTTCACGGGTACCAGTTGGCTGTGAAAATGCTTATTCCATCGCCAAATCTAGGCTGTTGATTGCCCCTCAGATGTAGGCCTTAGGGCTGCTTACCTTTCATTTTGGCCACTTCTCACTCAAATACTCCACAAGCTGAGAAATTGATGACCACAAATCTTGAATGCCAGTAAAATAATGAAGAATCGGTTTTTTTGTATGCAGCAAATCACTTATTTTTTAATATTTTTTTAAATTTTATTTATTTTTATATGTGTATGAATGTACTATCTGCATATAGGTTTGTGCACCCATGTCGAGCAATGCCGGGGAGGTCAGAAGAGGGTCTCAGATTCCCATGGAACTGCAGTTCTCCTGGAATTGGAGTTACAGATGGTTCTTAGCCGCCAGGTGGGTGCTGGGGATAGAACCCGGGTCCTCTGCAAGAGCAGTTGGTGCTCTTAACCGCTAGGTTCTCTCTCCAGCCCCAGGAATCACTTATATAGGTAGAATAATGTCATCTCCCAGGGGCTAATCCCACACCCCTTCCATCACATGCTGTATACCTAATGCTCTGTTCCTCTCCCTTGTAGGAGGGGTTAGATATGGATGTGCAGGTGGCCAATTAATATAACTTTGGCAGCCACATGGGGCCTGCATTCACTTACAGAGTCTCCTAATAAACCTGGTGGTTTTCATTTGAACTAGACTAGAGTGCACTGAACCCCTTGATAGGATTGTTCCCCAGTACTGGGGTTAAAGGTATGCACTGCTTTAGAAAGCTTTTATGTGGGTGCTAAGCATACCAACTCAGTTCCTCACACTTATCTTGTAAGCATTTTATCCACTGAGCAATCCCCCAGTCCCTTAAACTCATTTTAATATCATATTTATTGTGGCTCACGCTGTAATGCATATGAGATATTTCAATCATTATCTTTCGTAATACTTCTTTTTTGCATTTTTGAGAAAGGGTCTCCCTGTAGCCCCAGCTGGCCTGAAACTCACTCTGTAGATCAGGATGGCCTTGAACTCACAGAGATCCACCTGCCTCTTCCTCCAGAGTGCTGGGACTAAAGGCGTGCAGCACCATGCCCAGCCTTTGAAATACTTTTATTTCAGAAGATTTTCTTCTTAGTGGCAGGTTACTGAGATGTTCAGCTATTTCACACATTCCCACAAATAGGAGAGTACTCAGATATATGCGTATTGCACACATACAAACAAATATAAAATTAGTTTGAAGTGTGGCACCCATCATGGTAATAAAAAATATTTTGGAGAATCAGGAACATTTGCCATCATAATAAATTGTATTTTTTAATGGTTTGTGAGCTGCCCTTTAGTAATAAACAAACCTGAAACAAGAAAAACATTGTTGATTACTATAATAATTCACCTATATTAAAATTGAATGATCAAATATTATTTTAAAGAGCTACTTGTAAAACTGAAAATCACATTTCCCTATTATTCTTCCATTATGGTTATCATGCCAAAGCTTTGGAATTCCATAAGAACAGTTGGCTATGAAATAAAACTCCTTTATTGCAAAAGGCACAATTTAATACAGGATAAACAACATTAATGACATGTAGCCAGGAATATCAAACAATTGCTACTCTTTAATATTTGCATATTCAATTCAGAAGATTCTGATCAGTTAAAACTTTTCTCAGTGGGAGCATTTAAACTTGTAAAAATAATTATATGAGCCGGGCGTGGTGGCGCACGCCTTTAGTCCTAGCACTTGGGAGGCAGAGGCAGGCGGATCTTTGTAAGTTCAAGGCCAGCCTGGTCTACAGAGTGAGTTCCAGGACAGCTGGGGCTACAGGGAGACCCTGTCTCGAAAAAGACAAAAAAAAAAAAATAATTATATGAATACCAAAAATTCAACAAATTCCGGGCTATGCCAGCACTTAATATAAGAATGTACACCTGTGGTATAAAGTCATGTGGAAGCCAGAGATATTTTTAAATGAAAGTGCATAGAGAACAAAGGGAAATGTATGAGTTCTTTTTAAATAGCTTTTCATTCTCATAAAAAGGCAGAAATTGGAAAACATAGAAAAAATACGTAAGTCTGTGAATTATTTCTGCTCAGATTTGTCTCATTTCTAGTATGTACTTCAAAATGCATTAGTCACTGTGAAAAACACATTAAAAGGCACATTAAATTGAGACAAATAAGTGTAGTGAATAGAGGGCAAGGGAATAAGCGCTACAGTAAAAATTTCCTGTGTAACTAACTCTTAAGGATGCAGTGTCATGGAAGTGGAAAGGGCACTGCCTTGGCATTTAAGTGAGCTGCTGTGTGTTCTCAGCCTAGTCTTGAATAGAAGAACTAATAACTTGGGACAAAATCTTGAGCAAATAATTTAATTTGTTTTAGAACATATGAACAAAGGAAAAGAGAAATCCATTTTTAAAAACACATTCTGAAGGAAATTTATACCAAAGGACCTGACAGTCATTGATTACAATCTCTTTTTATATGACAAAGTTTTCTATGACATTTTCAAACTAAGGTTACCTCGTATTTGCTTAAATAATTGAAGCAAGGAATTTAGGGTCTAGAAGATAGGCCAATCCATTTGTAAATTGTTTCAGGCTTTAAAAATAAATAGCCATTTTACTGAATCCAAATAAAAGTCTCTCCAGTTAAGGAGGAATAATTGTATTTAAAGATGTGCATTTTCATTGGTCTATGGGTATATTTTTGTGCCAGTATCATGCTGTTTTCATGATTATAGCTCTATAATATAGTTTGAAATCTGGTAAAGTGATCCCCCCTGTATTGCACTTTTCACTGAGGGTCACTTTGGATATTCAGGGTCTTTTGTTTTTGCATATGAATTTAAGGATTTTTTTCCAAGTCTGTGAAGAAACTCTTGGGGATTTTAACTGGGATTGCATTGAATCTGTATATTGATTTGGGTAGAATTGACATTTTTACTATATTAATTTTTTCAATCCATGAGCAGAGATGGTCTTTCCATCTTCTGATGTCTTCTTCAATCTTCTTCTCCAGGGGTTTAAAATTTATGTTACAGAGATCTTTGGTGTCTTTGGTTAAGGTTGCTGTAAGTATTTTATTTCATTTTATTTTATTTTATATTTATGGCTATTGACTGGGAAGGAAGGTCTTCTTGTACACAAGGCTAATGATTTTTTTAGTTTAATTTTGTATGCTGCCACTTTACTGAAACCTTTAATCACTTCTAGGTGTTTTCTGGTAGAGTGTTTAGCATCCATTAGATAAACTATCATATTATTTGCAAAGAGGGATAGTTTGATTTCCTCTTTTCCAATTAGAAAATTGAAGATCCAAACTTGAGCTCACACAATTTCAGCCATCTCATATTCGACAAAGGGGCCAAAAAGAGTCATTGGAAGAAACACAGCACCTTCAGCAAATGGTAATGTAGGAGAATAAAATTAAACGCATACCTCTCACCCTGTAGAAAAATCAACCGCAAATGAATCAAGACATCAGTGTGAAACCAGAAACTCTGAAGGGCATAGAAGAAAACTTTGGCAGTGACCTACAAAACATAGGCATAGGTAAATTCTATCCAAATCAAGTAAAGAGCTGAACAGAGACTTCACAAATGAGGAAATAGAGATGGCAGAGAAACATCTTAAAATGTGTTCAACGTCAATAATAATTAAGGAAATGCAGATCCAAACCACTTTAAGATATCATCTCACTCCCATAAGGCTGGCTAGGATGTGGAAAACAAATGAGACCAAATGCTGGAGAGGTTGGGGAAAAAGGGGAACACTTATCCACTGCTGGTGGGAACGCAAACTCATACAACCATTATGGAATGCAGTGTGAAGAACTCTTAAAACACTCGGAATGAGCCTACCACCTAACCCAGCCATACCACTTCTGGGTATATACTCACAAGACGCATCCTACCACAAAGAAACATGTACAGCCATGTTTATAGCAGCTCTCTTCACAATAGCAAAGAGCTGGAACCAACCCAACTGTCCCTCAACCTACGAGTGGATAGAGAAAATGTGGTACATCTACACAATGGAGTTCTATGTAGCGGTAAAGAAACATGATATCATGAAATTTGCAAGTAAATGGATGGAACCAGAAGATATTATGTTAAGTGAAGTAACACAGTTCCAGAAAAACAAAAGATGAATGGTATCCCTCATCTGTGGATGCTAGCAACAAGTACCTTGTTCTAAGGCAAATTGAGCAGCATTAATGCTATATTGCCCATGATCTGAACACAACTGTGCTCTTTTATTATGAATTCTTAGAGGGGTCCTAGAACTAACCTACCACTTATTTTCAGACTATGGATTTTTGGCATATGATGGTGGACATGTATACATATTACATTGTAACATGAAGTTAAAATGGAAAAAGGTGAATCAAGAAATATGATATAGAAATAACAGTTTGTTTTCCAGAAGATACAATTTTAGTATAGGTGTGATGTATCAGGCTGGTGTAATTTAGCCTTTCTGGGTGCTTAATGACCATCGTTAATGCCCATACCAATCTGACAGAGGGAACGAAGGGAGAACTTTGTTCCTTGCCCTCAGAGGTCAACTAAGTCTCAGGGATATACGCATGGGGGCATCTCCTGAAATGTCCTGCAAATGTGAGTCACCAGTCTTCCCTGTGTAGGTCAGTCTTGGAGATCCACTGATGGGACTCCAGTCAGTGTCCACCCTATAAAGAGGAAAGTCTGTTCATGCATCAAAGAGAGAAGCCTGGTCTAGCAAGGCCTAACCATGTCCTTGAGTGGATGGAACTCGTGGTTGAAAAACCAAAAGGAGCCAGGGGTTAACGCCCCCCAAAAAATACCAAAACAGTGACCCTTGAGGACCAGATCCTCAACTGACCTTGAGAAAACAGAAACCTTGGTTAAACTGAGCTGACTGTGTGGCCTTAAACATCCAAAAGGAAAGTCTAACCAGAAATAAATAATCAATAATATCTGAGAAATTGTACTTCAGGTATAAAACTTGAGAATCCTTCAAACGTTCAATGCCAGATGGGGAATACAGAGATGTTCAGCTTGTGGACTGAGTGGCTACTGGGATTTCAGCCTCTTCTGAGTGTAGACTGCCATTGTTTGACTACCCATGTTGTGTCATGGAGGCCAGTGTAGGAAGATCCAGACAGGACACATGCTTGCTGAACCTCATTTGGGTGACCATGGGGGGCGGGACCCCAGTATGGAGCACAGGGGAAGGATTGATGGTAGTTTGGGTTTGCCAAGGAGGAACCTTCAAGCACTTCCTTGGGGAAAACATGACATCTTTTGTTTAAAAATAAAAGGATTATATTTAACAGTTAAAAATATTTTGTAAAGTAATATTTTTTTTATTGATACATGCTACAACCATTCATAATTTATCCTTATTTAATCCTATTGTATGTTCTATCATATAGGAATACTAATGTTCATATTCTAGAAAAAAGAAATAATGTAAAGGTATACTTCTTTTTACTTGCATGCAACTTTACTGTTAAATTGTAAAACTCTAAATGTGCTTTGAAATTAACCTATAGTTTATTTTCAGATTTTGTAACTTTGACTTATGTGTGGAGTGTATGTATGCATATTTTGGAATAATATAAAATCAAATGGGAACAAAAAAACACTGAGAGAAAGATGCAGGACATGTATGGCAGAATGCATGAACTGGAGTAGGATGGGGGAAGGGAAAGGGGAATATGTATAAATTGAAGTAAAAAATGATGTATGAACATTTCAAAATATCAATAAAATATTATATTAAAAATTTTAAAGTGGAAAACAATGAATTCTTAAACGTTTTGGGATTAATATACAGTTTATTTTCTGACTTCATAAGTTTTGTATATGTGTCAAGAGCATATATGCTTATTTTGGAGCAATACAAATTAGAGGGAAGAACAACAAAAGGACTGGGTCAAACAACTGACTGAAACAGTAAACTTCAGCCCAAAACTATTATCCTCTCCATAGAAAACCTGTAAAATACTGAAAAAAAGATGCAAGTTATGCATGGCAAAATGCATGAACTCATGTGGGGTGTGGGGCATGGAAAGGTGAATGAGTCTAAAATTGGAATGAGAAATGTTATATGAATTGCACAAAACTTCAATAAAAAACGTTAAAACAGATGTCCATTTTTACCAGTTGTAAGTATGTATGGCCTTAAAGAATATAGGGCATCATATAGGAAAACAAAACAAACAAAACAAAATCTCTCAGGTTATTTTTTTACATGAGAATATTTTGAGGCAAATAATTCATTATTTGGCAACCTAATTAAGTTTATGGGACCTATTGTGAAAATAATTGCCCATACAAATGTCTTAAAGTGTTTACAGCTTGAATTTTTGCCCAGGATATAGAATCAGTATAATTTCATGTTACAAACAAATTGCTGCATAAAAAGTTGGTGTATATGTACAATACAGTGTTTGTTATTCAGTCATAGTAAACAATGAGTTTGTGTTATTGGGAGCTAAATGGATGAATCTTAAATGAAGTATGTGGATTCACTGATCTTCGTACTGTTTTTCTAATCTCGATTTCTCTTTTAGTGCTTACTATTCCCTACATTTTAATAATTTTTGATTTAATGTTATACTTTGTGCTTTTTTGGACTATAAATTTAGGGCATTTTTAAAGATTTTTTAAATACTGCATACATTTACTAACACATATTTTACCTCTTCAAACTTTTCACTTAATTGCACAAATTTAGGCATGTCGTGTTACTCTTTTCCATTTGTTTCAAGAAATTTTACCATTGTAGGTAAAGCTAGAGAAATATGTTATTCTGTGGATTGTCTTTTTCACATTCTGGATAATGTCCTTTGGTGCATAAAAGTTTTCAATTTTGAATAATTTTATGTATTCTAATATTCATATTGTGGGTTACAATTTTGATATAATAAAAAGTGTTGCTCAACCCACTTAATGAGTATTACTCTATATGTCTTCATCTGTAAATTTTAAAATCTTTAACACTTAGATGTAGTCCTGATCTATTTGTATTAATTTTAATTAAATTCTTTTTTCTTTTTGTGTATAACTCTATTGCCTGCATATAGGTAGGTGGTCCCATGTCATTCAATGCTTGAAAAGGACAAAAGGAACATCAGAAACCCTGGAACTGGAGTTAAGAACTGTTGTTAGCTGCCATGAGATGCTGTTGTTCAATCCTGGATCTTCTGAAAGAATAGCCAGTGCTCTTAAACACTGAGGCAAATCTCCACCGTCCATATTTCTCCTAATTTTTATATTGCTTGCAGGTAAGAACCAAAACTTGCTAATTTGTATCTGAATACTCTTTTAGAACTGTTGTCAACTGATTATGGCTGGCTGGTAGAGGGGGAGTGTTTTTTGTTTGTTTGTTTGTTTGTTTGTTTAAGAGAGTTAAGCTAAATAGGTTGACAAGGCTCCAGTGGATGGACAAGTGAAGACCAATCCTGTTAATTCTGAGTGTCAACTTGACTGGATTTGGGATGAACAAATATCAGAAAGAGATCTTCAGATTGGATTATCTCAATCCAGATTCCCATCCTAAATCTGGGCGTTAACTTCTGATGGCAGACAGTATAAAAGGTCATGGCAGAGGGAGCTGGTCCCTTTTTGGCTGATTGCCTTCTCTCTCACTGGTGAGTTTTTCTTGCTTATGTGATCAACTCTTTCTTTTTTTTTAATTTTATTTTTATTTATTTATTTTACTTTATGTGTATGAATGTACTGACTGCATGTAGGTTTGTGCACCCATGTCGTGGGATGCCTTGGAAGTCAGAAGAGGGTCTCAGATTCCCCTGGAACTGGAGTTCTCCTGGAATTGGAGTTACAGACGGTTCTCAGCCACCATGTGGGTGCTGGGGATTGAACCTGGGTCCTCTGCAAGAGCGTCGGTACTCTTAACCGCTAGGCCATCTTTCCAGCCCCGTGATCAACTCTTTCAATCCCAGCGTAGACTGAGATGGGAAGATCTCCCAGAATCCATTTGGCCTTCAGGTCTACAGCACTGAATTGGGACTACTGAGACATCCAGCCTCATGGATTAAGCAACTGCCTGGATTCTCAGCCTCTCCCATGCAGTGCAGCTATTGTTGGACTACTCAGACTCTATACCATGAGTAAATCAATAAATCTGTATACAGGTATATATACATATATGTATATATGTATATTTTTTTATTGATTCTGTTTCTTTAGAGAACCTTCACTAATACAGACAACAAGGGATATTAGGGGACAAACCTGGCTCCCTAAGGCTATATATATATATACATTGATATATAATATATATATATATATATATATGAAAGCATGAAATCCAGTGGGATCCTATAATGCAATGTGGATAGTGGAGGGAGTGTAAATATGATTAAAAAATGCTATTGTGTGATTTTCACAAAAATTCAATAAAAACAGACAAAAATGTATTAAAAAATTATTTTATTGATTCCAATTAAGTTCCTATCATTCTCACACTGGTTTCCCCATGCCCACTTCGTCCCGCTACTGTAATTCACTTAAATTCATGTCATGCATTATTTTGTCTTTAATTTTTTTTAATTTTTTTTTTTAAAAGCTTACCAAATCCAATACATGTTACCCCCCAATTTGCGTGGCTGTGGGTCAATCTATTGAGTGGGGTCACCCTACCAACTGTCACACCAATATGTAAAACTGACTTTCCCTCTTCCAGCATCCATCAATTACCAATAGATCCTCAACTAAGCCTGGGGCTTTATGTCTACTTCCACTATTCATGCTGGACTCCTTTCCTCCTAGGGTTTCTTTGCACAGGTTTATTCACACTGCAAAAGTGCTATGGGTTCATACATGCCACTACCTTGTGGCATCCAGAAGCTACAGTCTCCTTTTTGTTAATTTATCACCTTTGGCTCTTTCAGTCTTTTTGCTTTCTCTTCCTTAATGACCCTTGAGCCTTGGAAAGAAAGAATGCACTACAGATGTTCCATTTATGACTGATCACTCTGAAGACTATTGTTCTCTACATGATGACCATTTGTAAGTTTTTGTGTTGTCATCTGTTGCAAGGAATAAACTCTGGTGAGAGTTGAAAGTTGCACTAATCTATGAGCATAATATTGTCATTAGGAGTCAGTTTAATATTATGTCTCTCAGAATTATAGTAGTAAGTTTTTCCCTCTGGCATGTGACCTGTCTAAATATATATTTTTTGCCCTGTTTTCAGTGTCAGGTGTGGGCTCCCTCTTTTGAAGCAGGCCTTAAATACAATGAGACAGTAGCTGTTTATTCACCTAATATCTGTGTCACCATTACACCAGTAGGTATAAATTGGTAAGCCAGTTGCTATTGTATCATGTGGTGTTCACAGGTGGATATGATTAATTATCTTTCTCTACCAGTAAAATGTATATCACCTTCTGGTACTATGAAAAATAACCAGGATATTTAATATAAGTAGATAAGTAGGTTATTATTTTTTATATTAATGTGCTTGAACCCTTTATTGCAAACTGCTTCACACACACACACACACACACACACACATATATATATATATATATATATNATGTGAATACCATACAGTTTACTTTCAGACTTCATAATTTTGGTATATGCATGAAGAATATATATGCATATTTTGGAGCAAGACAAATTGGAGGGAACAACAATAAAAGGACTGGGTCAAAGAACTGACTCACACAGTAAACTTCAGCCCAAAATTATAAACCTCTGCATAGAAAAACTTTAAAAAGACTGAGAAAAGATGTAAGATATGTGTGGTAAATTGCATGAACTCGGGTGGGGTGAGGGTCATGGAAAGTGGAATGTGTCTAAATGAGAAATGTTGTATGAATTGCACAAAACTTCAATAAAAATGTTAAAAATAAGCCGGGTGTGGTGGCGCACGCCTTTAATCCTAGCACTTGGGACGCAGAGGCAGGCGGATCTTTGTGAGTTCAAGGCCAGCCTGGTCTACAAAGCGAAATCCAGGACAGCTGGGGCTCCAGGGAGACCCTGTCTCAAAAAGACCAAAGAAAAATGTTAAAAATAGATAAGTGCTTGACGATGAACACATAGATTTTTTCAGTATATATGCAATTTTATCCCATCTTTCACTTTGTGATTACCTTTTTTTGGTACTCTGAAAATAAGGATTCAGAACCCCTTGAAATATCCTTCTTTTCCTCAATATTATTTCAAATCCTCTCTGAGATGCAGATAAAGCTCAATATTATAATTTTTTAGCATGTTCCAGGATTCAGGTTCAATCCCCAAACAATTATAAAAAATGAAATAAAACACTAAATTAGGTAGAATATTTTGAATCCATATTTGGAAAGCTTATTCTGAGCTCCATAAATTTTAGAATTTCTTGTCAGTTTATATAAAATCAGTTGCTATCTGGTCAGGATTTAAATAATCTTAAATGAGTTATGGATTTCTTTCTTTTTCCTTTTATTTTTATTTATTTATTTATTTATTTATTTATTTTTTTGGTCTTTTTGAGACAGGGCCTCCCCGTAGCTCCTGGACCTCTCACAAAGACCCACCTGCCTCTGCTTCCTGAGTGCTAGGATTAAAGGTGCACACCACCACACCTGACATGGATTTATTTCTATGCAAACACTATCAACTATTTTTTCTCAATAACGAGATATTTCATTTTGCATTTTTGTTGGATTATTTCAAAGATGTATAGATTGTATCCTACAAATGTTTGCTTCTTTATGTATGAATATGCTGTATTTCCTCATGCTAATTATGAATATTGCTTCATTCATTCCACTGGTCATCAGTAATATTGAAAAATATGTTTGCTATATATTGCTTAGGGATGACAACATAGCTCAATGTTTAAGAGTGTTTGCTGGGGCTGGAGAGATAGCCTAGCGGTTAAGAGCACCGACTGCTCTTGCAGAGGGCCTGGGTTCGATCCCCAGCACCCACATGGTGGCTAAGAACCGTCTGTAACTCCAATTCCAGGAGAACTCCAGTTCCAGGGGAATTTGAAACCCTCTTCTGACCTCCGCGGCATTGCACGACCCGGGTGCACAGACCTATATGCACACAGTACATTCCTACGCATACGAAAATATTAATAAATAAATAAATTTTAAAAAAGAGTGTTTGCTGTAGTTCCAAAGCACCTAAGTTTAGTTCTAAGGGAGATCTGACATCCTCTTTTGGCCTCTGTAGCTACCTACATATAGGACATATACTCACAAAGAGAGAGAGAGAGAGAGAGAGAGAGAGAGAGAGAGAGAGAGAGAGAGAGAGAGAGAAATATTAGCCTGAAAGAAGATAAATTTTTCCTAATCTTGAAGTTTGCAGAATTGTTATGTATGTTGTTAATTTTGTAGGTTAATTTAAATTTTTTGTCTATACCATTATATGTTTCATATAATTCACATTATTGCATTAGGTATATGCAATACTTTCATTGCATCTACATTTGTTTATGTTGCTGTGTTTATTTGGTAGCATTTTTTATTCACTTGAGTCTATAATCATTGAGTGTACTGATATCTTTTTTAATCTTACAATGCTTATCTATGATTTATGCATCTTTTTAATATTGTTTGATTTCATTGACTGGCATGTATTTACAGTTTTATGTATGGGCTGTCAAGTAGTTCACATTAGGTTTTTGCATAAATTGATTAGGTTTCCCCATAAAAACCATCATATTCTTCCATATAGAATATCAGTACTAAAAGGGAAAAAAATGCCTATATGAAATACAAAGGTCAAGAATAATGCCATAAATCATGCTATTAGAAAATGCTACATTAATTCCCCTTATTATGAAAAATGTCAGGATATAAAGGAGAATAGAGACTAAGAAAACAAAAAGAAGTTTCAGCATACTTAGACCTTTAATTTCAAAATATAAAAATATAGATTCCCTTATCTTTAATTTCAAAATATAAAAATATAGAATCCCTTATCTATATTAGCCAGTCTGAAAGTAGAGATTACTCATATAAGATTAGAGAAGACAAATGACACAGCAAAATCATCACTACTAAAATGAAAAATATAAAATTACTATGAATAATTACATAACCTAAGTCATTTCAGTAACCTTAGAAAAATACATCTGTAAATATAAACATCTTACCATGAATGAGTAAAGTAATGAATAGAAACTCTAAATAGAGATGAATCAATAATGGATAGTCTACCTCCATAGAAAAACCCAGGATACCAATCTTTACTAAAAAATTACAAACAACATTAGTTAAGAAATAATTGTTGATCCTTTTTACAATATATTTTATTTTGAGGGATTTTCACATAATGCATTTTGATCATTTTCAGACTGACTCCACCAAATCCATCCCTACCCTATTTCATGCCCACACAGGCCTCTTGTTCTTTACCATTATTTTAATTTTTCAAAGGCCTATTGAATCTAATCAACATTCCCCAAGTACTGTTAGGTTTAGCTCCATTCTTTGGAGCCTGGACAAAAATAAACAGTATCACACACTTAACAATAATTTAACTACCACTTTTCCAGCATCCATCAACTGTCAAAAGGTCCTCAGTTAAAGCAGGTGTTTGTTGCCTGCATTCTCCATCCATGCTAAGTTTTTGTCTGCTTTGGATGTCACAAGCACTATGGACTCATGTGTTCAACAATGCTGTTGTGTCCAGAGCATATGGATCCCTTATATTCATCTATGATCTCTGGCCCTTATAATCATACTGCCTCTTCATCTGCAATGATCCTGGGGCTTGGGAATACAAGGTGTTATAGAGCTCTCAGGGTTGAGCACTCTGTAGTCTCTTATTGTATTCACAAGTTTTGGATCCTCAGATAGTGAATATTTTCATTCTCATTATTCCAAGGCCAGCATTATGCCAATATCAAAACCTGCAAAGACACAACTAGAAAAATAAAATTATATGTGAATATCTCTGATAGGTATTGTGTTAGTTACTCTATTTCTGACCCTAACAAAATACTTGAAAAAAAGCAACTAAAGGAAGGAAGTTGTTTTGAGTAATATTTTGGCTAACATTTTGACAATATAGCCCATCCAGGCAGAGACTTCATAGTAGAAGGACTATAATACAACTGGCCTCATTGCATAGGCAGTCATGATCCATAGATATGAATGCTGCTGCTCAGCTCATGTTTTTCTTCTGCTTTTGATATCAGAAACCACAATGAAATGAAATGAAGTATATTATAGAATTAACTTTTGAAAATTACTTGTCTTGTTCACACTTAAAAGCCAAATGTTTAACATCATTTCTAATGTAGTGTCTTCACAAATTTAGGTTCTATGTATAGAGTTCTTAATGAAATAAGAAATTAAGAGCTATAAAATTATAAGAGAAGATAACAGAGTACAAATAAATGAATAGTGTGACTTTATATTCAAAATTATATGATTGTAGCTAGTAATTAAAACAATATAGTTTTATTTATTATAGTATAGTAATAGACACCTGAAAAATTCAGAAATCAAGAAAACATCTTGTTACACCTTCACGAATTTAATAAATTTAAGCTAATATTTTATATTTTCATAATATGGTTTAAAAACTTAAAGTATGCAGGGTGTGGTGGATTACACCTTTATTTTTTTCCTACATTCTGAGTGTACTTACAAATTGTATTTTTGGGGCAGTGTTGTCAATTAAATCCATGTCTTCCCACGTGCTAGACAAATTCGCCACCATGGAGCTACATCCCTGGTCCACAAATCAGATTTTAGCAATAAAAATGTGTCCAGCATTAGACTTAAGAGAATATTTCAGAATAAAATCTAACATGGAGTTCCTATTCTGTGTTAGGCTCTCCTCCAAATTTCTTCCATGTACTTATCCATGTAAAGATCACAACCCTGTGAGTTATGGACTCCAGCTCCTCTGTTTGGATGAAGAAGCGGATGCATAGATGGTATGTTGGTTACTTTTCTTGTTGCTGTAACAAATACCTGACAAGGGCCGGGCATGGTGGCGCACACCTTTAATCCTAGCACTCGGGAGGCAGAGGCAGGCGGATCTTTGTGAGTTCAAGTCCAGCCTGGTCTACAGAGTGAGTTCCAGGACAGCTGGGGCTACAGGGAGACCCTGTCTCGAAAAGACCAAAAACAAAAAACAAAAACAAAAACAAATACCTGACAAAAGGAGCTTAAGAAAGGCAGAGCCCCTTTGCACTTAAAGTTTGAGGGCATCCAGGTCTCCACGGCATTGAAGGCAGGGTGGAAGGGCCATGAGGTCAGTCAGGAGGTGGAGAGAGATGAATGCTGGTGCTCTGCTAGCATTCTCCTTTTTCTTTATTTCGGGGTGCTATCCCAAGGGATGGTGCTACCATAATCAGGGGATGCTGTGTTCAGCCTCTCTGGAGAATCCTCATAGACACTCCCAGAGATGTGTCTCCTAAATGATTCTAAAAGCACTCAAGTTGACAAAGGAGAAAAAGCAACCCAGATGAGTTAAGAAGCTTGTCCATTAGTTCAGTATTGGAATTTGGTTTTTGAACCATGGCGGTCTGGCTTCAGAACCTGCGTCCTAATCATTTAGTGGCTTAAAAGCTATGGAAAATATGAAAATGACATGGAGAACCCAGACCTGAATTTGAATTCCAGTCCTACTATTTGGTAACAGTAGTGTCTCAGTTCTGTTCAATCTCACTGCTATGCTCATACCTTGGAATGGTTATATAATTAAAACAGAATTGGTACTTACTAAGCCTTTGGTAGGGTTTGGCTATTAGAGGGCAGGGTACATCAATTCACTAATTTGGATCTAATATGTACTTAAATACAAATGTTTAAGTCACAAAAGCAGGATAACTGCGTTTTAATTGAGGTTTTTTTTTCCAAATGCAACTTCTTCAAGCCCATTCAATTCTTAATCAGGTTTCTAAATGAGCCAGTTGCTGCTTCCAAATTTTTCAGGTTTTGCTTTTGGTTAACAAAAAGATCCCTTACCTTGCATCAATTGTATTCATCGACCAATGTTCTTGGCAATATTAAACATGACCAATTACAGCCACTGCGGACTTTACTTTTGTGGCAATTATTTCCACCAGGATCACTTTTCTTGAGTCATATAACAATGATCTAAATGTTACAAAGAAACTTGGGTTCCATTATTACATTTTAGTCAATAACAAATGTTATTATTTGAAGTTTTAGCAGAAGATTGACTTTTCTTTGTGTTTATACCTTCCACCAATTCTAATATTTTGGGGGAATGAAGTATTTTTTAATATTTTTATTGATTCTTTAAGAATCTCATACAATGTATTTTGATTGAATTCAGACCCCCTCCCCCATCTCCTCTCAGATCCACTCCCACCTACCCTCAATCATTTTATGTCCTCTATTGTATTTTTTATTTCTTTTTTTATTGATGTTTTGTGTATTTCACACTGGCTTACACCTTTAATCCCAGCATTTGGGAGGCAGAAGCAGGTGAATCTCTGTGAATTCAAGGCCAGCCTCATTTACATAGTGAGCTCCAGGCCAGGTAGGACTAAAGGGAGACTGTCTCAAAAAAGACAAAAAAAAAATTAAAATATATTTATTGTACCTGGCAGTGGGAGACTTACATATGTTACAGATCACTTGTGCACAACAAAAGAAAATTCACAAGAATTAAGTCTGTATTTCCACCATGTGGATCCTGTGGTTCAAAGTTAGGTTGCTAGGATTGGCAGGAAGTGTGTTTACTGACTAAGCCATTTTACCAGTCCTGTGGCACATTTCATTCCCATGAATTACTCCTTTGTGCAAGAATGGTATCCTTCATTTTTGCAGCTACTATTAACATTGGAATCTAGTGTATGTAAACTTAATTATTTTTCATGACTTTAGATAGATGAATAGACTTTCCAGAGGTCAGTTCACTGTCAAAGGCTGAATGGTGAAAGTGTACAAAAACTTAGAAAGCCTGGCTTTTCGCCTTTCAATAGAAAATAGTGAAAAGCAACATTTCCTGAGGGATGACCAGAGACCTTTGTTGTAACTGTTTCAAAATCTTTTATTTTTTTCTTTGTAATGATATATCTTCAATTATTTAATATTTATTGTTGCCAAAACCACAACCTAATCAAAGGAATTTTTTTGGTCTTTTCCATACAGGGTCTCCCTGTAGCCCCAGCTGTCCTGGAACTCACTCAGTAGACAAGGTTGGCCTTGAACTCACAAAGATCCGCCTGCCTCTGCCTCCCAAGTGCTAGGATTAAAGGTGTGTGTTACCACGCCCGGCTCAAAGGAATCTTAAGCTCCATGGTAGAATTTGCTTCTTAGGAAAATTAATTTGCATGTTTTTTAAAGGGAATAATGTGTGTTTGATTAAACATTATACAGGTTCCTGCTTTAGGGGCACACAGGTGAAAACTATCACTACAATACAGTCAGTTCTTAGGGATAAATTGACTTGTGAGGAAACCTAGCAGGCTTTCTCACACAAAACCTCCTAGTGTATAAGCTCAGCTTTCTGGCACTAGAACATTCCAGTAAGGATGCTTAATTTGCTTGTTTTAATCATGGTTTTCAAAAATATCAACTATCTCAATCAAACCTAACTACTTTAAAAAAATCATTATCAAAACACTGTGTTGTGGAGGCTATTTTATAATTTTAGTGAGAGAAAAGATTCTTTAATAATTTTACACGAAATTGATCACGTTAAGCATATCCATACAGCGTAGTTACATGCACAATAACCAAAATACGCTGATTAAACTAAAAGATAATCTGGAAAAGAAGCCAAATTTTGCAAGGCCAGTTGTTTCAGTTAGCAGAATCCATAGCTGGATAAGACGTATTTATTCTTCCTATAGCATGCATAGAACCTTCTAGCATTATGAAAGGTAGCATGGAGAGAAAAATCCTTGAAATCAATACCAGCTTCATTTTTCCTTGTTTGTTCTAAAGCTTGCCTAATGAGTGTCTTCATCAATAACAGGCTGCATGCTATTGATCCCTGAATAGGACACCTATATCAAACACTAGGAATCCCCAAGTCTTCTACTAGAGCAGCCAGTACTCTGCACCGTTGAGCCATCTCTGGAGCTCTAATAAAAATTTTAAAGAAAATTTCAGTCTCTTCCTCTAAGGTCTGTGACTGATTAGATTAATCTCATCCATACTATAAATGACAACTTGTTTTAAAGTCAACTGAACATAAGCATCGATCACATGAAGATATGGTTTTTCTTTGTTTTTATGTGTGTGAGTGTACTGTCTGCATGTAGGTTGTTGCACCCACGTCGTGCACTGTTGCGGAGGTCAGAAGAGGGCGTCGGATTTCCCTGGAACTGTAGTTAAAGACGGTTCTCAGCCACAATGTTGGTGCTGGGAATTGAAGCCGGGTCCTCTGTAAGAGCAGTCAGCACTCATACCTGCTGAAACATCTCTCTAGCTCCAACATGAAAATATTTTCACAACTACTTAAGTATTTTATCAAGAAAATGGGCATAATAGCCTAGTGAAGTGGATTCATGCAATTGTTCATCACTCTCCCTTGTGTACACACACACACACACACACACACAAAACACACACACACACAATCACAAATGTGTATTATATTTTCATTATTTCCACTCATCATAGTCCACAAATTCCTCCCATATCTCCTCTCTACTTAACAATTTCTTGTCATCTTTTTTGATTGTTAAGATTAAATATATACATATAATTATAAGTATGTATATATGCAATGCACTGTGTACATTTCGTATTACTTATGTTTATGTCTTTAGGCCTGAACACAAAATAAAAATTCAAATTTAATTTTTCAATAAAATTTATATAATGCATTTTAAATATTGAAAGCTAATGATGTTTTAGAAAATCTGCACCCTCCTAGACTGGACACCCATTTGATCAACTTGATTGAACATACAAGCCCCCCCCTGCTGGATGGTGGGACCCATGAGCTGTGTGGGTTTGGGCACGACTGCTTGCAAATTGGTTTTACATGAAGGATGCTTGTACTCACAAATTATCACTTATTGTTAAAAAAATGAAAACAAAACAAAACAAAACAAAAAAGAGAAAGATGCAGAAAAGTTATGGCAGAATGCATGATCTGGGAGGGGTAGGGGTAGGGTGGGGGGAAGGGAAGGGGATATATGCCTGAACTGAATTGGAAAATGATGTATGAAATACACAAAGCATCAATAAAAAAAAAAGAAGAAAAAAAAAGAAAATCTGGACCCTCAATAAATATATTTTTGAAAGATACATTGTTCTTTCTACAAAATATAGTGATGATGTTTAATGTGCATATGTAGTGAAGAAAACATAATTTCTTTCTTTCAGTGTGCTATTTTTCTTTTACAATTTTGGAGTTTGACTTTTCCAAAATGGCACAGACACTGAGGTAGTTTCGCTTAGGTAAGAGCATTTGTAATCAGTTTGTTCTTCAGAGCATTAATTCTACTGGAACCTGGCCAACATATTTTAATCAAATTGTGAAAATATATTCAAATGAATTATCATTTTACCTAATGACATTTTGTAAAAGAAATACCCATCTCTCATCAAAATATTAGATTAGCTTGTTTGAAATTTGTGTGCCACGAAAAGGACATTTTGGCCTAATTTGTGGATTATTATGCTTGTCAGCTATATTCCAGACATGCTGACGCTTGTGTGGTTTTCCTGTATATTCATGAACAATTTGACAGAAAAATTGTTATTCTTTTTGTACAAATCACTTGTTATATTTGATTTCACAGCTATACTTGAAAAGTGAATTTGTAATATTCAGCATGTATTTGACTTCATTTATTTTAGAAGTTTGAAATAAATATTATTTCAGACAAAATAGTGTTATTTGATAAAAATCACTAATGTTGGCAGTTTATATTACAAAGGTATTTGTAGATCTTGATCAAAATTTCATTTCTCTCAATAGCAAACTAGGCTATTAAAACATGCACTCTATTAAACCTTGCTCATGCCCATTAAAATTAATTGAGACCTTAGCCCTTCTCTGGACTCTTTCTTAATGAGCTTAGAGGAAAAGATAATAAATCCAGCAAACAAGATCTTTCTTTAACAACTGTGATCCATTTCTCTTTTGTTTCAAGTAACCAAAATTAATTATGTATTTCTACTTTTAAGTTTGATGTTTATTTTCCTGAATATTGATTTGTGCTTCTTAAAACTATGAAAATACTTTATGTGTGACTAAAACTTCTGCTATAAAAATACAAAATACAGCAATTTTAAAAGCCAGTATCTCCTTAAAGGTCAGATTTCATTAGTTAAAAGGACATCTTATCCAGTGGATTATTAAAAGATTCATTAATAGTCAATGAATTGCCGGCTGTGTTCATAATTTTGTACAACCAGCTAAGCAGGGATAAAATTTATTCACTTAATTTAAGTTCACTGTTCACAATTCTCAAGTGGTTTCAATTAGACAGGTGAGTTCAGTTTAGTATATAATAGAAATATTCTCTAGAAGCTTGACATAATTAATGTACATTGATTCTTAGGTGATTGCTCAGTCAAGTAGGATTTTAGTTACTGAAGGAAGTAAATACTTGAGATAATTCTTATAAAGAATTTACCATCTCCCACTGAATATGACTAAACATTGTAATATTGCGTTCTGCTAGCTACCATTATTTAAGTTAATAAAGCAACAGTTATCTTTTTGTTTTCTTTTGGAAAACATAAATATGTGCACAAGGATGTATGACAAAATTACTGACCCCTTGGAGGCACACTCTTCCATTATATTTTTAAGAGTATTTAAACTTTCATCAGACAATTATCACCATATATAGGAAAGTATTTGAATTGAATTTATTTGTGAACCCTGAAACATGTGCATTCTGATTCTGACCCTGTATACCTTCTGAATACATAGAAATAGAATTAGCAGTAATTTATAATCCCAATACTACTTAGAAAGTAAAGGCCAGCAGACAAGAAAGCTGGGTTATACCTTTCTTAGTCAATGGAAATGGAATAAGTCATCCCATTATGGACAGGTGTAAAACAGTATAGGACAATACCAATGATTCTAGAAAAGTTCATTTACATATAACATCACTTACACTTTTCAACATTCAGCCATCCTATCCTGCCATAAAGATAGATAGATACAACTTGACAGCTGACTCACTGAAAATAACAGTAAGTACGATACATAATCCACAACAAAGAAATTTACAAACATTGTACTAAGTAATACTTATTGAGTATACTTAGTGATACCTTGAATTCAGAAAACTACAGAAGTTACATATCCCCCAGTTCACAAATAATATTTTACTCCTCCTGTAAAATGAAAGGCTAAATAATTAAGGCAAAAACACTATTCTAGAGGACAAAGAAAAGTTTTCCCAGAGTATTAGCTTCATATGCTTCTGGAAATCAAATAAAATAATCCGAAGAATGAAAAAGAGATGGCTTACAGAATGGAAAAAAATATTTTCAGCAGCTATAAGTATACTATAAAATAGTATTTAGAAAATACAAAAAACTGAACATCACAGAAACAAACAACACAGTTAATTTGCATAAAGAAATTAAACAGGGAGTTCTCAAAAGATGAAATGCAAATCGTTGAGAAACTTTTAAAATGTTGAAAATCATTAGATATTAGGAGATGCAAAACTACCTTCAAAATTTATCTTACAACAGTCAGAATATCTAACCCCCCCCAAAAAAATTTATAATGACAAACTTTGAAAAAGCCTTACTGATGTTGGGTACTCAAACGGTTGCAGCCATTATGTCAAGTGATATGCAGATTTCCCAAAAATCTAAAATCAATTCTACCACCTGAACCCATCATTCCTTTGTTACACATATACCAAAAGGAATCTATAACCAACTATAAAAATACCTGCTTATCCAATGTTGCGGTTTGAAGGAGAGTGTCCCCTGTAGGCTCCAAGTAGTAAGAAATTTTGTTCCCAGTTGGTGGTGCTATTTTTGAGAGGTCTTTTTTTTTTCCCAGGATTCACATTTTTTTTCTTTTTAAAATTATATTACTCTAAAATATGCCTACGTAACCTCTACCCATATACCAAGATTACAAAGTCTCAAAATAAGTGGTGAGTTAATTCTAGAGCCTTATAAGGGATTTAGATTGTAAGAACACAGTTCCTTTCAGGGAATGGGGTATACAACATTGATGTTTCTCAGTTTGCTATACAACTTGGTGCTGGGTGCTAGCATCCACAAATGAAGGATACCATTCATTGTTTGCTTTTCTGGGACTGTTACTTCCCTTAGCATAATATCTTCTAGTTCCATCCATTTACTTGCAAAGTTCCTGATGCCATCTTTCTTTTCTTTTAATTTTTTTAAATTTAATTTTTATTTTTGTATGTGTATGAATGTACTGTCTGCTTGTAGGTTTGTGCACCCGTGTGGTGCAATGCCACGGAGGCCAGAAGAGGGTCTCGGATTCCCCTGGAACTGGAGTTCTCCTGGAATTGGAGTTACTAAGAAGTTTCTTAGCCGCCATGTGGGTGCTGGGGATGGAACCCAGGTCCTCTGCAAGAGCAGTCGGTGCTCTTAACCGCTAGGCTATCTCTCCAGCCCTTCCTTCCTTACAGCTGCATAGAACTCTATCGTGCAGATATACTACATTTTCTCTACCCATTCATTGGTTGAGGGGGATTTGGGTTGGTTCCAGGTCTTCACGATTGTGAAGAGAACTGGAATGAACTTGGCTGTGCATGTATCTCTGTGGTAGGATGAGTCTTGTGGGTATATACTGAAGAGTGGTATGGCTGGGTCAGGTGGTAAGCTCATTTTGAATGTTATTTTTTTATGTTATTTTTTACTGACATTTTGTATATTTCATACATCAATTTTTAGTCCAATTTGTATACATTCCGCCTCCCTGTCACTCCCCCAACCCCACATTATGCATACTGCCAGACATGTCTTGCATCTTTCTCTCAGTCTTTCCAAGGATTTTTTTTTTTCTGCAGAGTCTTGTTGTTTTGGGCAGAATTTAACTTTATGAGTCTGTTCTTTGACCCAGTCCTTATATTGTTGTTGTTCCCTCCCATTCGTATTACTCCAGATTATGCCTACATAAACAACACATATGTATCACCAGGTGGGATCACCCTTACCTGTTCCTCCTTTTGGCGGGCAGACAGAAAATGATGATTGGAATTTGCACAATACATGTTTAACATCTCTGTATAATCAGGACTTGCAACAACTTGATTGCTCCTCTCTGATTCTCTGACGAAGAAAAAAAAAAAGCACATATGTATCAAAATTATGACCTTCGGGAATAAACTGTATGTTAATTCCAAAATATGTTTTGGGGTTCACATTTTTCCTTTTAATTTTAGGTTACTCTAGAATATGAATACATATCTTCCACACATACACATATATGGTAATCACAATGTCTGAATATAAGTGGTAGTTTAATTCTAGAGCCCGTTAAATGGTTCACATAGTTGCTTTCAGATACAAAGAAATATAAGAATAAAGTTGCTCAGCTTGTCTGCCAACTGAGGATTTGGTGTTAGCATCCACAAATGATGGAAACTATTCACCTTTTTTTTTTTTTCTGGTACTGTTACTTCACTTAGCAAAATGGCTTCTAGTTCCATCCATTTACCTGCAAAGTTCATGATGTCATGTTTCTTTACTGCTGCATAGAATTCAACTGTGTAGATGTACCACATTTTTGTTATCCAGTCATCAGTTGAGGGGCATTTGGATTGGTTCCAACTTTTAGCTATTGTGAAGAGAACTGCAATAAGCATAGCTGTGCATGTATCTTTGTGGTAGGATGAGTCTTGTGGGATTATACCAAGGAGTGGTATGACTGGATTAGTGGTAGGCTCATTTTGAGTTTTTTTAGGGTCCTCCATACTGCTTTCCATAGTGGTTGTAGGAGTTCACATTCCCACTAGCATTGGATGTGTGTTCCCCTTTCCCCACAACATCTCCAGCATTTGGTATCATTTGTTTTCTTGATCCTAGCCAGTCTTATCAGAGTGAAATGATATCTTAAGGTAGTTTTAATTTGCATTTCCTTAATTATTAGTGATGTTGAACATTTTTTAATTAATTTTATTTATTTCTGTATGTGTATGAATGTAATGTCTGCATGCAAGTCTGTGCACCTGTGTCGTGCAATGCTGCGGAGGTCAGAAGAGGGTCTTGGATTCCCCTGGAACTGGAGTTCTCCTGGAATTGGAGTTTCAGACGGCTCTCGGCTGCCATGTGGGTGCTGGGGATCGAAACTGGGTCCTCTGTAAGAGCAGTCGGCGCTCTTAACTGCTAGGCCATCTCTCCAGCCCTGATGTTGAACATTTTTAAGGTGTTTCTCAGCCATCTTTATCTCCTCATTTGTGAAGTCTCTGCTCAGCTCTTTACTCCAACTCTTGAGTGAGGCGTTTGATTTCTTACTCTTTTTTTTTTAGTAGTTTATATATTCTGGATGTTAATGCTCTGTCAGATGTATTCACTAGTGAAGGTTTCCTCCCACTCTGTGGGTTTTCTCTTTACTTCCCTGATTATTTCTTTTGCTGTACAGAAGCTTTTGAGTTTAGTGAGGTGCTACTTGTCAATTGTCAACCTTTCTTCCTGTGCAACTGGTCTCTGATTTAGGAAGCCTTCTCTTATGCCTATGTCTTGTAGTTTGCTGCCAACCTTTTCTTCTATCACCTTCAGGAATTCAGGATTCACGTTGAGGTATTTGTTCCATGTGGGGTTAATTTTTGTACAATGTGAATGGTAGGGCTTTACTTTTATTCTTCTACAAGTATTGATCCAGTTTTGCCAACACCATTTGCTGAAGATGCTCTTTCCTGCATTGGGTATTCTTATCCTTCTTGTCAAATATGAAGTGGTTTAAATTATGTGTGCACAAGTTTGGATCTTCAGTGTTATTCCATTGGTCAACAGGTCTATTTTGTGCAAATATCAGGCTGTTTTTATGACTATAGCCCTTTAATATAGTTTAGAGTCTGAAATAGTGATACCCCTGTATTGCACCTTTCACTAGGGGTTGCTTTGGCTATTCAGGGTCTTTTGTTTTTTCTTATGAATTTAAGGATTTTTTCCCAAGTCTGTGAAGAAACTCATGGAGATTTTAATTGGGATCCCATTAAATCTATACAAGAGTTTGGGAAGAATGGACATTTTTACTATATTAATTTTTTCAATCCATGAGCATGGGAGGTCTTTTCATCTTCTGAGGTCTTCTTCAATCTCCTTTTTCTGGGGTTTAAAATTTTTGTTGTAGAGTTTTTTGTATCTTTGGTTAGGCTTGTTCCTAGGTAAGTTATTGTTTTTGATGCTACTGTGAGTAAGAAAGTCTCCTTATATTCTTTAAGTTGCTTGTTCTTGGTATAAAGGAAGGCTAATGATTTTTGTAAGTTAATTTTGTATCCCACCACTTTACTGAATGTCTTAGTCATTTCTCTGAGATTTCTGGTGGAGTTTTTAACATCCCTTAGTTAAACTATCATATCACTTGCAAAAAGGGATAGTTTGACTTCCTTTTTTCCCATTAGTACTCCTTTAATTGCCCTTTCTTTTCTTATTGCCCTAGCAAGCATTTCAAGCTCTATATCGAATAGGAGTATTGACAGTGGGAAGCCTTGCAATTTTCCTGCATGAAGAGAAGTTGGATTTTGTCAAAGGCTTTTTCTGCATCGATTAAGAGGATCATGTGGCTTTTGCCATTCAGTCAATTTATGGATTTTATGATATTTATTGATTTAGGAATGTTAAAACATTCCTGCATCTCTGATATGAATCCTAGTTGGTCATGATGGATGATCATTTAGATATGGGTCTGTATGTGGTTTGCAATTATTTTGTTGAGAATTTTTGCATCTATGTTTATTAATGAGATGGATCTATTGTTTTCTTTTTTGGTTGTATCTTTGCCTTGTATTGGTATTAGAATGACCATGGCTTAATAGAAGGAACTTGGGAGATTTCCCTCTGTTTGTATTCTTCTGAACAGTTTGAGAAGTAATAGCTGTAAGTCTTCTTTAAATGCTTTATAAGATTCTATTCTTTAACATTCTGTGCCTGGCTTTTGTTAGTTGGGAGGTTTTTTTTTTTTTTTGTTGTTGTTCTTTTTTTTT
>VZQC01004730.1:1062051-1096523 GCA_009823505.1 Rhizomys pruinosus
TTTTTTTTTTTTTTTTTAGTACTTCCATTTTCTTTTTGAGCTCCTCAATCTCTTCTTGGTGCTTCTCAATCTCTTCTTGGTGCTCCTTACTTCATTGGTTGGCTTCCTTTTTCAGTGTTTCTACTTCCTTTCGGAGTTTATTTTTTTCTCCCTCTAGTTCTTTCTGGAGTTTATTGGTCTGTTCCTTTAGTTCTTTCTGAAGTTTGTCATCGTATCCCTCTAGGTCCTTTTTGAGTTTTTCATTCTCTCTCTTTAGTTCTCTTTATTCTTTATTTTTTTCTCCCTCTAGTTCTTTCTGGAGTTTGTCAATTTGTTCCTTTATTTCTTTCTGATGTTTGTCATTGTATCCCTCTAGGTGCTTGTTGAGTTTTTTATTCTCTCTTTTTAGTTCTCTGAATTCCTCTTTATATTCTTTAATTTCTCTGCATAGGTCTGCAATTATTCCTCTAAGATCTGTTCCTTGGGTCTCCTCCAAGGGGTTCTTATTTTAGCTGTCTCCTACAGGTTTTGTAGAGCTTGGTGCAGGATTATCCTGTGCCTTTCCCATGTTGTCCCTTCGTCGTGTCCCTGGCATGTGGCCTTCCCTTTTTTGGTTTAGATCACAAATAGCGGACACTTTTGCTTTCCTCCTTCAGACGCCTTTTTTTGTTGTTGTTCCCTTTCCTCCTCCTTGTTTATGGAGTATGGACTTGTCTACTTTTCAATTTCGTTGCTATATTGGATATTGGAAGCCAATGCACTCTTCTCTTCTTGTTCCGAAGGTTCTCCAAAAAAAAGAGTCCACTTGGATTCTCACTGATGGCGGGGGGGGGGCGTGTTTATGCCAGATCTAGCCCACGCCCCGGCAGCCTGCCCAAAGGCGCAGCCACACTGGCCTTGTCCCAACTCTCCGGACCCTCTGGCCCAGCGCCTGGGTCCCGCCCACACTTAGTTGGGAGGTTTTTTATTACATCGATTTCCTCAAATGTTATGGGTTGTTTAAATTCTCAGTCACTTCTTGGTTAAGCTTTGGTGATTCCCAGGATTGCTAATATTCATCCATTTCTCATAGGTTTTCAAATTTAGTAGAGTACAGGTTTTTGAAGTATTCCTGTATGATTGTCTGGATTTTTTAATTTTCTCTCGCAATCTTTCCCTGTTCATCAATAATTCCATTGATTTGGAGTTGTTCTTTCTTTCTTTCTTTCTTTCTTTCTTTCTTTCTTTCTTCCTTTCTTTCTGTTTAACTGGTCTGGAGGACTATCTTGTTATCCTTTCAAATAACCAATTTTTGGATTCATTGATTATTTGTATTGTTTTCTTTGAATCTATTTCATTGATTTCTCCTCTGCTTTTGTTATTTTTTCCTCTATGTTGTGCTAAGGGCTCTCAAGTGTATCTAGCTGCCTTGTTAGATCGTTTATTTGCACTCTGTCTATTTTTTTTTTAATGTAGGCACCCAGGGCTATAAATAAATCTCCCTGTTAGACTGCATTTCAAGTATCACCAAGGTTTTTTTGTGCTGTATTGTCATTTTTGATTAGTTCCAGGAATGCATTTATTTCTTTATTTCTTCCTTGACACATTCATTATTTAGGAGAGTGATTATTTGACTCAGTGTGTTCTTTTATGTAGTAAGACTTATCCTGATGTTGATATTGAGCGTTATTGCACTGCAGTCTGATAGAATGCATGGAATTATTTCAATCCTTTTGCATTTGTTGAGGTTTATTCTTTGTCCTCATATGTGGTTGATTTTGGAAAAGGTTACATGTGGTGCTGAGTAGAAAGTATATTCTCTGGTGTTTGGTGGGAATATTCAGTAGATGTCTGTGAGGTCCATTTGATGTATTGTATTGTCCAGTTCAAATGTCTCTCTGTTTATTCTTTGTCCAGTTGACTTATCCAAAGTGCCCCGTGGTTTATTGAAGTCCCCTATTATTAGTGTGTTGGGATTAATCTGTGACTTAAGGTCTTGCATGATTATGTTTATAAAGTTGGGTGCACCAGAGTTTGGTACATATATATTTATGATTGTGAGGTCTTCATTGTTAATTGTTCCTTTGATAAGGATGTAATCGGCCTGTTTGTCTCTTCTGATTAGTTTTTACTTAGAGGTCTATTTTATCTAATATTAAGATAACGACTTCTGCTTGCTTTTTGGTTTTATTTGCTTGGAATATTTTTCTGTCTTTTCACTTTGCATTGGTGTCTATTCTTGAGGGTAAGATATGTTTCCTGTAGACAGCATATAGATGGATTCTGTTTTCTAATCCATTCTCCCAGTCTATGATTTTTGATTGGGGAATTAAGCCCATTCATATTTAAGGTTATTATTTAGAGATGTGTGTTTCTTCTTTCATCCTACTTTGTGTTTGCCTTGCATGTCTAGATTTGTATTTTTGTAGTTATACATTTTTATTTTTTTAATTTTATTTATTTTTTATGTGTATGAATGTACTCTCTGCATGTAGGTTTGTGCACCCATGTCGTGCAATGCCATGGAGGTCAGAAGAGGGTGTCAGATTCCCCTGGAACTGGAGTTAAAGATGGTTCTCAGCCACCATGTTGGTGCTGGGGAATGAACTCCATCCTCTACAAGAGCAGTCGGCACTCTCATCCACTAAGCCATCTCTCCAGCCCCTTGTAGTTATACTTTTATTAGTTTCTCTCACCCACTCTTTGGTGATAGTTGATCCTTTCTCTGTCTATTTAATTGCTTCAAGTATTTTCTGAAGTGCTGGTGTGGTGGTTTGAATGAGTGTCCCCTATAGGCTTTAAGTATTCAGACATTTGTCTCCAGTTGGTGGCACTGTTCTTGGAGGTCTTAGAAGGTGTGGCCGTACTAGAGGAAGTATGTCAGTGGGAGCAGGCTCAGTGAGTTTAACAAGCCTTGTGGTCTCCAGTCACTCTCCCTCTGGTTCCTGTGCTCATTGCGAGATGTGACCCTCGGCTTGCTGCTCCAGCTCCAGGCACCATGCCTCCTGCGACAATGTACTCTAATTCCCTGGAACCATCAATCGTAAGCTCAAATAAGCTCTTCCTTTTATAAGTTCCTTTGGTCATGGTGTTTTATCACAGCGACAGAAAAGTGACTAATACAGTTGCTTTCCTAGCCATGTATTTTTTCATTTTGTTTATGTCACAGAAGATTGTTCTTTCTCCTTCAAGTCCGATCCACATTTTTGCTGGGTATAATAATCTGGGTTGCCATCTATAGTCGTTTAGTACTGGGAATACTTTGCTCCACATTCTTCTGGATTTCATAGTTTGCAATGAAAAGTCTGCTGTAATTCTGATGGGTTACCTCTTATATGTAATTTGTTTTCATCTCATTGCTATCAGCATTTTGTTTTTGTTTTGGGCATCAAGAGGCTTTGTTTTTGTTTGTTGTTGTTGTTGTTGTTGTTTTCGGTTTTTTTTTTAGGAGTCCAAAATTTTATTTGTTTCTTGGTTATATATTTTTTTTTCAAAGCCATTTTTTATTTAGGGTTTGTGCATTTCATACATTTCTTTAACAAATTTAGACCCATTCCCCCTTCCTTGCCCTGTGACCCATCAGAGATCATGTCTTCTGCCATACATGTCTTTCATCTTTTTCTCAGTCTTTTTTTTTCTACATTTTTGTTGCAGAAGTTTACTGTTTTGGTGACAAGTTCACTGTTTCAGTCAGTTCTTTGACCCAGTCTTTTTTGTTGTTGCTATTCCTTCCAATGTCTATCAATTGTGATATATCTGTGCCATGCACATATGAATATTTTGGAGTGATAAGTGTAAGGGCTTTAAAAATGAAAAAAAACAGCCATTTTTTACAAAGTGGAGTGAGTGGTCAGTGTCATGCTGGTTCTTTTCGTGCTTAGGGATGAAGAGAATATCATGGATCTATGAATTCATCTATGCATATTTATTCAGCAAGCCAACTTGAACTCTTTCAAAACATGCCCGGTGAAGAAAAAAAGACCCTGTGCATTGTCTTTCCTCCCAAAGGAAATAGCACTGTCTTCCTTTGTATGAGTTATAGGAGAAATAGGTTTAGAGATTATTCAAGTGTCTATCCAAACTTCAAGTAGAGAAGTAGCTCTTACATTTCTTTTATTGTTATTAAACCTTTTCCATAAATCTTACATCATTTTTCAATAGAATTTGAGTCACTTCTCTTTCCATGCCCACACCCCACCTGAGACCTTGCACTCTACCATACATGTCTTGCATATTTTTCTGAGTATTTCCCTAGTTGTTCTCTTGTTGTTGTTGTTCACTCTAACTTGTATTGCATATATATATAAATATATATATATAGATATATATAGATATATATTCCCCATATGACACCTGAATTGGAGAATTTTCCCTAAAAGAATGTCATGTTTTTTCCTCTAAGGAAGTGCTCAGAGTTACTTCCCTTCCCCAATCCCAAACATCTATCAATCCTGCCCTTATGTTTCACACTGGGTTCTTTCCTTCCCCTGGTCCCCAAATAAGGTCCAGTAAGCGTGCAACCTGTCTTGATCTCCCTGCAACTGTCGCCAGGATACAGCCCAGGGAGTCCAACAAGGGCAGTCTATTCTCTACAAGGGTGAGAAGCCCGTAGCTGCTTAGTCCAAGAAGCTCAGTATCTCAGTAGTCCCCATATGACACTGAAGATTTGGAGATTCTTGGAGAGACATGAGTCGTCAGTTCATATTTGAGGTTAAAAAAAGCCGGTGTCTCATGGCTTTGATGAGTGGCAAAAAAGCAGTGGCAGCCACAGAGTTAATGCAATTGCCGGTAAAAATTGAAGAAAGGCAAACAACAGGACCTCTCTCTTTTTTTCTTTTGTCCGTTTTTTAAAACTAAGATCTTAAGTTTTATAACTAAAGTACAATTTCCCTGTTTTACTTACCTGTTACGTACTTACTTACTTACTTACTTTAATGAAATTAAGTAAGTAATGTGTTTTAAAAATAAAAAAATAAATAAATAAATAAATAAATAAATTAATTAATTATGTGTTGACTATCCCCCCCAAGCCTGCTGGGGAATTTTTGGGTCTTGACCAAAGAAGGATGGGGTGGAGAGGTGCATAGTCAGAAGAACACAAGACCCGGGCTGGAGAGATAGCCCTAGTGGTTAAGAGCACCGAACGCTCTGTCAGAGGACCCTGGTTTCGATTCCAGCACCCACATGGCGCTAAGAACCATCTGTAACTAACTCCAATTCCAATTCCAGAGGAACGCGCCAGTTCCAGGGGAATCCGAGACCCTCGTTCGACCTTCCGTGGCATTGCACGACACGGGTGCACAGCCGTGCATGCAGACAGTGCATTCATACACGTACAAAAGTAAATAAAATAAAAAAAAAAAATTAAAAAAAAAAAAACACAGAAGACCCTGGGAATCCGGTGAATGCAGACAGAGGGTGAGCTCTCATGGACTCGTTTATTGGGGGCAGAGTAAGGGGTGATGTACTGTTCACATTCCCACTCTCCTCTTGTCGTCTTCTGATTGTCCCAGGTCTACAACGCTGCTTGTATGGTCTCACCTGCCTGGGACAGGTTAGTTTCATGAGGGACGAGCTCCATGCATGCGTAATTCTCAGCATACTGGTTATACTACATCTCCACCCTTTGTATTTAATTTTGTGTGAGGAACGGTCCAGTGGGAGTTCAGGTGCTATGTCTAAACCTTGTTGACCCCACCTCTGGCATTCCAACATTTGACTGTGTTTGGTTTAGGTTGACCTGGTTTTGGAGGGTCTTACCCATCTTTGACTGGCCAGCTACTGAGGGAAGAGGCCAGAGTAGGTACCACGTAGAGTAGAGACATGATAATTCATGTAAATTGTGGATGGATGAGAGCCAGATGCAAATCATCTCATTGGGAACCCTGCATGCAGAGTCCCTATTGACCATTGCTGAGAGGATCTGAGTCATTGTTTTGATGACCTGGTGTTGGCTGTGGGCAAATCAAAACAGACACCTGAAGAGAAAAGGGCAGAGAAAGGCCAGGATGTAGTGGATGCCCCAGGTGACCAATGTAGCAGGATCAAAAATGGACATTAGCTTAGACCACACCTATGAAACAAAGCTAGTGTCAAAGCCTATGACCTCGGGGCATGTAGAGTTAAGGGAGACAACTTGAGATCCCAGGGTTAAGGTGTAGTTAATAAACTGTTGCAACCAGGAGCCTTTAATAATGTCACCAAGTTCACAATGTAGGCAGGTAATCTTGAGTACTTGGTAAGGGATCAGGCAGAATGAAGGAAACCTGGGGTCACAACTCATCTCTCCCTCTCATGTGGCCTTCAAATCCTTGAAGGAAGTTCTCGAGTGAACCACAGTTGGTGTCTCCAAGATGGAATGATCTCTACTAGGGGGGGTTTATTGGGTCCTTAGCACCATGATTTTAATGGAATTTACCTACTGGTAAATAAATCTGACAAGTGAGTTAAGGATTTATGAGCCACGATTCAGAGCAACCAGAAGTCCACTGGAAGATACAGGAAGTCCTCAGTTCTGCTCTTTGGGGGTGAAGGGGGCTCTTGACCCTAAACTGCTTAGCCAAATTTTAGCTCCTACTTTTATCACGTTACCCTCTGAGGAGGTTACCCCAATTGCCAAGAGGAAATCAGGGCACCAACAGATCTGAATTCTTCCATGCTGAAAGGGGGCATAGGAGGCAGTGACTGGGGTACCTCTGCTCAGTGGATCTATCTGAAAGACCCCAAAAAGTATAGTTACAGAGAGAATAAAATCCTTGAGTAGTGCCTGTGAAGGCAGGAGTAAGCAGGTACAATTTCTAGGCAGGGAACCAAGAGAGGAACCGGGTGAAAAACAACAACAACAAAAAAAAAAACAACTTAAAAGTCCATTAGAATTTCTCAACCAGGGGTTCCAAAGCATCTATTACTGGGCTTCTTCTTTTGTTCATTTGTCTATGTGGTGTCTGGACTCAGCATCTGCTTTCCAGGAAATTTCAATAGTCATGGTGGATGTGAGAAACTTTGGTAACAACCAATCTCATATGACTTTAAATGACTTAAAATCTAGTGTTTGGAGGCACAATCTCTCAGACTTTAAAGGAAATATAATGATTACTTTTCTTTTGACTATACTTTTATCTTGGTCCATACAGTTAGCCCAGATTAACCAAGTTTTGTTTTCGGCCAAATTGGCATGGGGATTATATATGGTGGTTATCCATACAGAAAGGCTAAGTTACACCAGACTAACAACTTTAATTACTGTATAATGTTCTAGATAGGGCTTGGACAAAAGTTCAAGCAGCCTTGTTTATATAATTCTGACTGGAGGAGGGACTTAACACCATACGTTAAGCAGGCATAACCCGCAAAGTTTGAATTAAACAATTTCAGGCTTATTTTAAATGTAAAACTGTTCACTATAATTACTACAAATGGGAGCAATCCTTTTATTTTTCAGACGCTATATCCTGATTTATAGTTTTCCCAGAAAGACCGGAGTCATAACACATACCAGAAGACAGGAAATAAACTGATAATGATTATCAAGTCCATCCAAACTGTCTTCTTTTGGACTGCATGCAGCTGGTTCAGGAAGATAGAATCTAGACTTTTGAGCCAAATTATCTGGTTAGGTTAAAGGAAATATCAAAGCAACTCTTGCAAGAAACATAAAGTACAGTTTCAGTAGCCATAGGTAACCCAACATTTGCCTGTGCCCATTTTATCCAAACCTGTAACAGGGAGTCAGGTTCAAGCCAGGAGAGAATTGAAAATTAACAACTCTATATATTCACGATCCTATTCAGGCCACTAGTAAAGTAGCTTGAGTTTTTATACCAATTTACTAGATATACATTTTGATTTTTAAACTAGACTGAACCTTACAAATTTAACTTTATTTATATAATGTCCTTTTTACCTGTCACAACAAACCTCCTCAGACTTTTATCACTTGCATAAACTTTTTCATCATCTTCACATAAATCCTTACTAAAAATACATTTTTAACATTTCTGCCTTTTTATATCATTTTAATACCTTGAGCCATAGCATTTATAAACAGATTAATCCTTAACTGTGCATATTTACTAAGTAATTAATACTAATTTTCCATGTAATGAGATGGGACAGTTATCTCAAATACACTAGTATAAACTGTGAGATGTTCATGCCAACTTGGGAGCAGGTTTTGAATGACCAATTTTCTTTGAGTGCTTAGAGGTACTTTACCTAGGCCAGGCAAATATCCCCACATGTGTAACATGTGGAAATAAATTGCATGTTAGAACAGAAGTGATTATTCCTTAAAATGAACTTAAAATATAAGCACCAAGGTCCATAGAGTAATTTAGCAATTTTAGCTCACATGACAGTTTACTTGTGAATCAACTTGATATCAATTAAATCATTAGCATTAGATGCAAGCCTATTCATTTAAAAAGCTCCATAAAACAAATGTTTGACTAGTTTCAAACCCCAAATTTCAGCACCTTGATGAAAACTCTAAATTACAGATGAAAACTTAAATCAGAGTAAAATTGACTCTTAAGTTTATGAGTCAACATTAAGAACACTTTAATCTTCACAATTTATAAAGTACTGGGGTCGTCTAGCTGTGAGGCAAATTATCTTGTTTTGAATTTAGGATTAAATTGGGTAAGTTATTTGTTTCTGAATAAAAAAATTCTACAGTAATGATCTCTGCACCTAATGATCTTGGCTGTGCTAGGATTAAAGTAATGCTAGGATTAAAGGTTTGGCCAGCCACACCTGGCTGGGGAACTTCCAGGAGTGGCCAGACCAGCAGAGCAGCAGGACACCAGTTCAAACCCAGGGAGGTATGTTTGCTTCCTGTGAGGAGGAAGGGGGTGGAGGAAACAGATAGGAAACACAATAAAACCCATTAGCCACCCCAGGAAGAATAGCTCTCCCACCCTGGAGGCAAGAAACCAAGCTAGATTTCTGGTATCAGTTCTCTGCCCAAACCAGACCAAGATATCCACATGCCTTTCCCTCCCAAGTGCTGGAAGAGAGTTTGGAAATATTTTTTTGAGTACTCACGTTATATCACTAAAATATTTATATTTCTGGTTAGGTGTGTCATAATAAGATTTTACTAGTATGAGGGCTTAAGGCACTTACACCCTCCAAACAGGTTCTTATCCATAAGCTGAACCGAGCTTCCATAGTTTAAAAAGACTCAAACACATATATTGAAAACATCAAGAGCCTGAGGCAAGAGGCTGTTCTAACATCTTAAAGTAATCACAATAATCTTTTTTTTTATTTTTTGTCTTTTTTGAGACAGGGTCTCCCTGTACCTCTGGCTGACCTGAAGATCAGGTTGGCTTTGAACTTACAAAAATCTGCCGGCCTCTGCCTCCCAAGAATTAGAATTAAATGCATACACCACCATGCCCCAACATGGAGACTAAAAGGATGGAGTGAAGTACAGTTTTCATGAATTTGATTCACTGATTCACCAGTTCTCTCATACCAACTGTTCCTCAACACAAACACACAGTCTGCCAGCCAGATCAGCAAGGAGGGTGCAGACCCAGAGAGGTCCCTTTTCCTCCCATGAGTAAGGGAGGGAGGGAAACAGGCTCAAAAATTCTTGCCAAAACATACCAGAGCCCCCAAAGCTGTTCAGACTGCTTTCCCTCACTCCTTGGAGGCAATAGCCTATAATGTGCCCCTGGAAGCCATGCAGCACCCCACAGATACAGGTGCCAGACCCCCAAATTGGTCTCTAGCAGAGACGGAATGTTGCTATTTGGGCACTCCAGAGAGCTCAGGAATTCCCCAAGCTCTAAAGACCTCCTCCCAAGAGAGACCAGGATTCCTGACTAACTGCTGATGCACATTTTACTGGCTTATAAGAGGCAGATTATCTCTGGTCCTTTGAGATAGCAACTGGGTGGGGGAAACTCACCAAACCAGACCAGATGGGCTGACCTTGAGCTCTCAAAGAACTGCCTGCCTCAGCCTCCCAAGGACTGGGATTAAAGGTGTGTGCTGCCACACTTGGTCAGAAAATTCATTCCCAATCCGGAAGACTAGTTAAAGTTAAATCACAGAATCTGACCTTCAGAGGTCTCAAAAGAATTGTGTCCCTTTTGAAAACAGACACAAACCAAATTTTAGGTCTTTTAAATGCATTTTTAAATATCAATTTTTTAAAGTTTGCAGGTGCGTCTCTAGTCTGGCATGCCAAAATGAATGGTTCTGTGCACTTTAAAGGATTGAAATTTGAGTTGGCCACTTTGTTTGACAGAACCAACATGAGACAATTATAATTACTGATTTACGAACACACATAAAAACATAGACGCACACTTAGACACACGGAGGAACAGTTACCATAAACACAAGACAAAGCTAGACGAGAAACACTGTGAGCACTGAGACTGTCACTCCCAGAACCAAAAATCCAAATCCCTTGCCTGGACTCCAGATCACTGAGGTAAACCCCACTTTACCAGTGGAGAGTTAGGGCATCTCCCATCTCCATGCTCTCCTAACTGAGAGCCCCAGAACAGAAACTTGAGTTTAAGTGTAAAGAAATAAAGGAATTGCACTCTTTCTTACCCAAAAGACACAGCCAGCCAAAGGAGATGTCTCCAGTCCCTCCAGTGGGAGAGAGCTTCCTAGGGCCCCCTCCAATGGTATATTGGTGGGGGGGGGGCGCAAATGAGTATCCCTAGCAGGTGCAGCTGAAGGGAGTTTGGGGGGGTTGGGATGGGGGGAACCTTCCTCGTCCTGGTGAAAGTCAGAGACACAGGGCAGGGCCAACTTGTGCCAGGCTGAGTTATGCTCACGCAGAATATTCTCTGCCGAGGTGACCTTAAGGTCTGCAATTATGGCGAGGAGGGACAATGCAAACGGCCTCCTCCCAAATGAATCCAAGTCCCGGGATTTCATTTTAAGTCCACGGGTCTGGAAGAGTGCAGCAGCCGTCCATGGATCCCGAATGTGGGGAGGAATATTATCCATGAGGGCAGGAAATAGTAAGGGAGGAGAGGGGTCTTGGGGGGGGGCAGGTGCTCACCCTAATGCTGGCCAAAAGGGCAAAGAACACATAATGGGACCTACTCACCGATCAAGGAGGGGGTGCCTTGCCAGCACTGGGGGGTTGAAAAACCACTGTTGGACACCAGATGTTGACAATCCCACAGGCTTGCTGGGGAATTTTGGGGTCTGACTAAAGAAGGAATGGAGGTGAGAGGCGCAGAGTCAAAACACAGACCCTGGGAATCGGGTGAACACAGACAGAAGATGAGCTGTCATGGACTTGTTTATTGGGGGCAGAGTTAGGGGTTATATACTGTTCGCATTCCTGCTCTCATCTTGTCCTCTTCTGTTTGGCGCAGGTCTGCAATGCTGCTTGTATGGTCTCACCTGCCTAAGGCAGGTTAGGTGGATGAGGGACAAGCTCTGTGCACACGTAATTCTCAGCATACTGGCTATACTACATGTATGTATTTATTTCTGGTTTTACTTTCCTTTTGGATGTTTAAGGTTACACAGTTAGACCAGATTAACCAAGATTTTTGTTTTCTTCAGGTTCAGTTGAGGATCTGGTCCTCAGTGGTCTTTCAGGGTGTTTTTTTTTGGGACATGGAAGAGGATGGGAGCCCCTGGCTCCTTTCAGTTTTTCATCTATCAGTTCCATCCACTAGAGAGCAGAATCGGGTCTTGCTAGACCAGGCTTCCTTTTCTGAAGCAAGAGCAGATTTTCCTCTTTGTAGACTGGACACTGGCTGAAGTCTCATTAGTGGATCACCAAGACCTCCCTGAACAAGAAGACTGGTGACCCACAGTTGCAGGACAGTTCAAAAGATGCCCCCATGCATAGTCCTCTAAGATTTGGTTGACCTCTGAGGGCAAGGATCAAAGTTATCCCTTAGGTCCATTGGCCAAATTGGTATGGGCGTTAAGTATGGTTGTTAAGTACCCAGAGAGGCTAAGTTAGAATAGCCAGATATATTGCACCTATATTAAAATTGTATCTTTTGAAAACAAACTTTATGTTAGTTCCATGTCATATTTCTTTATTCACATTTTTCCATTGTAATTTTATATTACTCTAAAAAATGCATGATACCCTCCATCATACACCAAAAATCCAAGGTCTGAAAATAAATGGCAGGGTAGTTCTACAACCTGTGTAGGGATTCAGAATATAAGAGCACAGTTCTTTTCAGATCACGAGGACTATAACACTAATGTTACTCAGTTTGCCTTATAAGTAGGTACTTGGTGCTAGCATACACAGATGAGGGATACCATTAATCTTTTGTTCTGGGACTGTGTTACTTCACTTAGCATAAAATCTTCTAGTTCCATCCATTTACCTGCAAATTTCATGATGTCATCTTTCTTTACCACTACATAGAACTCCATTGTGTGGATGTACTACATCTACTCCTCAGTTGAGAGGCAAGTGGTTTGGTTCCAGCTCTTAGCTATTGTGAAGAGAGCTGCAATAAACATAGCTGTACATGTATCTATGTGGTAGTAAGAGTCTGGTGAATATATACCCATAAGTGGTATGGCTGGATCAGGTGATAGGCTCATTTTGAGTCTTTTAAGGTTTCTCCACACTACTTTCAATAGTGGTTGTACAACTTTGCATTCCCACAAGTAATGGATGAGTGCTCTCCTTTCCCCACACCGTCTCCAGCATTTGGAATAATTTGTTTTCTTGATCGTAGGTAGGCTTATCAGAGTGAGATGATATCTTACATTCGTTTTAATTTGCATTTCCTTAATTATTAGCGATGATGAACACTTTTTATGATGTTTCTCAGCCATCTCTATTTCCTCCCTTGTGATGTCTCTGTTCAGCTCTTTACTCCATCTTTTGAGTGAGTCATTTGTTTTCTTCTCTTTTTTTTTGAGTGGTTTATATATTCTGGAAGTTAATGCTCTGTCAGATGTATCAGTAGTGAAGGTATTCTCTCACTCTGTGGGTTTTTCTCTTCAGTTCCCTGATTGTTTCTTGCTGTACAGAAACTTTTGAGTTTAATAAGGTCCCACTTGTCAATTGTCGACCTTATTTCCTGTGAAGCTGCTGTCTGACTTAGAAAGTCTTTTCCTATGCCTATGTCTTGTATGTTGCTACCAAATCTTTCTTCTATAACCTTCAGAGTTTTGGGTTTCACAGTGAGGTCTTTGATCCATTTGGAGTTTTTATATAGGGTGAGATGTAGGGGTTTAATTTTATTCTTCTACAAGTGGTGATCCAGTTTTGCCAACGCCAATTGCTGAAGATGCTTTCTTTCCTCCATTGAGTCTTTTTGGCCCCCTTGTCAAATATGAAGTGGCTGAAATTGTATGTGCACAAGTTTGGGTCTTCTGTTTTGTTCCATTCATCTACAGGTTTGGTTTTTGTGCTAGTAGCAGGCTGATTTTATGACTATAGTCTTGTAGTATACTTTGAGGTCTGATATAGAAAACCTTCCAATTTTGCTCTTTTCACTCAGGGTCTTATGTTGTTCCATATGAATTTAAGATTTATTCCAAGCCTGTGAAGAATGTATTGGGGATTTTAATTGGAATTGCATTGAATCATTATATTAATTTGGCTAGAATGGACATTTTGACTATATTAATTTTTCAATCCATGAGCATGGGAGGTTTTTCCATCTTCTGATATCTTCTTCAATCTCTTTCTTCATGAGTTTATAATTTTTGTTGTAGGGATCTTTGCAGTCTTTGTTTAGGTTTATTCCTATGTATTTTATTAGTTTTGAGGCTATTGTGATTGTGAAGGCCTTCTTCTATTCCTTCTTCAGTTGATTGTTGTTGGTCTAAAGAAAGGGTACTGATTTTTCTAGGTTAATTTTTTATCCTTCCACTTTACTGAAACTTTTAATCCTTTCTAGGAGTTTTCTGGTAGAATTTTTAGCATCTCTTAGGTAAACTATCATACTGTCTGCAAAAAGGGATAATTTGAGTTTCTCTTTTCCAATTAGTATCCCGTTAATTTCCTTTTCTTGCCTTATTGCCGTAGCCATTGTTTCAAGCACTATATTGAAGAGGAGTGTTGACAAGGGGCAGCCTTCCTGGGTTCCTACCTTTATGGGGAACCCTACCTTTTCTCCATTTAAGATGATGCTGGCTGTGGGTTTCTTGTATATGGCTTTGATTATGTTGAGGAACGATCCTTCCAGTCCAATTTTCTCTAGTACTTTAGTCGTGAAGGGATGCAGTCTTTTGTTGAAGGCTTTTTCTGCATCAATTGAGATGATCATATGGCTTTTGTCCTTCAGTGCATTTATGTGTTTCATGATATTTACTGATTTTCATATGTTGAACCATCCCTGCATCTCTGGTATGAATCCAACTTGATCATAGTGGATGATCTTTTTGATGTGGGTCTGTACACAGTTTGCAAGTATTTTGCTGAGAATTTTTGC
The DNA here is from genome assembly GCA_009823505.1 of Rhizomys pruinosus. NCBI lineage: Eukaryota > Metazoa > Chordata > Mammalia > Rodentia > Spalacidae > Rhizomys > Rhizomys pruinosus. Next base: position 1,076,418 of record VZQC01004730.1, read on the forward strand.
ATCTGATATTATTAATGAGATGGGTCTGTAGTTCTCTTTTTTTGGATGCATCCTTGCCTGGTTTTGGTATTAGAGTGATGCTGGCTTCATAGAAGGAATTTTGGAGCTTTCCCTCTGCTTGTATCCTTCTGAACAGTTTGAGTAATAATGGTTGTAAGTCCTCTTAAATATTTTAGAGAATTTTGCTCTGAAACCATCTGGACCTGGGCATTTTTTTATTTGGGAAGTCTCTTATTACATTTCCAATTTCTTCATATATTATGGATCTGTTTAAGCTGTCAATCTCTTCTTGGTTTAGCTTTGGTGATTCCCAAGATTGCAGATATTCATCCATTTCTCTTAAGTTTTCAAATTTAGTAGAGTATAGGTTTTTGAAGTATTCTCATATGATTGTCTGGATCTTTTCATTGTCTGCTGTGATATTTCCCCTTTCACATGAATTCTACTGATTTGGAGTTGTTCTTTCTTTTTGTTAACTGGGCTAGAGGTCTGCCTATCTTGTTTATTCTCTCAAAGAACAAACTTTTGGATTCATTGATTTTTTGTATTGTTTTCTTTGTTTCTATTTCAATGATTTTTGCTCTGATTTTTGTTATTTCTTCCTGTCTGTTGCATTTAGGGTTCATTTGTTGTTGCTGTCTTTCAAGTGGTTCTAGTTGAAGAGAGACATCTGAACTGAACAATACAATACAGCAAATTAAACTCACAGACATCTTCCAACTATTCCACAGAAACACCAGAGAATATACTTTCTACTCAGCACCCAATGTAAAATTCTCCAAAACTGACCACATACTTGGACGCAGAATAAAAACCTCAACAAATACAAATGATTGCAAGAATTTCATGTATTCTACCAGACCATAGTGTGATAAAGCTCAATATCAACAGCAGGATGAGCCCTGCTACCTATAGGAACACATGGAGATTAAACAACACACTCCTGAATAGTGAATGGGTCAAGGAGGAAATAAAGAAAGAAATAAAAGCATTACTGTAACTAAATGACAATGACAATACCACACAACAAAATTATGGGACACTTTAAAAGCAGTCCTAAGAAGGAATTTTATAGCGCTGGGTGCCTGCATTAAAAAAAAAATCAGGAAGAATACAAATTAAATGGTCATCTAGAGTTTTAACTATGATATTGGATGGGGAGTTTCTTTTCTGATCTCGTATATTTTGTGTTCTATTTGCTTCTTGTATTTGTATGTTCTTTTTTCCAGTTTGGGGAAATTTTCTTCTATTATTCTGTTGAAGTTCTTGGTCTTCTTCTCCTCCCTCTATCCCTATGAGGTGGAGGTTTGGTCATTTCATAGTGTCCCATATTTCCTGATTATTACTCTCTTGAATGAGTGTAATACTACTTTTCTTGAGTATTCTAGTTCTTCTACTTTATCTTCCAGTGTTGATATTGTATTTTCTGCCTCCTCCAATTTGTTTCTGAGGCTTTTTTCCATTCTTTCCTGTTGATTTTGTGAGTGTTTGATTTCCTTTTTCATTTCATCTTCTGATTTCTTTAGTTTTTCCATTTCCTTTTGGAGCTTCTCTTTCTCTTCTTATAGCTCCTTGTTTCTCTGGTCTGTTTCCTTTTTTAAAATTTCATCCTGGTATCCCTTCAGTGTTTCCACTTCCTTCCAGAGAGTTTGTCATCCTCTCCCTCTGGTTCTTTCTGAGTTTGTAATTCTCTCCCTTTAGTTCTTTGATTTGTTCTTTATATTTCTTGATTTACTTGAGTAGGTTTCAGATTTTTCTAATATCTATGTCTTGGATTGTTTCTAGGGAAATCTCACTGTAGGAATCTTTTATAGGGCTGGTAGAGTTTGGTGTGAATTTATTCTGTGTTTTTCTCATTTTTTCATTGTACTTTTGGCATGTGGGTTTGTTATATTGTTTGTATTCTGATGCGAATCTCAACCTATGCATCATTGCTTTGGGGGCTTGCTTTGCTTGTTTCCTTCAAGTACTTCCTTTGTCTTATCTTTGTTTATGTGGTACTGGCTTATCTAGGTTTCAGGTTTTCACTTTTGATTATATATTGGAAGGTCTAGCTAACAGTTCCCTTTCTGTTCTGAAGGTTTTCCAGAATTTGGATAGGTTTTAACAAGTTCAGTTCACCACTCAACACTATGCTCACTCTGTTTCCCACCCACCAGCTCCTCTAGGTTGGCTGTGAAACCTAGTGTGCTGGGACTGGAGTTGTGGACTGGGACTGGAGTCCTGTCTCTTCTACTACCTACATTCCCAATGGGACACCTGCACTTCAACACAAGAGGGATGGGTGGAGCTTGGGTTTGCTCCCTTGGCCCTCCTGCCTGTCTCCTATGCATCCCACTGCTGCTGTGCTGGCTGGTGTCCTGGCTTACTGAGGGGCCACCTAACTGCCACTAGCCACTCCATGTGCCAGTCCCCTCTGTGTCAGCTGCTCTTGAGAAGCCTTAAAAGGTATGGCCATGATGAAGGAAGCACATCACTCACAGAAGGTGGGTTTAGGGAGTTCTTATACACATGCTAATGTCCAGCATCATTCTGCTTCCTTTGCCTGCTTAAGAATGTGAACCTCTGCTTTCTGCTCTTGCTGAAACGAAGACTCCCAGCCATGAGGGATTATAATTCCCTTGGAAACATAAGTTCATATAGACTCTTCCTTTTTAAAAATAATTATTAATTTTATTTTTTCCTGTATGTGTATGAATGTATTGTCTGCATGCAAGTTTGTGCACCCGTGTCATGCAATGCCACATAGGTCAGAAGAGGGTGTCGTATTCCCCTGGAATTCGAGTTCTCCTGGAATTGGGGTTTCAGACATGTGGGTGCTGGGGATTGAACCCGGGTCCTCTGTAAGAGCGGTTGGTGCTCTTAACCACTAAGCCATCTCTCCAGCCCAGAGTCATCCTTTTGTAAGCTCCCTTGGTCATGGTATTTCTATCACACCAACAGTAAAGTGACTAATACATCCATGCTCATTGTTTCTGAATTCACCAAAAAGCATGAAATAAAATTAATCACGAACCCCATCAACTGATGGATTATGAACGTATGGCACATTTAAAAAGTGGAATATTATTCAGCTGATTAAAAATGAAATTATGAAATTCACAGGTAAATGGACAGAACTGGAAGCAATCATCCTGACCAGGGTATTCCAGACCTAGAAAGACAAGTTTCACATGCTCTTTATAAAATGTATATTCTTGCTATGAATCCTTAGGTATGTGTATTTCAAATGGAATATCCTTAGATGTCAGAAAAATAGTTAAGGCTCATGGCAGTCATGATTATTGGAATGGATATAAAATGCAGTGATGTAAAAGGAAAGAAGTTAGTAACATGATAAGAAGGGTTAAATAGTGTGGAGCAATAGGATGGAAGGATAGAGGGCAGAGTAAATGGAAGGATAACTAACACTAGATTCCTTTTGAAAAAGGAATACGGAGACCCAATACTATGGAAACTTCTTAAATTGTACACAAATAAATATATAAAATATTTTAAATGAAGTCACTTTATAATGGAGAATAACTTGCCCTAACAGACACCATATAACACCAAATTAAGAAAATTCAAATCCATGAATGGTTCTCCACTTTTGGAATTTTCAACAAGTTAAGAGCTGTAGACCATCCAACAATGCAGGGTGCTCTATTGTGTTTGGTTGCCCTCCAGAATTTGATGGTAAAATCCTATTGCAGAAGACACAAAGTATGTGAATCATAGAATTTACATGGAAAATTAAATTGTACTGTCGTCAGTCTTCATCACTCCTGGTTATCAGTTTTAGTACTACAAGGAGGTCATCAACAAATTTAGTCAGCTTGAACACTTGCCAGCTACAGTATTGACTGAGCTGGAAGTATATTCTTATTGCTTCAATCATAGCAGGAATATTATGGGAGTAACCACCCACTTTTTGATTTAATTTAAGGCCATCTTTGTAAGAATTGTCCCATAACTTGGACTATTATCAGGGGGAAGAACAAGTAGCTAGACGAAGTCAAAAGCTGTAGGTGAAAGTCTACTACTATTCTCCTACTAAAATAGATATTTTATTATACTATCTCCTGTGGCATTTAACACAGAGACTCACAACTGACCAACATGCAGAGAATAAGAGACTGCAACATACTCAGTGGTAAAAAGTAACATTTACTTCACCCTCTTTCCGCAAGACTCAGGAATAATTGTTGAAGACCTGGTAGAAGGATGAAGAGAAACTTTGTTAGTGTGTGAATACAAGGAAATCAGGATTTCTAGACACAGCAGTGCTGTTACACATGTGAACGCATGGGTATTTTGAGAGCATTCCCAAGACCTGCAGAAGCACAAGTTAGACAAAACTCGGCATGTAATACCATAGTTAAATTATTAAAAATAATTTATTAAATAATTAAAATATTATTAAAATAATCACTATTCTTTAATAATTATCATAATTAATAATTACCACCCATACCAATTATTTATGACAATAAAGTTTTAAATAATGCTTATATTTACATGTTTAGGACTTTTCTGTATTTTCTGTCATTTTCCATAAATATTCTGACAGCATTACCTGAATGAATAAATATAACTGTTGAATTCTCAAAGTTTCATATTCCACTCTCACTAATGAACTCTCTTAGAGTTGGAATTTTAATATTCCTTGAAGGCTCAGATGTAGAAATCTTGGCTTTCACTATTGAAGACAATGTGATTACACTATAAAATTTACCAAATACTGCTCTAAAAATATTATTCCTATGAAATTGGCACATAACTACCTAATCCAACAATTTTCCAATACCAAAATAAATCCAATGATAGAATTCATAGTAGCAGTTATCCTTGAAAGTTGTTCTTTTCAAAAACTCTTTTTTGTTGTTGTTGTTTTTCTGTTATTTTTTTTCAAAACTTAATTTCTGTTACAGTGCAAGTGGTCCTTGCACATTACTAAAAAATAGACCAAGAAATACGATTTTATATACAGTTTAATTTCAGATTATAAAAGAGTCCACAGAGTTGTTAGAAAATTACACAAGATAAAATCTAAAATTTTATTCACAGCATGTAACTGGAGTAATTGTACAACTATTGGGTACCAACTGATAATTTGGGGAACACAGGTTTTTTGATATATTTATTTTTAAAAAGAAAAAAAAGCTATTTCTAAATAAAGGTACAATTGTTATTTTTAATAATAGTTTTATTGATGAATTGTGTATTTCATTCATTATCTTTCAGACCAATTTGGGACAAATTCCCCTCTCCCTGCCCCCATCCCACCTCTTTTCATGCCTTCTGCCTTACATGTGTTGGATCTTTCTCTAAGTCTTTCCAAAGTATTTCCCTCTGGAGGCTTGTTGTTTCAGGTAGAGTTTAACTGTATCATTCAGTTCTTTAACCCAGTCTTTATGTTTTTGTTTTTACCTCCCCTTTGTATTGCTCCAACAGATGCCTGTATAATCATCATATATACATCAAAATTATGACCTCTGAGAATAAACTGTGTGTTAATTACAAAATATGTTTAGGAATTCACATTTCCCCCCCTTAATTTTATATTACTCTAAGATATGAATACATGCCTTCCACTCACATACAGTAATTACAGAGTCTGAAAATAAGTGGTAGGTCAATTCTAGAGCCCATTAAAAAAATTTACATTATAACAACACAGTTACTTTCAGATAAAAACGAAATATAACGATAACATTGTTCAGCTTGCCATTCAACTGGGTATTTGGTGTTAGCATGAACAAATAAGGGAAACCATTCGCAGTTTGATTTTTAGGACTGTGTTACTTCACTTAGCATAATGGCTTCGAGTTCCATCCATTTACCTGCAAATTTCAAGATGTCATGTTTCTTTACCACTGCAAAGAACTCCATTTTGTACATGTACCACATTTTGTCTATCCACTCATTGTTTGAGGGGCATTTGGGTTGGTTCCAGCTCTTAGCTATTGTGAAGAGAGCTGCAACATAGATGTGCATGAATCTTTGTGGCAAGATAAGTCTTGTGGGTATATACCCAGGAGTGGTATGACTGGGAGAGGTAGAAGTCTCATTTTGAGTCTTTTAAGGGTTCTCCACACTGCTTTACATAGTGGTTGTACAAGTTTACATTCCCATCAGCAGTCTATAAGTGTTCCCCTTTCCCCACAACTTCTCCAGCATTTGCTGTATTATTTTCTTGAACTTAGCCAGTCGTACTGGAGGGAGATGATATCTGAGAGTGGTTTTAATTTGCATTTCCTTAATTATTAATTACGTACTTTTTAAAAGTTGTTTCTTGGCCATCTTTACTTCCTCACTGATGAAGTCTCTGTTCAGCTCTTTACTCCATCTTTTGAGTAGGTCATTTGTATTTTACTTCTTTGTTTTTTGAGGAGTCTATGTATTCTGAATGTTAATGCTCTGTCAGATGTATCACTGGTGAAGATTTCCTGCCACTGCATCTATGTTCATTGAGGAAATGGGTTTATAGTTTTCTTTTATGGTTCTTCCTTAGCCTGGTGCTGGTATTAGAGTGAAGATGGCTTCATAGAAGGAATTTGGGAGAATTGCCTCTGTTTGTATCTTTCTCAACTGTTTCAGTAGTAATGGTTGTAAGACCTTAAATATTTTATAGAATTATTCTCTATATTTTTGTTAATTTTATTTATTTCCGTATGTGTATGAATGTACTGTCTGCATGCAAGTTTGTGCACCCGTGTCGTGCAATGCAGCGGAGGTCAGAAGAGGGTGTCAGATTCCCATGGAACTGGAGTTCTCCTGGAATTGGAGTTTCAGACGGTTCTCAGCCGCCATGTGGGTGCTGGGGATCGAACCCGGGTCCTCTGTAAGAGCAGTCGGCACTCTTAACCTCTAGGCCATCTCTCCAGCCCCTCTATTTTTAATGAATCCTAACGAAGCTTACCTTCTAGGTGCTGCAAAGATTTTAATACAAGAGACTTTCTTAACTCCCCCCCCCATAGAATAAGGAGAAATATGATGATGATGAGGTCGTTCTCCAGCTGTAGATTGGAGCCAGCTGTTATAGAGGTATTCTCTTGTAAAATCGGTAAAATTGCCTTCTTTAATTGACTAATGGACATAGAAACTGTGAAAAGGATTATTCTCTATTCAGAACCAAATATAATGCTAAAGTCTCCTTAAGCTATGCACTTAAGCAAAATATATTAATACAGGAGCTCTGACATCAACAATGGATTATTCTACCAAGGAGATGTTGGCCAGGGGATCCAAGCCCCCACAAAAGGTAAAGGCTCCTTGCCTCCAAACTGGGATATCTGCAGGAAGAGAGGCGATAAGGCCCTGCTGTTGAAGACCTGATATAAACATGGGAAAGATGTATGGAGATTGCACTGCAAGTATATAAGTGTGGTCTCTGGAATGCCAGAAAGTGTTACCAAAGGCCACTTAAAAAATAAAGCAAATATGGTCTCCTTGAGTCAAGCAAGACTCCTCCATCAGCACCAGCTACACCTCATCTGCCTGGAAATACTGTGCAGCGAGTGGCAACCATATGTCTGTATTTCCCAAATCTAATTGGCTATTAGCTCTCTCCTGGAGGAATAACCCACGGCTGAGGCCACAAGCTTATCCTCTAATGGTTAGGAGATATGTAAACCACACGAAGATCTGTCATACTTAACAGAAGAAATGTAATTCATGGATTAAATATACCATCCAAACTGTGTCTATACCAAAGTAACCTACCATAACAAAATAGTATGTTTAATACTAATATATCTAATTGCTTGTGCTTCATTAGTAGGATTGAAAGGCTATATATACACTTTTTAATACACTATATATCTAATTTGCATGTAGTTCATTGTAGGATTAAGGTTATCCTGGACAAGCTTCAGCCCATGAAAGAAAACAGCCAGAATTGACTAGAGACCAAGACACAGCTCCAGAGAAAGTAGACTGTTTCCGCTTCTCATCCACCTGTGCCCCTTTTCTAAGCCTAGGGAACAATCTCAGAAGAGGGGGTGCGGTAGATTGTAAGGGCTGCAATTGGGGGTGAATGGTGGAAACTACAACAATATAGACTGAACACTCATTTGAGTCAACTTAATTGAACATACAAGCCCCACCCACTGCTGGTTGTGGGACCCATGAGCTGTGTGGGTTTGGGACAACTGCTTGCAAATTGGTTTTACATGAAGGAGCTTGTACTCACAAATATATCATCATTATTGGTAAAAAAATGAAAAACAAAAAAAACCAAAATTAGAGAAAGATGCAGAAAGTTATGGCAAGAATGCATGATCTGGGATGGGTAGGAAGTGGGGTGGGGGGGAAGGGAAGGGATGATATGCCTGAACTGAATTGATAAGATGCATGAAATACACAAAGCATCAATAAAAAAATTCTTCTCTGAACCAACCTGGGCCAGGCCTTTTCTTTAGTTGGGAGGGTTTTTTTTTTTTATTTTTTTTATTTTGTTTATTACCATCTTCAAGTTCCTCACACTGTTATGGGTCTGGTTAAACTGTCAGTCTCCTCTTGGTTAAGATTTGTTTGTTGCTTGGATTTCAGATATTCATCCTGGTTCTCCTAGGTTTTCAAATTTAGTAGAGTATAGGTTTTTGAAGTATTCTCATATTATTGTACGGCTCTTTTCTTTGTCTGTTGTGATGTTTCCCCTTTCATCACAAATATGATTGATTTGGAGTTTGCAATCTTTCTTTGGTGGAGAAAGGTCTACTATTGTTTATCTCTTTCAAAAAAAAAAAAAAGAAAGAGCTGATATGAATTTTTTTTATTTTCTTTTGTTTCTATTTCATGGATTTCTGCTCTGATTTTTGGTAATTCTTCCTGTCGTTAGGTTTAGGGTTCATTGTTTGTTGTCTTCTCAAGGTATTTTTAGCTGCAGTGACCATCCCTTTGTTTGTTCCTTTTCTGTTTTTTTTTATGTGGGCATTTAAGGGCCATAATTTTCCCTCTTAAAACTGCTTTTTAATATATCACCCAGGTGTTGTGTTGTATTGTCTTTTTGTTCAGTTTCCATGAATACTTTTCTTTCTTAATTTCTTCCTCGACTCATTAATTACTCAGGATTGTGTTGTTAAGTCTCCATGTGTTCTTTTATTATTATTATTATTATTATTATTATTATTATTATTTGTATGAATGTACTGTCTAGAATGTACTGTCTACATGTAGGTTTGTGCACCCATGTCATTCAATGCTACGTATGTCAGAAGAGGGTGTTGGATTCCCTTGGAACAGGAGTCAAAGATGGTTTTCAGCCACCATGCAGGTACTGGGGATAAAATTCAGGTACTCTACAAGAACAGTCAGCACTCTTAACCTCTAGGCCATCGCTCCAGTCCTCCATGTGTTCTTGTACCTAGTAGTGCTTATTTTGGTATTCATATTGAGCTTTATTGCACTGTGGTCTGATAGAATGAATGGGATAATTTCTATCTTTTTTATTTGTTGAGATTTCATTGGTGCCCCAGTATGTGGTCAATTTTGGAGAATGTCCATGAGGTGCTGAGTAGAAAGAATATTCTCTGGTGTTTGGATGGAATATTCTGTAGATGTCTGTCAGGTCCATTTAGTTTATTGTATTGTTCAGTTCTGATGTCTCTCTGTTTACTTTTGGTCCAGTTGATATATCCAAGGGGCTCAGTGGAGTGTTGAAGTCTCCTACTATTAGTGTGCTAGGATTAATCTGTGTCTTGAGGTCCTGCAGATTAGTGCTTATATAGTTAGGTGCACCAATGTTTGGTACATAGATATTTAGGTTTGTGAAGTCTTCATAGTTAATTGTTCCTTTGACAAGGATACAATGGCCCTCTTTGTCTCTGCTGATTAGTTTTACTTTGAGATCTATTTTACCTGATATTGGAATAGCCACTAGAGTTCGTTTCTTTGCACCATTCCCTTGGAATATTTTTTCCATCCTTTCCCTTTAAGGTGGTGTCTGTCTTTGAAGGTGAGATGGGTTTCTTGTAGACAGCATATAGAAGGTCTCTGTTTCCTCATCCACTCTCCCAGTATATGTCTTTTGACTTGGGATTTTAAACCATTAATACTTATGGTTATTATTGAGAAATGTGTGGTGCTTCCTTTCAACTTATTTTTTGTTTATATTCTTGTTCTATGTTTATATTTCCTCTGTTATGCTTTTGTTTATTTCCTTCTTTAATTGCCTAGGGATGGTTGATCCTTTCCTCTGTTCTATGCATTCCTTTGAGGATTTTCTGAGGTGTTGGTTTCTTAGACATGTATTCTTTCATCTAGAATGCTTTTATTTCATTCTTTATTTCTTTCCTTCAGGATTGTGTTGCTTATTCTCCAAGTGTTCTTGTAGCTAGTCAGGCTTATTCTGGTATTAATATTGAGTTATAGTGCACTGTGGTCTGATAGAATTCATGAAATTATCTCAATGCTTTTGTATTTATAAAGGTGTTTTCTGTGTTCCAGTATGTGGTCGATTTTGGAGAATGTTCCATGGGGTGCTGAGTAGAAAGTGTATTCTCTGGTGTTTGGGTGGAATATTTGGTAGATGTCTTTAAGGTCCATCTGGTGTAATGTGTTGTTCAGTTCAGACGTGTTTCTGTTTATTCTTTGTCCAATTGACCTATCTAATGGGCTCAGTGGAGTACTGGAATCCCCTACTATTAGTGTGCTGGGATCAATCTGTGCCTTAAGGTCCCATAGAATTGTGTTTATAAAGTTCATTGTACTGGAGTTTGGTGTGTATATATTTATGATTTTGAAATCTTCATGATTGACTGTTCCTTTAATAAGTATGTAGTGGCCCTCTTTGTCTTTTCTGATGAGTTTTACTTTGAGGTATAATTTGTCTGCTATTGGAATTGCAACTCCTGCTTGCCTTTCTATACCATATGCCTAGAATATTTGTTTTTCATCCTTTCACTTTGAGTTGGTGTCTGTCCTTGAGAGTGAGATGGGTTTCTGGTAGACAACATATAGATGGATTCTGTTTCCTAACCCATTCTCCCAGTCTATGTCTTTTGATGGGGAGTTTAGACCATTAATATTTAAGGTTATTATTGAGAGGTTTGTGTTGCTTCTTTTCAACTCATTATTTGTCTGCATTCTTTGTCTAGGTTTTTATTTATGCTGTTATGTTCGTATTAGTTTCTCTTTTAGTTGCTTTGGTATAGTTGCTCTTTTCCTCTGTTCTTTCAATTGCTTCAAGTATTTTCTGAAGTGTTGTTTTTTTAACATATATTCCTCCATTTTGTTTATGTCATGAAACATTTTTCTTTCTCCTTCATGTATAATTGACATTTTTGCTGGGAATAGTAATCTGGGTTGGCATTTTAAGTCTGGGAATACTTTTGCCATGTTCTCATGTCTTTCAAAGTTTGCACTGAGAAATCGGCTGTAATTCTGATGGGTTTCCCCTTATATGTAATTTGTTGTTTTTCTCTTGTGTTTTTCAGTATTTTGTCTTTGTTTTGAGCATCTAACATTTTTTACTGATGCTTTGTGTATTTCATACATCATTTTCCAATTCAGTTCAGGCATATTTCCCCTTCCCTTCACCCCACCCCACCCCTAACCATCCCAGATCATGCATTCTGCCATAAGTTTTCTGCATCTTTCTCTGCTTTTTTGTTTTGTTTTGTTTTCATTTTTTTTAACAATAAGTGATAATTTGTGAGTACAAGCATCCTTCATGTAAAACCAATTTGCAAGCAGTTGTGCGCAAACCCACACAGCTCATGGGTCCCACCATCCAGCAGGGGGGGCTTGTATGTTCAATCAAGTTGATCAAATGAGTGTCCAGTCTATATTGTTGTAGTTTCACCATTCACCCCAATCGGCAGCCCTTACGTCTACCATGCCCCCTCTTCCCGCAGATTGTTCCCTAGGCTTAGAAAGGGGCACAGGTGGATGAGAAGCAAAACACTCTACTGTCTCTGCAGCTCATGTCTTGGTCCCTAGTCAGTTCTGGCTGTTTCCTTTCAGTCCTACTAATGAATCACATGCAATTAGATATATTTCAATCCTATTAATGAAACACAGGCAATTAGATATTTAGGTATCTAAACAGTATAATATATAGCCCTTCGATCGACTAATGAAGCACCACAATTAGAGATATAGGTTATTTAAACAGTACTAATTGTTATGGTAGGATACTTATTTTTTATAGACACAGATGTTTTGATGGTATGTTAATTCCAGGAATTACATTTTCTTCTGTTAAGTATGGCAGGTCGTCGTGTGTTTATAACATCCCCTAACAATTAGAGGATGTAGCTTGTGGCATCAGCCATGGGTTATTCCTCCAAGGAGATTAGATTTGGGATATACATACAATTAGATTTGGATATACAGACATATGGCTGCACTGCTGCACAGTAGTTCCAGGCAGATGAGGTTAGCTGGTTGCTGATGGAAGAGTCTTGCTTGACTCAAGGAGACCTACTTTTGCTTTATTGGTTTAGTGGGTCTTTGGTAAACACTCTCTGGCATTCCAGAAACAAGGGGGACATCTGTAGACTTGCAAGTGCAGTCTCCATACATCTTTCCCAATGTTTTATCAGGGCTTCAACAGCAGTGCCTTATCGCCTCTCTTCCCTGCATATATCCCAGTTTGAGGCAAGGAGCCTTTACCTTTTTGTGGGGCTTGGATCCCCTGGCCAACATGTCCTTGGTAGATAATCCATTGTGTGATGTCAGAGCTCCTGTATTAATATAGTTTGTTTAAGTGCATAGCTTAAGGAGACTTTTAGCATTATATTTGGGGTTCTAAATAGAGATAATATTTTCCACACATGGGTCTATGTCCATTAGAGTCAATTAAAGAAGCATTTTTAACTGATTTTACAACAAGAGAATACCTCTATAAAAGCTGGCTCCAGTTTACAGTTGGAGAACGACCGCATCATCATCATATTTCTCCTTATTCTAGGGGGGGGGGATTTAAGAAAGTGTCTTGTATTAAAACCCTTTGCGGCACCTAGAAGTAAGCTCCAGTCACAACCACGCACTCCTGGGTAATATACCCACAAGACTCAATCTTACTGCAGATACATTCACAGCTATGTTTATATTGCCACTCTGTTCATAATAGCAAAAACTGGAATCAACCCAATGCCCCTCAACTGACGAGTTGGATAGAGAAAATGTGATACATGTACACAATGGAATTCTAGCAGTGGTAAAGAAAGACAACATAATTAACTTTCAAAGGTAAATGGATGGAGCTCAAAAGACATCATGTTAAGTGAAGTAAAAAACACAGTCCCAGAAAAACAAACGACAAGATTAGCTCTCATAGTGGACGGCTAGTACCATAACAACCCAGTTATAAATATTTCTTGTGGAGAGGGATGCATATTAGAAGAACAACAACAGAAAGATTGCTTCAGAAGGCCGACTGAAATGGTGACTCGGGAGGGGTGGGAGTGATGGGAGAGGGACATGGGTGTATATTTGATTGGTGCATGTTTAATTGATGTGAGTTCAACAAGTATCCAGTTTTGCCCAGACTCTGTCTACAGGATACATGGTGTTTTAGGACTTAGTAAAAGTAAATATTTGCATATTGGACGACATTGGTTTGAAGGCTGATAAAAACGGTAATGCATCTGAGTTAATTGGTGATATAAATTGTTGTTGTCCACATTAGCTTTAACTAAAATCTGTATAACAATTACTTTGGGATTGGTATGAACAAATGTTCTCTATAATTTTGTTGTCATATAGTATCACCTGGTAGCAATCTCTTTCACCTATAGGATTATTTAACTCAAAAAAAACCTTTGTTTCCCAAGTTAATCACATACAGTAACCCAAAACAGCATGGGTGAACTTGATGAAATCTGTGCCTTGATTCGACCCTATAGGTATATATAAAACAACTGCTTTTTTGAGACTCATGGGTCAAAAATAAAAACCTTAAATAAAAAAGGGGGATATAGATAGATATGAAAACTTTTTGTAAAAAAATTGCAACTCAAATCTTAAAACTAACTACGGGAAGGGATTTGTATGTTCCAACAGGCCAGAGTATCACCAACTTAATGGCTGAGAAAGAAAATGCAGCTTTGCAGTGAGTAGGATGTACCAGAAAGTGCCAACAGAAGGATTGGCTCCTCAGGGCATTGAAGGGAAGAAATGCCTCAGATTGCTGCAGACATCAGGCCCCTCTGTGGATCCTACTAGTAACAACTATTTTTAATGATTCTTAATGAAGCTTACCTTCTAGGAGCATCTAACATTTTAACGATGATATGGTGTGGGTAATTTCTTTTCTGTTCTTGTCTATTTGGTGTTCTATATGATTCTTGTACTTGTATAGGGTTGTCCTTTTTCAGTTTGGGAAAATTTTGTTCTATTATCTTGTTGAAGATTTGATCAATATTGTTGTCTTGGGATTCTCCTTCCACTACGCCATGACAAACATGCAGGAGTTGGGGCGTGGTTTCCTGCCTGGTCACTGTGGCATGCCTCTGGTGCTGGCTTACAGGTCTGGTATGGTTTCCTGTCCCACCAGAGTGTCTGCTGGGCTCCTGGCTGGTTGACTTAGCACTTTTTCTCTCTTCTTAACATGTTTTCAATAACACTTTGGGCTTTCTTACTCTTCACTAAAGCACCCCTCATGGAAACATGGTGGCCTGCTGCCATGTGACTAACCTCTCTGTCAATTTAATTGAAATGGCATGATTAATTTTCTGCTTCTATTCTCCATTTTCCCATCCATGCAGTTGCTGAGATTTACAGCTGGTGTGTCCTGTGGGTTTTCTTTACTTTGCTTGCATATTATTTTTAATTTATATGTATACATATATTTCTTGTGTGTATGTTACTGCAGTTGTGTTTCAAAATACTGGAGGAGGACAGAATAGGTCATTGTATCCCCTAGAACTGGAATTGTGGACTGTTTTTAGTCCCATGTAGGTGCTGGAATTCAAGCCCTTGTCTTCTGCAAGAACATGCAGTGCTCTTAACTTGCTGAGCCATCTCTCCAGCCCTTGGGGCTGTTTCTTTTAAACACTTATAAAATTGTCTTTGCAAAAAAATAAAATAAAATTGTCTTTGCTTTAAACATGTCCTCCATTTCTCTTTTGTTGTGTATTTTTCTGTTTCTATTTTCTAACAACTATTTTATACAAGTTTGTTTTGTGATCATTTTGTTCATTTAGTTTTTCACATTATTTTGAACTTGTTATACAACATTTTTAAATAAAATTAGATTCAATGTTCTACTGGCTAATTAATTTCTATGTTCATAAAGTTTTATTTAATTTATAGTAATAAAGTCTTTTTCATAATGTGCAATTAAAATTATATGAATTCATAGAGTTACTAGATTCAAGAAATAAAGGCAGGATGACCATAGTTTATTTCAATAACTTTCCTAAAATAAAATCATGTCAATGGGTTGAATAATCAATTTTCTATGAAGAAAAAAGTACAGTGAACATTTTAAGTTAATATTACAATTGTAAACTTTTTCATATAGACAACCTCAGGTCTTATTCTGAAATCTTCCAAACCATAGTAGGCAAAGAGTGTAAAGTATATGAAATATTAGTATATTATTTTTTACATATTAAGTTAAGATTTTATTTTTTAATTCTTTTAAAATGTGGTTTTCATTGACCTTTTGTAGTTTCATAGCATACTGTCTGTATGTGTGTGATTATGTGTAGGCACACAAGAGGCAGTGCACGTCTTGAGGTCTGAGAAATACTTTCATGTCACTTCTATATGAAAGCCTATAAAATAATAATGTTCAAAACTGAAACACGCTGATATATTATCGGTATGTGCCATGTTTGAGGATTGGATGATTAAGTGAAACACAATTATTTCTCAGGCTTGATGTTGAAATATTCAGAAAAAATAACACTAACTGTTATGGGTCAAAGACATCTTTCCATCGCTGTGAAAAATTAGCTCACAAATATCAAATTAAAGTAGGAATGAGGATGGCAAGATTACTCAGTGCTTAAAACTGCTTGTTGACAATGGTGATGATCTAAGTTCTATATCTGGAACCTACATGCTAGTGTAAAAAAACCAACTGCTGCACATTGTTTTCTGACATTCACGTTTGTGCCTGCACACATAGAAACACACAAATAAAAAAGCAAATACATATATGTAATAGACTTCCTTCATTTCTATGTATAAACCCACAGAGAAATATATAGACCCTTTAATTTACTATGGCCATTGTTCTTTACACACTGTAATTTGACAGTAAAGGCATATTGCTGAAGATACTAAAAACATGAGGCATAGATTAAAAAAGAAGAAATCAAGGTGCTACTGATTATGAAGCTTCATCTCTACTAGTTAGGTTTCCTTGCACTGGACGGTGCTATGTCTTTTTCTGCAGGAAAAAAAAGTGATAAATCTTACCAAACTGTGAACATTTTGATCTATAATAATGACTGGCCTGACAAAATATCCCTACTGGTAATACAGAGCAATAAATTTATGGAAGCAACCAATCAATTTGGACCTGGCTTTGTCCTTGAGTGGATGGAACTGGTAAATGAAAAGCCAAAAGGAGCCAAGGTGACCTCCAAAACTCGAGTGACCCCTGAGGAACAGATCTCCAACTGACAGAGGAAACAAAAACCTTGGTTAATATGGTCTTACTGTGGGGCCTTAAACACCCAAAAAGAAAGTATAACAAGGAAAAAAAAGTATCAGGCTGGTGCGACTTAGCCTTTCTGGATGCTTAATGACCATACATACTGCCATACCAATTTGTCCAAGGGACTTAAGGGATAACTTTTTTCCTTGCCCTCCGAGGTCAACTGAATCCCAGGGGACTATGCATGGATGTGGGAAAATTTAGTTAAGATGGGCAGCATTCTAAACCAATGGGACCTCCCTGGCCACACCCATGGGGTGAGATATAGCATGAAAATATGGAGGACTAGTATTGTGAGGCTTCAGATAGGGGAGTCAGTCTTGTTATAATCAAAGTACATTATCATGAATTCTCAAGTACTCAGGAGTGTAGGAATGAAACTTGGCCTGGTTTGAGGCAGGGCCTGGAAGGCCTGTCCTGCAAAACCTCTGAGAATTATCTGATATCTTTTTGGGGATACAGTTGTCTCTGTAAGTTATCTATAGCTCGAGAACATCCAGGATATTGCAGTATTTTCTTGCCTCACCTATCTCCCCTTTTGAAGCATGAGCAGACTTTCTTATTTATACACTGGACACCAGTATCCCTATACCTTGCACTGAACTTTTCTGGTTGATGTCCTACCATTTCTGAAAGAAGTATTAATTTTTCTGTGTATGGGAACTCCAAATAAATATTTTCTTTATATATTAATAAGCTTACAAAATAATAGTTTTCCATATGACTTTTTAAAATGATTATTAGGGTGATTTGTTCATCTCCTTTCCCTCGTTTGCTATGTACTTAAATTCCCCTTCTATTACACCCCCTCCAGACACAATCTTTCCTTTCCTGGGTCATACTGTCATTCAGAATGGCTAAGATTAATAAGCCAAATGAGAACAACTATAGGCATGTGTATGGGCAGTGAGGTAACTTTATTCACTTTTGGACTGGAGCATAAACTGATGCAGTGAATATGGAAAGCGGAAATGAGATTCTGCAAAAATCTAGAAATTGATCTACAATATGACCCAGATATATGGCTGCTGAGCACATACCCAAAGGGATCTATATCATACTACATACACACTTGCTCAACTAAATCATTTATTTTCCTATATTGATTCAAAAATGGATTCAGTCTGGTTGTGCACAAAGTGATGAATATATGATGAAAATTTAGTACATAGACTCAATAACACTTTATTCATTCGAAAGGAAAAGTGAAAATGTGGGATAACTAGCAAAATTTTAATGTTTATTGATTGTTTTGTTATCTCATTTTTAAAATATTTGTGTTTGGTTGTTTCCCATTTAGTTAATGTTCTATAGAATATTTGGCCTTATAGGAGGATTTGTAAATAGGATAGGAACAGTTAGACTTGGGCTAGGGACAGCCTAGGAATAGTTAACCAAGAGGGACAGGATAGGAAAAGAATAGGAGTAGACTTTAGGGATAGTTCATTGAAGGCAAGTGGTTGGGAATGGGCCTAAGAGGTGGCATATGTATATCAGCTGTTTTGTGTGTTACTAGGACATTTATTCTAATTATGTAAAAATAACCCTAAGACAAATTATAAAAATTTCATGCTTCTCATTGAACATCAAACAATAATGTGGAATTCCTCTCTTGCAGGTCAACCTAACAAACCTTTCTTTATTATGTATGGATGTATGTGCATATGTATGTAAATGTGTGTGCACACATGTGCATGGATATGTGTACATGTGTTCCATGTACATTTTAGTGTTAACAGCTATAAGCCCAGTAAAAACACTGCCTCTGAGTTGAAACTTGGCCCTTCCTTCTCAAGACGCAGATTTATATTAAACAACGAACACATAATT
This sequence comes from Rhizomys pruinosus, assembly GCA_009823505.1. NCBI lineage: Eukaryota > Metazoa > Chordata > Mammalia > Rodentia > Spalacidae > Rhizomys > Rhizomys pruinosus. The sequence continues at coordinate 1,094,848 of VZQC01004730.1, forward strand.
CAATTTCAACAAAGGTTATGGGTTATCTATTACAAATAATAAAAAATTCATTGAACATCTTAATGGATCTACACTACCACCTAGTGGTTAAACCCTTTCAACATATGAAGCAATGATACAACCAGGTTTTCATAGTATTGAAGTGTTAGTAAATGTTTGGATCTTCAGGAAAAAAATATAAAAATATTAAAAATAAAAAATAGTAATTGTGAATTCCCATTCATATCATTATGGAATTCCATGCCACCATTTTTTTCTAATTATTGCACACATACAGGCCAAGACCAGTCCGCATTTTGATCGGATGGCCAGTGGGTTGGAAAAAAGTTTCCAGTTCAGACCACCAACCCAGGTAGCTGGTGTTCAGGCCTGCATTTCTTTTGGCTGGCCAGTGGGTTGGAAAAAGGTTCCAGTGCGGACCACCAATCTGGGTAGCTGGTGTTGGGAGTGGTCATAGACTGAAGATAGGCCTACAGCCATCAGCCTGAAATTCCTGTCCAGGGTTCAACAGTCTCTGTGGCAGGTGGAAAGTCATGCGCACGAGTGGGAAACATGTCTTGTTGTCCCAGGATAAGGACCTGAGTTGGAAGTACCTCTCAGGCCAGGTTACAGAAGTAACCAACTGACCTCTGTGCCAAGGGGTCAGTTCCCCACAGTGTCCACAAAGTGGGCACTGTGTTTCCCTTACCTTAGCAGTACAATGCTGTACCTGCTCCTGACAAAGGAAGCTTCCTAGAAGCTGCCACAGAGAAAAATAAAAGATGGTAATGGAATTGTTCCTTAACTACAAAATAACCAACTGCTACAGTAACAATTTCTCATGGGGCATATATAGCCAGTCTTTAATTAACTAATGGGCATAAGAACTGTGAATGAAAATTTTCTTAAGAGCCAGATATTGAAATATCTTTAAAGCAGGTTTTCATGCCAGGCCTGGAGAAGGCATCTCCAAGAGCTTGGAGGAAGATGGTCATTATCCACTCTGTGAGGGCGGGACCAGGCGCTGGGCCAGAGGGCCAGAGGGTCCGGAGAGTCGGGCGTGCGGCTGGTGCGGCTGCACCTTTGGGCAGGCTACCCAGAAGCCACCTGGGCAAGTAGCTCGGGAGCCGGGTTCTTCCCGGGGCCTTGAGGGCAGGACCTGGTGCTGGGCCAGAGGGCCAGAGGGTCCAAAGAGTCTGGTGGGCGGCCGGTGTGGCTGCGCCTTTGGGCAGGCTACCCAGAAGCCACCTGGGCTAGTAGCTCCGGAGCCGGGTTCTTCCCGGGGCCTTGAGGGCGGGACCGGGCGCTGGGCCAGAGGGCCAGAGGGTCCGGAGAGTCGGGCGGGCAGCCTGTGCAGTTGCGCCTTTGGGCAGGCTACCCAGAAGCCATCTGGGCAAGTAGCTCGGGAACTGGGTTCTTCCCGGGGCCTTGAGGGAAGGACCAGGTGCTGGGCCAGAGGGCCAGAGGGTCCAAAGAGACGGGTGGGCGGCCTGTGCAGCTGTGCCTTTGAGCAGGCTACCCAGAAGCCACCTGGGCTAGTAGCTCTGGAGCCGGGTTCTTCCCTGGGCCTTGAGAGCGGGACTGGGCGAAGGGCCAGAGGGCCAGAGGGTCCGGAGAGTCGGGTGGGCGGCCGGTGCAGCTGCGCCTTTGGGCAGGCTGCCGGGGCACGGGCTAGATAAGGCATAACCCCCCCCCCC
>VZQC01004730.1:1104082-1123594 GCA_009823505.1 Rhizomys pruinosus
GGGGGTTTGGACACAACAGCCTGTAGATTGGTTTTGCATGAAGGATGCTTGTACTCATGGATTATCACTTACAGCTAAAAAAGGAAAAAAAAAAAAAACAGAGAAAGATGCAAGACAGTTATGGCAGAATACATGATCTGGGATGGGGTGGGGGTGGGGGGGAAGGGAAAGGGAAAAATGCCTGATCTGAATTGGAAAATGATGTACGAAATGCACAAAGCATCAATAAAAAAATTAAATTTAAAAAATAAATAAATAAATAAAATCCACTCTGTAAGGTTTGCTGTTTAAAATGGTATATTTCCAAATAACATGTATTCATGTAGAGAGGTATTTCAGTCGAGATTTATACAGAAATACAAAATAAGCAATATAAGTTAATGAACTTGATTTCTCTGAAGTCATAGTCTAATCATATAACTTTAAAGAAAAAGTGAATATTTGGTTAAAATTTATTTGGCAGGTATTCAACTTTGCCCAAGCTTTGTCTACACACTATAGGATATTTTATGACTTAGTAAAAATGTCTATATTATTTAAATTTGGTTGAAGGTTTTGGTGAAAATGGTAATAAATTTGAACTAATTGGGAATATAAAATGTTAATTGTTTAATTTATAATTTGTATTGGATTTCCAACAATAACTTTGGGGTTTAGGTATATAAATAGTCTCTATATTTTTCTGTGTTATACAGTATCACCTTGTAACATCTTCTTTTACCTGTAGGATAATTTAACTAAAGGAATTAAGTTTAAGTTAACTTCCCAAATAAATAGCATACAGTCAATCATAAACAGTTGAGGTGAATTTGAGGAAAACTTACACCTTGGTTCATGTTTATTGATATGTGTAATATGAATTAGGCATCTATAGGTCAAAATATATAAAAAAAGAGGAAGGTGGTGGAGTACTCCCTCTGGGATACAAATGGAAAACTTTTTGAGATCTCAAAACTAACAATGGGAGGAGATTTGTATGTTCCCACAGGTAAAAACACCAACCTAAATGCCTGAAAATATACGCCTTTGGGCTGTGCAGGATGGCCTAGGAAATGCAAGCAGAGATACTGCTGCATCTGAACCTTAAAAGGAAGAGGAACCTCAGACTTCCTGAGTTGCAGACACTGAGCATCTCTCTGAATTCTATTTGGGATAACTGTTTATAATGTGCCCTAATGAAGTTTACCTTCCAGATGCTGAGAAACCTTCCTACCTCTCCATTTTATAGGAAAAAGAAAAACATGATGGTAATGAAGTCATTCCCTAACTGTAAATTATATCCAACTGTTATAGTGATAATTTTTTACAAAACAGATATAACTACTTTCTTTAATTGACTGATAGACATAGGAATTGTGAAAAGATAATTCTCTATTCAGAGCCAAATAGTAAAGTCTTTATAAGCTGTTTAATTAAGCAAAATATATTAATACAGGGGAGCTCTGATATCAGCAATGGATTACTCTGCCAAGGAGAAGTTGGCTAGGAGATCCAAGGCCCCAAATAGATAAAGGCATTTTGCCTATAAACTGGGATACATGCAAGAAGGGTAGTGGTTAGGCCCTGCTCCTGAAGACCTGGTGTAAGCATGTGAAAGATGTACTGAGACCAAACTTGAAAGTGTACAGTTGGTCTCTGGAATGCCAGATAGTTTTACCAAAGGCCATTAAAGCAATGAAACAAAATATTAGTCTCTTTGAGTCAAGCATGAGTACTCCATCAGTGTCAGCTATACCTCACCTGCCTGGAAATACTGTGCAGCAGTGGCAGCCATATGTCTGTATATGCCAAATCTAATTGGCTATTAGCTCTCTCCTTGGAAGAATAATTCATGGCTGATGTCATAAGCTTACGTCCTCTAGTGGTTAGGAGATGTTTTAAGCCACAATAAGAACTTGTCACCCTTTACAGAAAAACCATAGTACATAGATTAGCATACCATCCAAACATCTGTGTCTCTGCACACAAATTAGCTTACCATAATAATTAGTACTGTTTAAATGCCTGTACATCTAATTGCTTGTGATTTGTTAGTAGGATTAAAAAGGTACCCCTGAATAAATGTCAACCCTTGAAGGGAAACAACCTGAACAGACTATAGTCCAAAATGCCATCTCCAGAGAAAGTAGACTGTTTTGCTTGTCACCCACCTCTGCTCCTTTCCCAAAACCTAGGGAATAACCTGAAGAAAAGGAGGCGTGATAGAATGTAAGGGCTGCAGTGATTGGGGTACATTGTAAAACTACTTCAATATACACTGGAATCTTATTTGATGAACATGTTTATGCATACAAGCTTCTCCAATTGGACTATGGAAACCTTGGATTGTTAAAAATTTGAACATGGATACTTGCTACTTGGTTTTACATGAATGGTATTTTCATTGCTTATGCTTGACAGTTGGTTCACTTCATATTTGTGTTTTTTGGATATTAATTGGCCTTAGTGTGAAAATAAAGTTTCAGGTCTGACCTGCCCCCCACTTCCTGGCACTCAAAACAGACTTGAGCAGCTTGCTATTCAAAACTCAGGTTCCTACGTGTTGTTAGCCTCACCCATGGGCTCCCCTGCCTCTCAGAAAAATAAAAAAAAATATAATAAAATAAGATAAAGGGTGAGATGTGGGAAATTTTAGTTAAGATGGGTAGCATTCTAAACCAAAGGTACTTCCCTGACCACATCCATGGTGTGGGATGTAATGATGAAAAATTTTAAGATTTGGCCCAGGGAATTGAGTCATGCTGTCAATATAACCAGACATTTTGGAATAAAGCTCTCTCTGTATTTGGACCTTAACATGTTTCCATGTGGTGTGCTTTCTTACATGTGTTTTCCACATGGATTGCCCTGGGAATAAATGGGAAAACCCACATGTGGGGGCATCTCTTGAAATGTCCTGCAAATGTGAGTCACAGTCCTCCTGTGCAGGGAGGTCTTGGAGATCCCCTAATGGGACTTCAGCCAGTGTCCAGTCTATAAAAATAAGTCCTCTAATGCTTCAAATTGAAGCCTGGTCTAGCAAGACCTGACTTTGTCCTCTAGTGGATGGAATTGGTAAATGAAAAGCCAAAAGGAACCAGGGCCTCTCCCCGCCCCCAAACCTGAGACCAGATCCTCAACTGACCTTGAGAAAACAAAAACCTTGGTTAATCTGGGCTAACTATGTGGCCTTAAACATCCAAAAGGAAAGTATAAACAGAAATAAATAATTAGTAAAGCCTGAGAAATTGCACTTAAGGTATAAAACTTGAGATCTTAGTAGAAAGTAAAAAAAAAAAAAAAAAACCTGCCTTCTTTAATTGACTAATGGACAGAGAAACGTGTGAAAAGGATTATCGTCTATTCAACCAAATATAATGCTAAAGTCCCTTAAGCGTACGCACTTAAGCAAAAATAATTAATACAGGACTCTGACATCAGCAATGGATTACTCACAAGGAGATGTGGGCTAGGGGATCCAAGCACCAGCAAAAGTAAAGGCTCCTTGCCTCCCAAACCGGGATATCTCAGGAAGGAGGCGAATAAGGCCCCTGCTGTTTGAAGACCTGATAGTAACATGGAAAGATGTATGGAGACAAACTTGCAAGTATACGTATGTGCCTCTGGAATGCACAGAGGTGTTACCAAAGGCCACTAACCAAACCAATAAAGCAAATAAAATCTCTCCTTGAGTCAAGCAAGACCCCTCCATCAGCACCAGCTACACCTCATCTGCCTGGAAATACTGTGCAGCAGTGGCAGCCTTTAGGTCTGTATATAACCCATTCTAATTGGCTATTGGTCTCCTCCTTGGAGGAATAACGCCAATGGCTGATGCCACAAGCTTACATCCTCTAATGTGGAGATTTATAAACCACACGAGGACCACTGTCATACTTAACAGAAGAAATGTAAGTTCATGTATTAACATACCATCCAAACATCTGTATCGATCGACAATGTAACATCCATAACAACTAGTAAGTTGTTAAATAACTATATATCCAATTGCAAGTGCTTTCATTAGTAGGACTCAAAAGCCTATAATATTAGTACTGTTAAATACCTATATTCTAATTGCCATTGTTTCTTAATAGATTGAAAGGTTAGCCCTGGACAGCTTGCATCCCATGAAAGAAACAGCCCAGAACGACTAGAGACCAAGACATCAGCTCCGAGAAAGTAGACAGTTTTGCTCTCATCAAGCCAGTGTGCCCCCTTTTCTAAGCCTAGGGAACAATCTTGCAGAAGAGGGGGCGGCGGTAGAATGTAAGGGCTTGCGATTGGGGGGAATGGGAAACTACAACAATATAAATATCTGGACACTCATTTGGATCAACTTGATTGAAGATACAGCCCCCCCCTGCTGGATGGTGGGACCCATGAGCTGTGTGGGTTTGGGCACAACTGCTTGCAAATTGGTTTTACGTGAAGGATGCTTGTACTCACAAATTATCACTTATTGTTAAAAAAAAATGAAAACAAAACAACAACAAAAAACCAGAAAGATGCAGAAAAGTTACGGCAGAATGCATGATCTGGGATGGGTAGGGGTGGGGCGGGGTGAAGGGAAGGGGATATATGCCTGAACTGAATTGGAAAAAGATGTATGAAATACACAAAGCATCAATTAAAAAAAAGACACTATTGTTTCAATTCTAACTGGCAAGTGCAGCTACCCTGTGGATGCCACTGCTTTTGGCATCTTTCAAAGACATGTGATACAGCTTTCCATCCTTTCAATATAGATTGAAGACTCATGTGTCTCCAAGAATCCTCCACAACTTAAGTGCCAGATTGGGACTGCTGAGACATGCAGCTTGTGCACTGAGCAATTATTGGGCTTTCAGCCTCTTCAGAGTAGAGACTGTCATTGTTGGACTACCCAGGCTGTATCACAAAGACCAGTACAGAAAGATCAAGACAGGACCCAGCACTTACTGGACCTCATTTGGTGACCATGGGAAGAGAAGATCCCCGTGTGTAGCACAAGAGCAGTTCTGATGGTTGTTTGGGCTTGCCAAGGAGGAGCCTTCAAACACTTCCTTAAAGAAAACATGAAGTTTTTCAGCCTAATTAAAAAAAAAAAAGAAATCATAAGTTGAAAATGCTCAAACATATGATGGCATAATCTTGATAGATGTGGCATGCATATATGCATATTTTGGATTGATGCAAATTGGAAGGAACATCAACAACAAAGCCTGGGTCAAACAACTAACTGAAATAGTGAACTTCTTCCCAAAACAGTAAACTTTTGCATCAAAAAATTTTTAAAAGACTGAGAAAAATATAAAAAATAATTTTTGACAGAATGCATGAGCTCTGGTGGGGTCAGGGGGCAAGGAAGGGGTCTAGATTTGATTGGGAAATTTTGTATGAAGTGCATAAAGCTTTAATAAAAATTGGCTTTAGCAAACAAAGAAAAATAAAATGTCTATTACATGAAATGGAAAACAATAAAGAAATAAAAAAAGTGGAGCCCCAATGTAGTTGTAAGGAAATTAGGGCTCCAGTGTCACAACATGATTAATGACACAATAAAAAGCCTTTATAAGTATAGGTTCTCCTACATCTACTCAAGGATTATATTAGGAGTGTTCTCTCCTTTAGAAAACTGCATTTTCCAAGTATTAACTTAGAGATAGATATCCTTACCACATATCTAACTTAATATATGTTTATATAGGACTTTCCAGTTTTTATAACAACAAGAAAAATAGCTTTTATAAATTGTTTGCTTTTGAATATTACCTAGTCAAAACAAAAATATATTTTCTTCAATATAAATTCTTATATGAATGCCAGGAGGTTATAAAGAATTATATATTTGTTATTACAAACATGATATCTCAATAGAACCTCACACTCAAAATATTTACAAGCATTTCCACATATGTCCTAGTTTGCTTTCTATTGCTGTGATAAAACACTTTGACCAAAAGCAACTTGGGAAAGAAAAGACTTAATTGTATCTTTCACTTCCAAGTGATAGCCATTCATAGAAGGAAGTCAAGGCAAGAACCTAGAATAGAAAACAGAAGCAGAGACAACAGAGGAGCACTGATTATGGGTTTATTTACCTGTGGCTTCCTCAGATACTTCTTTTATAATTCTAGGACCCAAACAGTCATTGACACCTCCACTCATCTCAAACTAGGGCCTCCTACAACAAGGAAGAATGAAAAAGATGCTTCCAAAGACAGGACCACAAGCATTCTGATAGAATACATTTTGTTTTTAATTTGGTTTTTGAAAGCTGCTCTTTTTTTTTATTGATGCTTTGTGTATTTCATACATCATTTTCCAATTCAGTTCAGGCATATATCCCCTTCCCTTCACCCCGCCCCACCCCTACCCATCCCAGATCATGCATTCTGCCGCAATTTTCTGCATCTTTCTGGTTTTTTGTTGTTGTTGTTGTTTTGTTTTCATTTTTTTTAACAATAAGTGATAATTTGTGAGTACAAGCATCCTTCATGTCAAACCAATTTGCGAGCAGTTGTGCCCAAACCAATACAGCTCATGGGTCCCACCATCCAGCAGGGGTGGGGGGCTTGTATGTTCAATAAAGTTGATCAAATGAGTGTCCAGTCTATATTGTCCAATAACTCAGTTATAAATATTTCTTGTGGAGAGGGATGCATATTAAAAGAATACATTTTTAAACTGAGATTCGCTCCTCCCATAAGTCTCTATTTTATACCAAGTTGACAAAAACTAATCAGCACAATTGACTCTTGGTCAGCTGACAAACATATAAATATTAATTGGAGTTCACAGAGCTTAGATCGGGGATTTTCCAGGACCACCTGAAGCACAGCAAAAAGCTGGAACCAGCCCAAGTGCCCCTCTACTGATGAGTGGATAGAGAAAATGTGGTACATCTACACAGTGGGGATCTACGCAGTGTTAAAGAAAGATGACGTCATGAACTTCACAGGTAAATGAATTGAAATAGAAGATATCATGTTAAGTGAAGTAACGCAGCCCACCCAAAACAAACAATGAATGGTATCCCTCATCTGTGGATGCTAGCGCAAATTAGCTACTTGTAAGGCAAAGTGTTGCAACATTATTGTTATATTCTTCATGATCTGAAAACAACTGTGCTCTTATATTGTGAATCCCTTAACAATTTCTAGAACTAAGCTAAAATTTATTTTCAGTGTTAGGATTTTTTGGTATATGGATGGAGGATATGTATGCATATTTTAGAGTAATATAAGATCAAAGGAATGAGGAAAAAACTAGTTTGACATGACATTATGTCTAACCACAGTATTTATTTTTTTAATTTTATTTAGTTTTTTATGTGTATTAATGTACTGTCTGCATGTAGGTTTGTCCACCTGTGTTGTGCAGTGCCGCGGAGGTCAGAAGAGGGCATCGGATTTCCCTGGATATGGAGTTCTCCTGGAATTGGAGTTACAGATGGTTTTCAGCCGCTATGTGGGTACTGGGGATCGAACCCAGGTCCTCTGCAAGAGCAGTAGGTGCTCTTAACCGCTAGGCTATCTCTCCAGCCCCCCTCCCCAGTATTTATTTTATGGGAGTTGTTCTTAGTATTTCTTATACAAGGCTGCTTGAGCATTTGTTGAAAACTTTTCTAAAATATTGTAGAGTAGTTGAAAGTATAAAACTGGTGTAACAGCCTTTCTGGTTGTTTAATGACCATACTTAATGCCCATACCAATTTGGCCAAGGGTTTTAAGGGATAACTATGTTCCTTCCCCTCAGAGGACAACTAAGTCCCAGGGGTCTATGCATGGTGGCATCTCTTGAAATGTCCTGCAAATGTGAGTCACCAGTCTTCCTGTGCAGGAAGGTCTTGGAGATCCACTAATGGGACTTCAGCTAGTGTCCAGTCTATAAAGAGAAAAGTCTGCTCATGCTTCAAAAAGTGAAGCCTGGTCTAGCAAGTCCTGACTTTGTCCTCGAGTGGATGGAACTGGTGATTGAAAAGCCAAAAGGAGCCATATCCTCAACTGACCTTGAGAAAACAATAACATTGGTTAATCTGGGCTAACTGTGTGGCCTTAAACATCCAAAATGAAAGCATAACAAGAAATATGTAAATAGTAAGTCCTGAGAAATTGTATTTCAGGTATAAAACTTGAGATCTTAGTAAAAAGACAAAAAGTAAGGAAAAAAAAATAAAAGCACAGTTGCCTTGTCTGTCTTACTGACAAGTGCAGCTGTAGCTGCCACTGCTTTTGCCATCTTTCAAATATGAGAGACACAGATTTTCAACCTTCCAATATGGCCTGAAGACTCATGTGTCTCCAAGAACCTTCCAAACCTTTGGTGCCAGATGGGAACTGCTGAGACATCCAACTTGTGGACCTAACTACTACTGGGTTTCTGCCTCTTCAGAGTATAGACTGCCATTGTTGGACTACCCAGGCTGTATCATGGAGACCAAAACAGGTAGATCAAGCCAGGACATGGTGACCATGGGAAGGGAAAACCCCAGGGTGGAATACAAGGGCAGAACTGATGGTGCTTTGAGCTTGCCAAGGAAGTGACTTCAAACATAACATCCTTCAGCCTAATGAAAAAAAAATCATAAGATGAAGATTCTAAAACCTATGATATATGTGGTATGCATATATGCATATTTTGGAATGATGCATATTGGAAGGAATAACAAAACAACAACAAAAACAACAGCAGCAGCAGCAAAAGAAAGACTGCATCAAAGAACTTACTGAAAGAGTGAACTTCTGAACGAAACAGTAAAATTCTGCATTGAGAATTTTGAGAGAGAGAGACTGAGAAAAAGATGAAAAACATTTTTGGCAGAATGCATAAGCTCTGATGGGTTGGGGGGTCAGAGAGGGGATCAAGGGTCTAGATTTGGCTTGTAATTTTGTATTAAATGGACAGAGCTTCAATAAAAATGGCTTTGAAGAAATAAATATTAAACTACAATATTTCATTTATTGGTTATTTCTAAGCTCATATATTACTATTCTAAAATAAAATACTGCACACCCTCAACTGTCCCAAAGTCATTAAATATTCCAACAATATAATAGCACATGATCTCTTTAAATCTCCAAAGTCTCTTAACTATGGGTGGATATACATTCTTACTTAAAAAGTATTTGGAGAAATTTATTGATCCATGGTTGTTTAAGGCTGGTTCAGGCTTTTGTGTGTGGTGCCATACCTCTGCACCTGGGCCCAAGCTGTAAGACAAGTAACTGAGCAAGCCAGGGATAAGCAAGCCAGTAACCAATGTTCATCTGTGGTCTCTGCTTCAGTTCCTTCTCCAGTCTCCTAAGGAAAACCAAAGTCCAGCAGTGTTGCTCAATGTCTGATATATGAGATTCATTCATGATATTCTGGATCCTCAGGGCTTGTGTAGCACCACTTCTCTGGCTCTGCCATAAACAGTACACACATTTTGACTCATAATCTCAGGCCAGCTCTATTACGCTCTTGCTGCATTCCTCAGTGATTATCCCAGGGTCCTGACATCTCCAATATCCTGAAATCTTCACTGTAACTGAGACTGCACCTTCAACAATGGCCTCTAAAATCTCTGTGGGGGACAACTCTGTCACATTGTACCAAGTCACAAATGCTCTCCATGACCCCTACATGACTGCAAAATAAATAATGTCGAAGTGATGTACACATTTCCAAGTCTGGCTACCAGTGTGGGATAAAACCTTGGTCAATGTGGAACACAGCAGCTGAGTTGTTACACAGAAAAAAAAATCCTAGATTTTTCTTCAGTATTACTGGTCTCTTCTTAAACACAGTTGATTTTTCAGCCCCAGCTAACCAACATGGATTGTCCCAGTAAGGCAAAGATTTCACTTCCTTGGTAATGATCCCTTGTTAATCACAGCTGATTCTTTAGTCCTAACCGACCAGAAACCACTGAATTTCTATTTAAAAGATCATACAAGCTGGGCGTGGTGGTGCATGCCTTTAATCCTAGCACTTGGGAGGCAGAGGCAGGCAGATCTTTGTGATATCAAGGCCAGCCTGGTCTACAGAGAAAGTTCTAGGACAGCTGGGGTTGTAGGGATACCCTTTCTCCTCGAAAAGTCAAAAAAATAAATCACACGAATGGCCCAGATAAGAAAAAAAAAAAGTGTATCTCAATATGAGTACAAATTTCTGTCTTAATTTGCTTTCTAATTATGTTATAAATCAATCTTACAAATAAAAATGGAGAGTAAAGGATTTATTCCAACTTGCACTTCCAAGTACTCATCCGTCACTAAAGGAAGTCAGGGCAAGAACTCAAGGTGGGAGACTAGAGCAGGAACTGAAGCAGTGACCACAGGGGAACACTGGTTACTGGCTTCCTTATCTCTGGCTTGCTCAGTTACTTCTCTTGTACAGATTAGACCCAGGAGCAGAGGCATGGCACCACCCACAGAAGCCTGGATCATAATAAAACAACCAGCATTCAATACAATTTTCCAAAGAAGAGCCAACAGCTCCATCTGATGAAGGAACTTCCTCAACTGATATTCTCTTTACTCAGGTGTTTCTAATTTGTGTCAAGTATACATCTTATACTGTTCCCATTTTGAAGGCAAGTGGAGGATGTACATTTCTAGTTTTAAAGACATTGAAGAAAAATTTTATACTAACTCACTTTCATTCAGTTTTACTCACACATAACTAATAACAAAGTCCTATAAAATTTAATTGCAAATATCTATTGAAATTCTACCAATTTCTACATTTAATCACCACAGTTTATTTTAAAATTCCTAATGTATAGAATAAGTTGATAGAATAGGCTAAATTTACCCTCCAAATATACTTCATTCATCAAAAATTCTCAACAATATGCTTGCAAACCATATACAAACACACATCCATACGTCCATCCACTATGACCGATTCTGGTATATTCCATAGATTCAGGGATTGTTCAACATACCTAAATGAATACATTTTATAAATCATATAAATGGGCTCAAAGACAATAAAAACACATGGCCATCTCAATTGATGCAGAAAGGCTTGTGCTATAATTGAACATGCCTTTCTATTTAAAGTACTAGAGGGAACTGGACTGGAAAGAACATACCTCAGAATAATTAAAGCTGTATACAACAAACCCATAGCCACCATCACATTAATGGAGAAAAACAAGAAGCATTCCACTTAAAGTCAGGAACCCAGCAAGTGTGCCCACTATCCCCATTCCTTTTCAATATAGTTCTTGAAACTCTTGCTAGAGTAATAAGAAAAGAGAAGGAAATTAGAGGAGTACTAATTAGAAAAGAGGAGGTCAAAACATCCCTTTATTCAGATGACATGAAATTATACCTAAAGGATGCCAAAAATCGGACTACAAAACGCCTAGAAAGGATGAACAGTCTCATAAAGTGGCAGGTTACAAAATTAATCTATAGGCCAGATATGGTGGCACATGCCTTTAATCCTAGCACTTGGGAGGCAGAGGCACACAGATCTCTGTGAGTTCAAGCCCTGCCTGGTCTACATAGAGAGCTCCAGGCCAGCTGGGTCTAAAGAGAGAAACTGTCTCAAAAATACACAAAATAATCTATAAAAATTAGCTATCTGCCAATAACAAGCAATCGGATAAGGAGTGCATGGACTCATTCACAATAGCCTCAAAAACATAAATTCTTGGAAAACAACTGAGAAAAGACATTAAAGATCTCTACAATGAAAATTTTATATCTTTTAAGAAGGATATTGAGGAAGACATCAGAAGGTGGTAAGACTTCCCATGCTCATGGATTAGAATAAGTAATTTAGTGAAAATGTCCATACTACCCAAAGTAATATATAGATTCAATGCAATCCCAATCAAAATCCCCATGACTTTCTTCACAGAATTAAAAAATATCCTAAAATTATCCTAAAATTCATATGGAAAAACAAAAGACCATAGATATCAAAGCCACCCCGATCACAAATAGTAATGCAAGGGGGTATTACTATTCCAGATTTTAAACTATATTACAGAGCTATAGTCTTAAAACAGCATGGTACTGGCACACATATAGACCAGTAGATCAAAGGAACAAAATTGAAGGCTCAAACTTGAGTATATGCAATTTCAGCCACCTGATATTTGACAAAGGGGCCAAGAACACTCAAAGGGAAAAGACATTATTTTTAGTAAATGATGCTGGCAAATACTGGATCACCACATGTAGAAGAATGAAACTAAACCCTTAACTTTCACCTTGAACAAAATTCAACTATAAATGGATCAAAGACATCAATGTGAATCCTGAAACTCTGAAACTGTTAGATGAAAACATTGACAGTAATCTACAAGATATAGGTGTAGGAAAAGACTTTGTAAACCAGACAGTAGTTGTACCAGAAATAAGGTCAACAGTCAACCAATCGACCTTATTAACCTAAAACGTTTTTGTACAGCAAAAGAAACAACCAAATAAGTGAAAATAAAACTCACAGAGTGAGAACTCTTCATCAGTGACACATTTGACAAAGGATACTGGTTTTTAAGGCAAAGATAGTGCATGAACGAGGGTGTCCTGGAAAACAATGTTGGATAGGCACCGTGTGTCAGTGCTGGAGTTCCTGTCCAGTGGACATGAGAGGGCATTTAATGGAGGTGTGAAGGTGAAGTCTAAGCTTCAGTGCAATACCTAGAAAACTGGAGATGTCAGGTACATGGAACATCCATTAACGAAGGCTAAAGGCATGGAATGGGTTAGTGCTAGCCCAAGAAAATAGGTAGTACTACAGGTGGTAGGGCTGTAGAAAACCAGCTTCCTAAGCCCATAGAAACTTCTAATTTTATCACCACCCCAGATGATGAACATTCAGCTTAAGGATATACAATTTCTTATGATAGATATTTTTAAATACATTTTAGTGGACTTTTAAAATTTGAATGATATAGTTTGTTGATATTTAGATTTGCCTTCTCTATCCACACCTCCGCTTCAGTGCACCATACCCAATCTCTCTCTCTCTCTCTCTCTCTCTCTCTCTCTCTCTATACATACATATATATATATATATTATATCTATATCTATATCTATATCTATCTATCTATCTATCTATATATATATATATATATATAGAGAGAGAGAGAGAGAGAGAGAGAGAGAGAGAGAGGGAGAGAGAGAGAGAGAGGGAGAGAGAGAGAGAGAGAGAGAGAGAGAGAGAGAGAGAGAGAGAGAGAGAGAGAGAGTGTGATTCACACACACAAATCTCCTTCAGTATAGATCTATCCACTGGACTCAACAAGCCCCTCACTGTTTTTCATCTTTTAGTTACTTTTTAAATATCCATGTTTTTTTCATTATTTTTATTTTTAATTTTAGTTTTAATAGTTAATTGATTCTTTGTAAATTTAATACATATTGATCATGTTTAGACAATCCCTCACCACAAACTACTCATAATGCCCTGTGTTCTCTCCTTTCTCTTGTTGTGATAAGTCACAATGCTGATGAGAGCTTATAGAAGAAAGAGTTTATTTGGCTTATTGTTCCAAACTGGTAAGAGACCTTAATGGTGGATGAGGCATGGTGTTATAAGGTGACTGGAAAAAAACAAAAACAAAAACAAACAAAAAAAACCAACTTCTGAATAATCTTTAAAACTCTGTTTCTTTTTGTTCATCCACCACCATTGACTCTTTCTAACTTTCTGCTTCCTCTTTCTCAATGGTCCATGAGCCCTGTGAGGTAGAGGTTTGATCTATGTGTCCTATCTTGGGAAAAGCATTCTGAAGCCTCTAATTCTTTGTGATTTATGCCATTGTGGATTTCTGAGTTAATCACCATCTGTTCCATTAGAACTCTTTGCTGGTAAGAGTTGAGAGACGCATTAATATCCTTTCTGCTCCCTATTCCCCTATGTTCCCTGAGCCTTAGGTTTAGAGGTTACATTGCACAGGTGTCAGTTTAGAATGGGTTTCTTAAAGACACTTATTCTCTGTGTTTATACAATAATCGAACTCGTTAATTATTTCCATCTCTTTCAAAAAGAAGGTTTTTTGATGAGAGGTACACTTACTGTAAATATAAATATACATTTGAGTGTACACAATTAGTTATATTTGTATAGGGATGTGATAAAATTCAGTTTATTCTTAGATTTCTGACTTCTCTAGGCATATGTATTTGGCTATGTTCACAGCCCAATACATGAGTTCACTCCCATTGAATGGGCCAATTATTGTTGTGTTTATTAGTCTTTTCACCTGGGAAGGGGCATTAATTAGATTTCTCCACTTATATAATATCCTCTGACACTTATAAGGGTTAGTTTTCAGGGAGGAGGTTTACAGGTCAGTTCTAGCTGAATTACTTCAAGTCTTGTGTCTGAAGAACAATTTGTCTACAGCAATAGGGTCTTAACTTGAAGTCCTGGGAGGCCATCAAAGGCTGTCAGAATAATCTGTGTTATTTTTGGAGTCTCTTATTAGACTACGCTGACTAACAATTTGAACAGAAGTTTCTCTTGGTTGACACTCTGTTCTTGCTTTCATAGCCTTCAGTTTTATGCAAACAGTAATCTATCTATCTATCTATCTGCCTATCATATATCATCTATCTATCATCATCTATCTTATATCTACCTATTTACCTACCTATGTATCTATGTATAGACGATAGTTATACTGTATATGTATGTCATTTGGCTATTTGAAATAATGTATTTCCCTTTGGTCTTTCACAACACACAAGGGAAAATTATCTTTCCTCTCTTTACAGTTTTTCTTCCGACCTTGTGAAAGGAGCCACATTTTTTTCAATTTCTCTTTTTGTAAAATCTTTCTTATAACTATCCTCCTCTCTCGACCTCCTAATTCCCTTTAACTCCCAAGTTTACTTTCCATTTTCCTGCCTCCTGTGGTTACCTCAGGATATATATTCACATCTAATGATTGTGAGTTAAGATCCACAAATGAGAGAGCAATGTAATGCTAATTTTTCTCAGTCTGCCTTAAAGCACCTAGTAAAACAGTTTCTAGCTCCATCAACTTGCCTACAAATTTCAAGATTTTTGGCTTTCCTCACAACTGAGTACAACTCCATTTTGTAAATGTAGTATACTTTGATTATCCACTCATCAGTTGAAGGAGGTATTGTGGAAAGTTCAGCAATAAACATTGATGTGAAATATTTCTGCAATAGGATGAGTAATTTGGGTGCATGCCAAGGATTGGTATGACCAGATGATATTGTAGATTAGTGTCTAGTTTTTGGAAAATTGAACCAGTGTTTGATATATATATATATATATATGTGTATATATATATATTTCATAATTGTCATGTATTCTTATTTGTTGCCTTGGTCAGAATGAAGTCAACCATTTTAGTCTCTTCTGACTGATTTTAATTTGATGTTTATTTTGTCAGACATTAGCATCAAAATACCTGCTTGTTTCTTAGTGCCATTTGCTTGGAATATTTCTTCTATCCTTTCATCTCAAGTTTGTACCTAAACTTGAAGATAAAGTAGAGTTTCTTGTAGACAATAAAAGGATGGATTTTGTGTCTTAATCCATTCAAATAGTCTGTGCCTTTTGACTAGAATGCTGTGGCCATTAATAATTAAGTTATTAATGAAAGATATGTATTGATTACTGTCATTTTATTTTGTTTGTGTCTTTGGTATTATTTGTCTTTCTGTGAATATATTTTCATAGATTTTCTTTCTGTAGCTTCTTGTGTATAATCATTACTTCCTTCAGTCTTTTATATTGCTTTGATTATTCTCTTCATGTCTTGTGGACACAAAGTCTTTAAGACACCTTGTATTATGAAAGAATTTTCTTTGCCACTTTAACATGATAGGCAATTTTCCTATGTGAAGTATTCTGCGTTGGTATCCATGATCATTTAAAATTTGGAATACTTCGCTACAGGTTCTTTTGGCTTTTATTTTTTCATTGAGAGAACAGCTGTAATTCTGATAGGTTGTCTTATTTATATAGCTTGTTTTCCATGGAATTTTTTAGTACCTTCTATTTGTTCTGCATTTTTAGTATTTTTCTATGACATATAATGGGGGGGTTGTTTTCTGGTCCTGTTTGTTTAGTGTTCTCTGTGTTTCCTGTATCTCTATGGGTTTGAGTTTCCTTAAACTAGGAAAGTTTTCTTTTATAATTCTGTTGAAGATCCTTCAATGACATTAACCTGAGGCTATTATCTTCCTCTATGCCTATGATGAGTAGATTTTTTTCTTTATATGGCGGTGGTAGTTCATGCCCTGGATGTTCGTCATTTTACCTTGTGTCACAACCTAAAGTAAAGGGATTCTCCCTCTCCTCAGCTATCTGTTCTATGGCCTCTGACTTCCCTTATATAATAAGAATATTCCCTGTGTCCCTTTCAAAGTAACAGTCATGTAATTTATTTTTAATTATATAGGAGCTCACAGTTAAGAGAGATTGAAATTTTACTTTATTATTACTATTATTTTTTGGTCTTTTTGAGGCAGGGTCTCCTTGTAAACCAGATGGCCTTGAACACTATGTATATCAGGTTGGCCTTAAATTCTGAGAGATCTTTGTGTCTCTTCTTCCTGAGTGCTGGTATTAAAAGCATGAGCCACTGCATCAAATGAGACTTTGAAATTTTAAAATTTTGGAACAAGATTCAGCAATTTTATTTTAATCAAAACATTGCAGATTGATATAGGGAAAGATTAGTCAATTATTAATAAAATTTGTGCTAAAAGTAAATAGTTCATTAAAATAATATATAGATAAATAATTTCCCATGTATGTTAAGTCACAATGGTAATATGTTGCTTGGCTTTACATTCTGATTTGATTCATTTTCTTGGTATAAAGCACAAAATTGTAGTTAACATCCTCTTCCATTAATATCCTAAATTTTTTGTTTATAAAATTTTGTAACTGCACTTGGGTAAAATATAATTTTGATTAAAGAAAAATCTACCCAATGTTCACCAAATGATTTTGTGTTAACTCTTTTCAAACTTAGAACTATAACATAAGAGATTTATCATAGGACTACTTTGAAAAATAATATTACACAGATATAGAAGATAAATGTTTATTTTTATCACAGATGTCAAAAACTAATACATGTTTGCTATAAACTAAACACACCAATTTATTTGTGTAGATTCAACATGTACAGATGAACAAAGTATAGTTATAGGGAAGAAAAGACAAGTGGTTTAGGAAATGCATTACATATATATATATATATATATATATAGTGTTAGTAGAGCATACAAATGAAGTTACGCCTGACGTCATATTTGTACATATAATTTATTTGTTCTCCATGTCTGTTAACATTTTTGTATAATAACAGAAAGATTATTCACATGTAAAGTCCCATTCCATACACTAAATCAATGATATATTTTATTTTAATTTTTTGCATTATATTTTATATTTATTTAAATATAAAGTACCTCGAGAAAGGGAAGAAAAAAGTAAAAGGGAAATGCATATATATATATATAATATATATATATATAGTATAGTATATATATATAAGATAGTATATATATGAATTTGTATATTTTTTATTAAACAATGATCACAAAATATTCCTGAAATTCTTTTTGGGCTTGCCTCTGGTTCTCTTTCAGTACTTCAGACACTTTCAAAATCAGAAGTACTTTCAAAACCTCAAGGTTATCTTTTCTTTGTCTTTAATGGTTCATGGATGGCAAAGTCCTTCCCGGTACATCTCCTTCCAGAAGATTGTCTGAGACAGTCACCCTCTTGGAAACTTTGCATCCTACTCTTGACAATAAATTTGTTTAAGGCGTGGCAGTGCACGCCTTTAATCCTAGCACTTTGGAGTCAGAGGCAGGTGGATATCTGTGAGTTCAAGGCCAACTTGCTGTACAAAGTGAGCTCCAGGCCAGCTGGACTAAAAGGAGACCCTGTCTCAAAAATAATTGATATATTTTACACTAATTTTAGTATTTTAATGCATTTCATATGAATATGAAGTTATAAGAGGTGGATTAAGAAAGTAATAGCATAGTTACATTCTTTCAACAGCATTTTTAGAACATAGAAAGAAGAAAACAACTTGTATATTTTTAAAATGGAATAGCTCTTTGAATGGATAATTGTGTTTGTGTTAGGAGTGCCAGTCAATTCTTTCGTAAATATCCTTCAGCAGACATAAAATTTGATTAAAATTTAATGCAGCCTTCCTCTATCCATAAGTCTAAAAGAATATAGATGCTCCACTATCTGTGAAATTGTGGTTTAACTTGTTAATTGTTCATGATCTTTATAAGAAGGGAAGTTAATTTTACTTTATTCTAAAAATCTAATGAATATTATATTGAATTTGATTGCAGTTTTCACTTACATATGCCCAATTGAGTATATAATTATAAAAGTATATTAATGATAAGTCCATTTTCCTCAGGAAGGTCAAAGTGTACTAATTAATGGATATTACAAAAGCATGTTAGCAATTCTATACTTCTAAAAATTCATGTTTTCCCTGGTACTAATTTGCAAAATGAGAGAGTGAATAAGTGCACTAGATAAATTATTGAATGTTTGTAACTTATGTGATAATAAGGGTCAGAAAATTGTTAACACAACATATTATTTTGCTTATGTATGTAAGAATTTGTGTAAGGAAACTATAAAATAATAGATATGGGATTCTTATCTTCATTCATAAGGTCAAGAGGAGTGCGAAAGCTTTTTTCTTTGGTGCCGGTGCCAGAGGGTCGGGCCAGTGCTCTGCACCTTTGGGCGGGAAACCCGGAAGTCACTTGGGCAAGCATCTTTGCAGGTGAGCTCGTTCCGGGGCTGCAGCTAGGGGGTCGTGTCTCTGAGGACTTCTGGGCAGGACTGCCCTTCGCCTTTCTTTGGCACCAGGGCCAGAGTGTTGGACCAGTGCTCTACACCTTTGGGCGGGCAGCCTGGAAGTCACTTGGGCAAGCATATTTGCAGGTGGGCTCGTTCTGGGGCTGCAGCTAGGGGGGCGTGTCTCTGAGGACTTCTGGGCGGGACTGCTTTCAACTTTCTTTGGCGCCTGGGCCAGAGGGTTGGGCCAGTGCTCTGCACCTTTGGGCGGGCTGCTGGGGCATGGGCTAGGTCAGGCATACCCTCCCCCCGAGATTGGTGAGAATCCAAGTGGACTTTTTTTTGGAGAACCTTCAGAGCAAGAAGAGAAGAGTGGTTTACAAAATTGAAAACTAGACAAGTCAATACTCCATAAACAAGGAGGAGGAAAGGGGAAAAAAAAGCATCTGGAGGAGGAAAGCAAAACCATCCCCTAACATAGTGAAAAGGTATTTGTAATCTGAACCACAAAAGGGAAGCCCACATGCCAGGGACACAACAAAGGGACAACATGGGAAAGGCACAGTAAAATGCTGCACCAAGTGCTACCAAACCAGTAGGAGATAGCTACAATGGGAAACCCTTGGAGGAGAACCAAGGAACAGATCTTAGAGGAATAATTGCAGACCTATGCAGAGAAATTAAGGAACATAAAGAGAAATTCAGAGAACTAAAGAGAGAGAATGAAAAACTCAAAAAGGACCTAGAGGGATACAATGACAAAC
>VZQC01004735.1:0-137073 GCA_009823505.1 Rhizomys pruinosus
TATCATTTTTCTTTGTTCATTCTCTAGTCCCTTAGACCCAACTTTCATGTTTCACATTTATCAGGAGAACTAGAATGTGTTGTTTAGTCTCCTCAATGTGTTCGCTGGGCTAGGTTGTAGGGTTTATCTCTTGGTGCTTGATAGCCGAAAGTTTCGTATTGCAACTTGTTGGGTCTGATAACTGCATGAGATATTTCAACCCTTTCATTATATTGTTAGTTGTTTCCCTGTGACCAGTATCATGGTCTATTTTGAGGAGATGTCATGAGTGCTCATTAGACGCAAGTGTACCTTCTCTTAGGTGTTTTTTGGTCGCCATCATTCAGAATAGGTAGATTCTGTGAAGAAGTCCCATTGGTAGTATTGTTCCATGATCCTAGGATGTCAGACGGTGGCTCTCTGTACATGTTTTACGCCTTTGTCCTGTTGATCTGTCCTAGAGGACTTAATTGGAGCGTATTTGTCACATAGTTCCCCTTGAGGTATTTTAGTGTGCTGGGGGATTAATTCTGGTGCCTATTGAGATCGCTGAAACGAATTGGTGCTTGTATCTACAAGTCTTGAGGGCACGATGGACTTCGCTTTCGAACAGAGTTGCATTGATACTAAAAGAGTTATTATGTATGCGCACAGCCCTGTTTGGCCTCTGCACACATGACTTCATCGAATGGTCAATTGCTCTTACCTTTATTAATTAGAAGGACTTTTGTCAATAGGACCAGACCGACCCTCGTTTGTCTTCTTTTTTCGGATTCTTATTAGCTTTTAGAGATCTATTTGTTGTCTGAGATAACTATGGAGCTGGATCTTCCCTGGAAGCCATTCCCCTACCTCTCACCCTGTACAAAAATCGAATCCAAGTGGACCTGGCACAAAATCTCATGCGTGAAGGCCAAGACCTAAAGCTGAGTGTGGAAACGATCACGAAAAAAAGCGTCCCATCCCCGTTCTATTTTATAGTTACTTTAGCTTGGGCCTACCTCATATCTTCCAACCCTTACAGCGCCCTGTAACGGTTCATGAGACAGACTTTTCTAATCACCCTTAATCCTGTTGAAATTGAGATCGGGTTTCATTTATGTAGACAAGCAATGACTCGGGTTTTTGTCCTAATCATTCCCAGTCTATGCCTTTATGATGTTTGGGGAGTTTAGTGCCCATTAATCATTTAAGGTTACACCTTGAGAGAGTCGATGGCGAATTGTGCTGTCTTAATCTACTTCTCGAGAATTATCATGACGATTCTATGCCCTCGACTTTTGACCCTATGGTTATGTGTCTCATTGTTAGTTGTCTTCTTCACCTAAAGGTGTAATTCTCTAGAGATTATGTTGCTAGCCTCTCTTACTTCCCTCTTGAATGTGCTTCAAGATTTTATAAGAGGCTATGCGAATTTTACAGCGAAGTACATGCTCAATAATTCCATCCCGATAACTTGTTATGGTCAATGGGAGTAAGATTTTGCTGTCTCCTGTCAAGATGAACGAAAACACAAGTCGCGCAGAGTGGCACTGAGTGTGAGAATTCTTTTACCTGCGATGGATACATTGTCTGACAGAGGCACAGTATGTACACTTCCGGAAGGTATGTCATTCGCATAAAGTCCCTTAACACAGGGAATGGATACTTTTGGATCTACCCATGTATCTTCTTGCTTTCATTGGTATCTGACGGTCGAGAAGTCAGAGTATGAATCAAAGAAGTTAATTAAAGATCACTTGATAGGGTTTCCCCTTGTATGTGCACCTGTTTTCGTTATTTGTGTGCCCCTCAGAATACTCTACAGTCCTGTATTTGAAGCGATCGTAATATACATAATCTTTGAACAATGAACTGAGTAGGCGCTGGCACAGTGTGAGTTTTTTTCTAGAATCTTGTCCCTTATTTGGGTCAGCCAGTCGCTATAATGATGCTTGCTGATGTGATAGTTAAGTATGGCTTTTGTCTAGATTGGGTTCTGCTGTAAGTGAATGGACATAATCAAAAGCGGCGAAAGTAGAT
This sequence comes from Rhizomys pruinosus, assembly GCA_009823505.1. NCBI lineage: Eukaryota > Metazoa > Chordata > Mammalia > Rodentia > Spalacidae > Rhizomys > Rhizomys pruinosus. Next base: position 2,002 of record VZQC01004735.1, read on the forward strand.
GTCTTTCATCTATTATTCTTCAACATTCTTGAAGATCTGAATCTAAACTATTATAGAAGGCATAATTCTACTTCTGTAGAATTAGGAATTTACTTATGATCCTTTCCTCTCTTTCCTTATTGAGTGGCGTCATGCGGTATTGCGTTTCATCTTTTCCACTCTCAATCCAGCTTAGTCCGCATATTCCTGGTTATAGTCGTACCACTTGTTGTGCTAGCTTTTCCATTTAAATAGGATATTTCATAATCTTAATACTATTGGAGCTAAGGATATTATCTAGAATGTTGGCTTCATGTGTTAAGGGTATCTCCAGGTCTGTTAGTGAGTCATGGAATCTTTGTATCAGTTGGGCCTCAACATTACTTCAACTCCACTCCTGATGGGGCTGTTATATCCGTGTCAACATTCTTCTTTCTGGATGAAATCTCGCATAGTGTATCGTGAAAATTCACGTTTTCTAGTTCCCGTGCATCTGGGCCATGTGCAACTCCGAATAGTTAATTTAACTTTTGATCGTGATAACATGAACAAAGGCCTAGGGACTTATGTGTTCATCGATGCGGTTCAATCGAGGTCTAAGGCTTGACCATAATTGACCTGGCATCTTGAGGAAGGTACAGACGTTTATAGCCTCATGGCCAGGACAGAAGGCTGGTCCTTGTGAGTTGCCGGTTCTCGTATTTAGACCTAGGGGAGCGAAGCTATTGGAGTTTTGTCTCAGCTTCTCCTACCAGCATCCTAAGGTCACCATGTGCCATGGTTGTTACTAACGTTAGAGACAGTAAGTTATTGTCCATCTACCTTTATGTGTCTCTTTGTCTAGATTAGCCAGCCAGAAGTTGGTACCTTCCGCGAGTCATACAATGACTTCCGCGGAACATGATTGTGGTCAGAAAGCAGCTACGACCGCTAGGAGCCTGTGGGATGCTGCTCAGTAAACTGTTGGCTCTGTCTTGGTGTGAGCAAGAGGGATGTGTAATGAAGTTTCCAGAAGCACCATTCCTTCTAGGTGCAACCTGAAGAGCTAAGCTGTGGTGAATTAATTATCCTAGAAGATGCTCGGGCACTGGCTTGGTGGTAATTGACGGCGCTAGTCTGCTCTGGCAGCACACTTAGCTACTACATAGGTCTCGTGCGACCTGTTGCCGGACTATATTATCGATTTAGTAATTGTATACAACATGGGCCCTGATAGTCGCATCTTTACACTGCTATAAGGCCCTCGAGCAAGTGAGATGAGCGGTCCCATTTTTAGCTCCTGCCACAGCTGTCCTTGCAACTATATCAGCATGGCATTACACTACCTGACTTCACCACAGTCCGTAGCTGGTTATACATGCTGGCGAGCATCTCCGCTTAACAAGCCATCCAACGAGTCTCCACATGTAAGATTCTAGTTCCCATAGACACCTGTAAGCTCTTCTTGGAGTATCAACCTTCGTGGCCAAACCATTGGCCTGCCTGCCTGGACCACCCCGTGTCAATGCTCGTACAAATACCCTCCATAGCTGCTAACTTACCCTTGACTCATAACCCCAACTTTCACATCATCGGGAGGTTCACTCGAGACACATTATAATGGAAACAATTCTCCTATGTGTTTATGGAGGCTCTTGTGTCCTAGTCCTCACTCAACATCTCACAAGTTCCCATGATTTGTAACAGGTACCCGCAGTATGAAGGGTCTAGGGAAGAACTACACATTTCCTCTGTCCACATTGCTTACGCTGATAATTGTCCTATTGGTATTGCCAGACGGCTGACCCTGTAGTGGTAGCCCTTCAGGTTATTAATTGAGGCGAATTTGAGATGCAATTATGGGTTGAGGAAGAACTCGAGACAGATCATATATGATCGATAGCTCTCCGCCTCTTCCTGTTCTCCAGTGGTAGCCTAATCTCTCTTTCTAGTGCCTCTTGGTACGAGTTCTCTTACAGCATGGTTTGGAAAACTTTAGCTCTGACATTGTTTCACTCAAGTACGGAAAACTCAGAGGGTTCTACTCCACAACAAATTGGACCAGATCTCATTTACATACCCCAGAGTTGAGCAGTTACTAGATGCCAGGCTCAATTAAGACTATGGCAACACGATAGAGGTGATATTGCATACTTCATAGCGATGAGTAGGAAATAGTCTTGCAGTAGTCGTCCTCGTAGGCCTTTGCTCGAGGGAGGACGGGAGGTGTGTACCAATGTGGCACTCGCTGAATGGTTACAACTTGCTTCCTGGGTACGGATATTCTAGGCCGTCGTACTTGCCGTAGGAACATATCTAAACCAATCTCCCTCTCCATAACGAGACATTATAAGTGGCGAACGCAGTCAGGGAACGTGGGAAGGCTGGCACAGAGTAAGATGTCTATAGCCAGTAGTCATCATGCTGGGTAGTGATTTTGTGCTCCATGCCCTGTCCTGAAAGTGAAACATAGCTAAAGAATAGAGTCTTGAGGATGACTCACTCGCCAAAGTACTGATAAATCTGTCTGACGTATTTCTATAATTTCTCTAATATAGGGTGGATTGTTTAATTGACATGTTTATTGTGAGTATTCATCCACCCCCTATCCCAGTTTACTTATTAGCTTCACCTCTCCATGCATGATCTCCATCTTTCGCCTATTATGCCACCAATCACTACCTAGATCCCACACCCTTCCGACATGTATAGCCATGTTGAATAGAGACCTAGTCCTGTATCTGTCTCTCTACGTCATATTTTGGTTTATAGCTATAGGAATTGTCACATACAAGATATGCTTGACAAGTTAAGCTCTATGTATGGTATATATTCCACAACTGAATTCTTACTGAGCACGATACGCAGTTAGAGGAGTCATCTTTTCAACACAAATATAGACTTGAGCTTATATTCACCTTAGAGCCAATTCTGAAACATGGCCTAAGTCCAGATGACTAACTAGATTAGATAGACCTCAGCGACAGCAGGCAGTAGGGTCCACCAGACGTACATGTCGGTGGTATCCGCGCGGTAGACGTTACTTTGCATAGTCCCGAGTTGGAGAGATTTCAACAATTAACCGAACATGAAAGTTTCGAACAGCATTACGAGGAGAGACAAAGTAAATAAAATACAATATACCAATAATGGCAATTCAGGTTGGTGCCTTTTGAGCTTGCGGTGATTGGGAATTGAGGAACGCAATCCGAATCACCTAAAGGAGAGGAAACCAATTACAACAATATATCAGGAATATCTATCATGGACATGCGTAACTTCCCATACAGCCACTCCCGGCCCCACCACACAACATAACAAATACAGACTACATATAATAACGGCACACCAACTAAAGCCATGCGAGGAAAGACAACAATCGAGCAGCAGTAGACACCACAGAGCACATCACATGATTTTTCGGGCACAGACAAAAATCCCTGACGCGCCCTAGTTGATACGACTTATCGAGCGGACTCGCTCGGGCTTCAGTCACCAAGCTGGGCACTGTACGGTTCACCCTCATTAACGCCGGGGGCGACCAAGCCTTGGGAGACTGTCTTGTCCGCTCTGTCCTACTACAGGACTAGAAAACTACACACCGGGATAGACTGTATTCTGCGTTATGAGACTTTGCCTTTCTTCTGCACCACACGCGTAATGCTGTCTGCCAACACTATCATTCACCCCAATTAATTCAGGTGGACTTACGGAATCCTTATCCACCGTCATGGTCATTCCTCACGCTTGCTTCTGACAAGGAACTCACTTCACAGCCAAAGAAAGGCGACTGTGGGCCCATGGTCATTGTATCCAGTGGTATTACCATGTTCCCCACCACCCAGAAGGAGCTAGCTTGATGAAACAATGGGATGGCCTCTTGAAGACACGTTTACAGCACCAATTTACGGTCAGCAATCCCTGGAGGGCTGGGGCATAGGTTTTACTTCCACAGCAGTATATGCTTTGAATCAGCGTCCACTATAGGGTACTGTTTCTCCTATCCAGAATTCATGGGTCCAGGAACCAAGGGGAATGATTCCACTCACTATCACCCCTATGACCCAGTAGGAAAATTTTTTGCTTCCTGTACCCACACGACCCTTGCGTTCTGGTGGTCTAGATGTTTTGGCTCCTATGGGGGGAGTGCTTTTGCCCAGAGATACAGCAAACGTTCCAATTGAACTCGAAGCTAAGACTTCCCCCTGAACACTTTGGGCTTCTACTCTCCTTAAGCCAACAGGCTAAAAAGGAATGACTGTAGTAGGAGGAGTGATTGAAGGAATAACAGTAGTAGGAGGATTGATTGATCCAGACTACCATGGGGAAATTGGACTTTTCTCCACAATGGGGGAAAGAAAGATTATGTCTGGAATGCAGGAGATGCTGTAGGGCGCTTTCTGGTGCTACCATGTCTATGATTAAGGTCATTGGGAAACTCCAACAACACAAACCAAACAGGACAATAAATGGCCCAGACCCTTCTGGGATGAAGGTATTGGTCACTCCTCCAGGGAAGAGCCAAGACCTGCACAGGTGCTTGCTGATGCTGAGGAAATACAGAATATGTAGTAAAGAAGGTAGTCATAAAATCACTAAGATTTCTAGAACCCAGTTGCCCAGAAAACGGGGGGATTTAAAAAATATCAACCCTTCGTCCCTATGGTTAAGAATGTGCTTGTTTTATATGTATATAATATTATTATTGTATGTATATTAAGTGGATACTTGTGTTCCCCTTTGAATCTGCAACTGAGATAAGTGTTAAATGTTGTCATATTTAGGTTATTAGATATTGAAGGACTAAGTTCTTTTCAAGGACATTACCACCTACTCTACGATATAATGCTTTGCTATTGCACACAAGATACTTATAACATGTTAGGTGGATTATGACCCTGCCACGTCCTGCAATTGACATTTAAGCGCAGAGGCTATTTATTGTGGTTGTCCAATTTTGACAAGGGTCGATGGACCTTGTCATGCGGTTAATCCTGGTGTCAACTTGACTGGACTAAGAAGAACAAATAGAGAGAAAGGTCTCTGATTGGACCACCTCAATCCCGATGTGCCCACCCCAAATGTGGGTGTTACTTTCTGCCAGCGGGCAGTATTTTAAAGCCAAGAAGACCACTCGAGAAGAGCAGCGGGAGGCTGGTCCTTTTTCTTTCTTTTAGCGGCTTGCCTCTCTCCTCATTGGTGAGTTTGCGCTTGCTGCGTGATCACACTTTTCATGTCGGTCTACGTACGAGAGCTTGGCAGATCTCCTGGAATCCAGTTCGGCCGGCGCTTCAGCACATAACTGAGGACTCCTGAGCATCGGCCTTGAGGACTGAGGCAGTTCCCTGGATTCCCGGGCCTCTCCAGTTCGGCGCTACTTGTTGAGCTACTTGCCTGTCATTTGAGAAATCAATAAATTGTATAATGTTATATATACTCATCTGTTGCTTCTGTTTTTTAGTAGGAACCCTAGCTAATACATGGGGACAGGAAATCCTCATGGTGGCATTTGGCCTGAGGCCCAGTGAGAAGGAGGAAGCACTGGTGCTAATCCAGCTTCTGTGAACCTAAGAGGAGGGCCAGCCAGGAAGCGAGGAAGTCTGCAGGGCAACAGGTCAATGCCCTTCTACATTTATACTCTATTACTTTGCTTGTTGTGATTAGTTTTAACTATCACTTGATACAACCTAGAATTACCTGGGAAGAGTAATTCTTAATTGAAAATTATTCAATTTGGTTGGCTTGTTGGCATATCATAAGCGTTATTTGATGTAAGAAGACAGAGCCCATTGCGGATGACACCATTTCCTAGGCAGGAGGTGCTAAACAGAGAAGAAAGCTGTGAGAGCCGACCAGGGGTGCCAGATTATTTCCGCAGCCTCTTGGCCGTGGACATGATGGGACTAGCTGCTTGATTAAACTTGAAGTTATAAGCTAAATAAATCCTTTCCTCCCTGTGTTTGATTTTCAGGATATTTGTCACAGCAACAGAACTGAGACTAGAATGCTCCTTTTCCTCTTGTGCAGTTTGACTCAAAGAATAAAATGTTTAACAAAGACTAATAGAAAACTAATATAAACACACAGTTTCCTTCCTTCTTCCCTTCCCTTCTCATCCCTATTCTTCTTTCCTCCCCTCCTTCTCTCTCCCTCCCTCATTCCCCTCCTTTTTCCCTTATTTCCTTCCTTCTTCCTTTCTTCCTTCCTTCCTTCTTTCCTTCCTTTCCTCTTTCTTTCTTTCTTTCTTTCTTTCTCTCTTTCTCCTCTTTCTCTCTTTCTCTCTTTCTTTCTCTCTTTCTTGGCTGACCTCCAACTCAGGATGCACCTGGCCCAGCCCTCCACCCCACCCCACAGACCTGCACCACCATGCCCAGAGTTTTATTTTCTCAATGTGGACAAAATTTTTGTAATACACATTTTGTTTCATCACTGGAAGGCAAGAACATAATCAAAGATGAAGAAATTTTTTTTCGATGATTGCAGGCAGGTTACATATCTGCTCATTGACAGGCATTCTAGCTGCTTAGACTAGCCCAACATTCGTTCTCTTATATATTAATGGATTAGTGGGGTTGATGAGAAAGCAGGGAAGCAATGACTTTATCAGACCCTTACATATTTGAGAAAGTCTCAGTTACTCTACTCATCACATCTCAACATTTACTCTTGTTATTAAGGATGCTTTTTATCTCACGTCAATGGACAAGATGCTGGGACTTTAAAAATAATGTGTCCAGAAAATGGATCCAGATTAAACAGGAGCTCCTTTGGTATAGGAAGCAGAAGGCAGAGAGATTTCTGTATTCTTATTTGTGTGAGTGAGAATTAGGAGCAAGGCCAACTGGTCTCCATCTAAGAGATAGATAAGGGTTCTGAAAGCAGACTGAGCTGGATAGCTTTAGTGTCAACTTGACACACCTGGGTTGAGGGAGCCTCAATTGGGGAATTGGCTCCATTGGATTGGCCTGTGGCCACATCTGTGGAGTATTGTCTTGATGGTCGAGCAGTGTGGGAGGGCCCAGCCCACAATGAGTAGTGCCACCCTGGGCAGGTTGTTGTGCACTGTATAAAAAGGCGGGCTGGGCGTGAGCCAGGGGAGCAATCCAGTGAACAGCATTCCTCCATGGCTTGTGCTTCAGCTCCTGCCTCCAGGTTCCTGCCCTGAGTTCCTCCTGCCTTGGGCTCCCTGAGTGATGAACTGTGACCCGGGAGATGTAAGCTGAATAAACCCTTTCCTCCCCAAGTTGGTGTCGGTCAGAATGTTTTGTCACAGCAATGGAAGACAAACTAGGACAGAAATTGGTACCATAAGAGTGGGGTATTGCTGTGACAGACCTGACCTTGGTGTTTTGGGGAAGGATTGTGGAGGCATTTGGAACTTTGGGATGGGAAGACCGTTGAATGGCTAAAGATCGTTGCTGTGGAATTTGGAGCAGTTTTGCTGAAGGGGTTGTAGAAGATGGAGGCCTGACTTGTGAAGTTTCTAGATTCGAAGGGGAGCAGAGATCATCAGGACTGTGTAATCTGTAGGTTCTGGTCAGCTGGGGCTGAAGAATCAGCTGTAAGTAACAAGAGACCAGAAGTGAAGTGAAATTTTTGTTGTACCGGGACAATTGATTCTGGTTAGCTGGGGCTGAAAAATCAGCTGTAAGTAACAAGAGACCAGCATCACTGTGGTGAAATCTTCTGAGAAGAATTTCTTGAGGGTCAGCACACAGAAGTTGTGATCCAGAAGGGGCCTGAGCCTCCATCTCAAGCTAGAAGCAGGACTTGGTAGTGTGTAAGAGTCTCCTATATGGTTCCGGTGTTGAAATTTGAGAGGATCACAGAGAGCAGCTGAGGCTTGGCACTGTGAGAGGTCAGGAAAGACCATTGGTGGAAGTGCACCTCGGTTGCAATGAAGACCCCAGGATTTCAGGGGTCATAGAGAGAAGCTGAGGCTTTGCACCAGGAAAGGTCATAAGAGACCATTGGTGAAGGTGCTGCCTCAGTTTCAGTGGTGACCCCAGCTTTTTGGAGAAGCCGGGACCATGGGATGACCACCAAGAGCAGTGGCAGGTGTGGAATGGAGTTGGCCTGGGTCTGCAAGATGAGCTATGTGTGCCACAGATGGCCAAATAGGAGAGGGGGAGCTGCCAAAACCCTTTGGAGCCCAGAAGATCGTGAATGAATCTCAGGTGTCCAGCCTTGAGCTACTTTACTGGACTTAGGTTTTGTTTGAGAGTGCCTGATTCTTCCCTTTGAAATAAGACAGTACTTGTTTTGGATTTTACAGCAGCCCACAGTTAAAAGGCTTTTAATAGACTGAACTTTTAAGCGTTTGGACATTTTAAGGACTGTGGGGCTTTTAAGGTTGTACTGTCTTAGGTTGTGATTAATGTTAACATCATACTTTGGGGACAAGAACTGGAAAGGTGGTGGTTTAATAGTGATGTGTTTTGTGTGTCAAGTTGACAAGGGGTCAATTGTGCTGGATAGCATTAGTGTCAACTTGACACACCTGGGTTTGAGGGAGCCTCACTGGAGATTGCTCCATTGGATTGGCCTGTGGCACATTCTGTGGGTTTTGTCTTGATAGGTCGCGAGCAGTAGTGCGGAGGGCCCAGCCACAGTATGGTAGTGCCAACCCTGGGCAAGGTTTGTTCAGTGACTTGGTATAATAAAGGCGGGGGGCATGAGGCCAAGGGGGAACCAACCAGTGAGACAGCATTCCCTCATGGCTCTGTGCACACCGTCTCCTGCTCCAGGTCCTTGTCCGAGTCTTGCCTTGGGCTCCCTAGTGTGACTTGTGAACCCGGAGATGTAACTTGAATTAAAACCCTTCCCCTCACCAGTTGGTGTGCGTCAGCAGTGTTTGCCACAGCAATGGAAAAGACAACTAGGCCATCAGACTGCGGGTGAGGTCTATGTATAAGGTGAGGTTCAGAATGAACAAACAGAAACATAGTAAGTGATACCAAGAAGTGTTTCCCCATCTTTTACTAAGGTACATTGTCTGCCTAGAGACATGTTAAGCACGTCTTCCCTTCCAGCCACAACTGACAAATGACAGCAAAGTTTCTCCCCATCATTGGAGTGGAGATTATATTACCTGTCAACTGCAGACCAAATAGGGACAAGGAGAGGATTAGTGAGGACCTTGTTTCTACATTGATTGTTGCTATAGAAATGCATAGCTAAGTAGGGTTGGATGAAAGTGTGTCAGGTGCAATATATTTCAGCCCAAGGCTGGCAGTATTTGTGAGATAGGATGTTTCTTTCCATTAAGGAACTCAGTGGATGAGCATGTCCAGGACTTCTGTAATGTTCTCCCTTTTGTGGGCATGTGTATGTGTATATGTATGTGTATGTGTTTTTATGTGTATGTATATGTGTATGTGATTGTGTGTATGTGTGCATATGCATGTGTTTGTGTGCACATCTGTGTGTGTGTCTGAGAGAGAGAGAGAGAATGTAGAAGGGGGGAGATTCGAGAGAGAGAGAGAGAGAGAGAGAGAGAGAGAGAGAGAGATGCTTCAGTAAGAACTGCCAGCCTGAATCTAAAAGGATGCTGCGGAACTGACCCAATTCAGTGACTAAGTTTCTTTCTTTTACCTCAATCAACTCTGTGGGGATGGCAGATGTGGAACAGTCTCTGTCCATATGATGTTTTCATGAACAGAGCTTCTGCTCTGCCTCAATTTTTGTTTCACAGGAGTATTAGAGGCTTAAAAGCATCTCTATTGATCTCATTTCTTAAAAATAAACACCCTTATTTTCACCAAATGTCCACAAAAGCCCATTCTGTTCACCTATGTCATCTCATACCCTATGCTTGCTGGTTTTAATAGAAAGGAGGTCAAACTGGATGGCAGAGAGTAACATGCAGGGAACATGACCATGACCCTGCTCTGGGCTGTCTGGTTTTAGGCAGTCTAGATGGTACATAATTTTAGGAATGTATGTGACCTAGGTGATCTATAGAGGCACAAAGGAGGGAGAAGAGGTCTCAATGCAAGCAAGCACAATGATGGCAATATTCCGAGTGGTATGCAAAGTAGCAGGGCAGGAATCTGGTGTCCTTGTGAACTTCATGTGAATAAGAGGGTGAGATGGGCAGGAACTTCCATATTCTACACACAACACAGCAGAAGTAACCTGCACAGGTGTGGGCACAAGTATTTACCCTGATGTGGAATAAAGTGTGGTGTCTCACAGGGCACAGCAGGGACCAGGGCCTGTAACCAAGCAGAAGGAGATGGGTCCCTGAGGAGCCTCCTTTTGGGACATAGATGAGTGAGACTGCCCCCCAAGGTCCCTGAGGCGCCCATGGGAACAAATGAGCATGTAGCATTTCTCTTCCTTGTTCAGAGAAAGCAGCCATGTTGAGAACCCAGACAGTGAGGTTGTACAAGTTTTTATTTTTTATGTGTATGAATGTATTGTCTGCATGTAGGTTTGTGCACCTGTGTCACGCAATGTCGCAGAAGTCAGAAGAGGGTCTTGGATTCCCCTGGAACTGGAGTTCTCCTGGAATTGGAGTCACAGAATGTTCTCAGCCACCATGTGGGTGCTGGGGATCGAACCCGGGTCCTCTGAAAGAGCAGTCAGTACTCTTAACCGCTAGGCCATCTCTCCAGGCAGAGGTTGTACAATTTTTATAAATCACTCTGTAGACACTTTCCTCCATCACTTCCTACAGTAAGTATCTTAGTCCATTGAGATGGCTGTAATAAATGGCATTAGTAGAGTAGCTAAATAAACAACAGAAATGGATGGCTCACACTTTTGGGGTCTGGAAAGTCCAGATCAAGGTGCTGGTAGACTCGGTGTATGGTAAAGGATCACTCTTGATCCACAGGGACTTTTTGATGTGTTCTCACAAGGTAGAAGCCTGAGACATTTCTTTTAGGTATCTTTTAGAAGCTACTAATACTTTCCAAAGGATTGGGTCTTAATTCCTTTCAAAAGAACTCCTAATACTACTTCTCCTTGAAGGATGTTGCAGGGATACATACATTCAGACAGCAGCATGAAGTATGCATACTAACAGGTGGTCTTGGAGAACTGAGAAGTACTGAGACTTCTGGGAGTTGGGCCGTGCACAACTTGCAAATACTTACTAGCTTGGACTGGTGGTTGCTGCTGCTGATGTTCATGGACCTGGTGTCTGAGCCTCTGAGTTCAAGCACAACATTCTCATGACTGGTGGATTCTCTTTCACCCTCACACAGATGTTTCCATCAATGTGTGTGAGTTATCACTCAGGCTTTGTTGTTACCTTAGGGAATTACTAAACATTTTCAAATTTCTTCTTTTTAGAGCCATGCCATGTAAAAGGAAAAGTCAATCATCCCTGTAATATAGTAGTTGATGTGAGAGGCCTCCCTTATGAGCTGGAAAGGATGCTTCTCAGTAGGAGGGTAAGCAGGACCACAGCTCTGCTCTGTCACTGGAGCAACATGGCCACAAATAGTTCATGCAAACAGTCTGGTCTCCACATCTTTCAGAATGGAAAAAATACACATATTTAAGGAACTTGCCTTTATAACTTTCTATACTAGCAAGAAAGCAAAGGCATTTGCACCTAGGTGATAGAGTGATAGATGGATGATAGATAGGTGATGCCTGGATAAATGACACAAAGAAATGGAAAATATATACATAGTTTGGTGATAGAAATAATAGACATAGCTGTTTTCTCCCAAAGAATTTGATAAATATTCTGAAGCAAAGGTGTTGCACCTAATGTAGAGTTGCCTAAGCAATCACCGAGGGCATACTGTGCAAAAATTTAGTTGAGTGAACTAACACAGTCCCAGAAAAACAAACGATGAATGGTATCCCTCCATCTATGGATGCTAGCACCATTTACCTAGTTGTATGGCAAACTGAGCAATGTAAATGTGATCTGAAAACAACTGTGCTCTTATATTGTGAATCCCTTAAAATAAAATAAAGAAAATATTTAAATAAAGAATTGAACAAATTACTAAAAGTTATACTTGACCTATGAACAAATTATTTGAAAAAGAAGTACCAGGTCAATTGTTCTTCAAATTTAGTATATACTTACTTGGTCTTATATTTTGTAAATATTTAAACATTGCTTCTGTGTGTTGGATGAGGTGATAGGACATAGTCAATACATTTATGTGTGACATCATGTGACAGAAAGGAAGACAGTAAGAAATTAACTCATTAACATTGAATTAATGAGTTGTTGGTTGAATATTTAAAGTAGGAATTTGGAAGAACAAAAGTGAAAAAAATTAATAAGCTTGGGAGGATTGAGTTGGTTTCCTGGACAATGTGGTTTGAAATGGACCCTGGTTAGCATGGATCAGATGCAAAAGTGACTCAGCCAGAGGGAACTGTGGGAAAATGACCCTGCATACCTGGGTCGCATAATTGGTAGTAAGGAACAATTGATCACCCACATCACTTGCTCCCACTGCAGTTAGTGCTTTCACTTTGGAAGACTGATTAGTCCTAGCACTTGGGAGGCAGAGGCAGGCAGATCTTTGTGAGTTCAAGGCCAGCCTGGTCTACAGAGTGAGTTCCAGTACAGCGTGACTAAAGAGCCCTGTCTCCGAAAAGACAAAAAAAAAAAAAAAAAAAAAAAAGAGAACTGCACTGAGTGAGAAAGCCATTGCGCAGGAAAACAGAGCACCAGTTTCAAAGAAGCCCTTAATGTAGCCCGACACCCAGTTCCTCATGCAGGCAACATGCAAAATATGCAGGACCTACATGAGAAAACACCTCTCAAGGCACAGTTCTGCAGGACTCTACAGCCAGGGCAGCCACCTGGCATACCAAGGCACAGGTATATTCTGAGCTGGGCCTTTCTTGTGAGAGGTTTGAGTAGGAATCTCTGTTCTGCTGCCTGCAGGCTTCAGGGCATTCATCTCCCCTCATCTGGTTTTCACTATAAGACACGTCGTATACTGACCCCAGAACAGGCTCTTCGTTCATATAAGCTATTATTTTTAAATTTTATTCTTTTGTTTTAGTTTATACAGAATAGTTGTCATAGGAATGGAGTAGAGTATGAGGTTTCCATACATGTTCACACGGTGGAATCAAATAAGGGTCCTCAGTATACCCACAACCACTTATACAGAATAAAACTGAAGATTACAAGAAAGAAACATAGGCTACTTTAAAAAGTAGTTGCAAATATGTGTCCTTTTGACATAGTTATTATCACAATTAGAGATTTTAGGGTCTTCACATGCTCTCTGATGCTGTCAATAGCTCGAGAAACATCTTGTTTATTTCTTGTCCAGTCTTAGAATTATAATTTCCTAAACAGCTATTACAGAATGCTAGCAAAACCAAGTTCTGAACACAGAGGCTTTCTTATTGCTACTGGGATTTCACTTACTTTAGATGACTAAATAAATATTTGTGTATACACTAATCTGTGTATATGAACAAATTCAAAGTATTTCTATTTGCAACTTCGTGAATGTATCTTAAATAGGGGCTGGAGAAATGGCTCAGTGGTTGAGAACCCTGGTTGCTCCTGCAGAGGACCCAGGTTCAGTTCCCAGAACCCACATGGCAGCTGACAACCATCTGTACCTCCTGTTCCAGGGGATCTGATGCCACCTTCCTACCTCTGCACTTATTACACAGCACAGTACACTTACACATATGCAGGCAATACACCCATACACATAAAATGAAAATAATAAAATGGTTAATAATAATAATAAATGTCTCCAGCTTTTATCCATCCTCACTTATTTTTATTGCTGTTGTTGCTGTTTTCTGAGACAGGGTCTCCCTGTAGCCCCGGCTGGCCTAGAACTCATTATGTAGACCAGGCTGAACTCAATATTACAGAGATCAACCTCCCTCTGCTTACAGAGTGCTTGGCTAAAAGCTGTACACCTCCTGAGTGCTGGGACTACAGACACTGGCCAAGACATTGGGCTTTTAGCTTTCTTTGTGTTTTGTCATAGACATATTTTGTAAAGTTGTGCATGTGATTACTCAGTCCTCCATGGCATCCTTGCTGTTCTTTGCTGTGGCTGGCGTGACATATAATTCTTCGCACTTTTCAGATTACATTTCATTTTTTTCTCTCACAGCTTCTATCTTGATATTTTTTTATTTAGAATATTGTTTCTGTCTATTTCATCAGTTTATTTCTTCTTTATTCCAGTTAAAGGAGCTAAATCACTTTCTTTTTTTAATTATATTTATTTTTGTGTATATAAATTTACTGTCTGCATGTAGGTCTGTGCACCCGTGTTGTGCAATGCCACAGAGGTCAGATGAGGGTGTCCGATTCCGCTGGAACTGGAGTTCTCCTGGAATTGGAGTTACAGATGGTTCTCAGCTGCCATGTGGGTGCTGTGGATTGAACCCAGGTCCTCTGCAAGAGCGGTCAGCTCTCTTAACCACCAGGCCATCCCTCCAGCTCTGCTAAATCACTTTCTAAAGTACTTTTCAGTTAACCATGATACGGCATTTTCAGTTATCTGGTCTGTATTTCAGTCATCAAAATGACAATTTTCCTTTTTATCTAATGAAGATGTCAAGGCTAGTGAAGTATCAGTGTTTATTAAATAAAATGCTTTAATTTCCCTTGACCCTGCTTTCTAGATGGTAGGAAGATATGCCTTGTTTCTGGACCAACAATCCTATAGCTACAATGATTTATATGTTAAAAGTACGCTTTTCCCAGATTAGCATCCCATAGTCAAAATCTACATGTCTTCCAGAACTGTTTATAGAAGCAGGTTATGATACAGAGAGATGACAATGATTTATTGTAAGTAACAGGATCTCATGCCCATGAAGCTTTAACAGCTGGAAACACGTGAGCCCTGGTGATACTGTTCTAGTCCAAAGGGAGGATTGTTCAGTCAGGCCAAATGGATTGCTTTTGTCATTTCACCCATTTCTTTGAGCTGATCAAGAACAGGGGTGGCAATACTTTCCACCCAGCCAACTTCTAAGTATTAAAAATTAATCTCATTCAGAAATATCCCCAAATGCACACCCAGAATAAGGTTTGACCAGAAGTTTGGACAGCTAATAGATCAGTCAACTTGAAGCATAAAGTTGATCTTTTCAGGAAGGTCTTTGAACACAGGTGTTTTAAAAATATTTGGATTTATTTTAAAGTAATAATTTGGAACATTTGTTAAAAGTTGTAACACTATATCATTTTTAGAGAAAGCAATAACAAACCTGTGAATATCTGTGTGCATAATTTTCAAATGTAAATACTCTTGAAAGCATTATCCATGATAACAAAGACCTAAAATTGCATAAATTTCATTTAAATAATGAGTATATTATTAAAATATATTTTGGGTTAAGTTATATTCATATCATGAAGTATCATGAAACCAGAACAAAAAAAGATTGAAAAGATTATTTAAATATATTAATTAAAGAAAATCAGTATGTAATACATGCTACCATAAAAGATAAAAGAAAAATAAAGGAAGACAAATTCCGTGTATTCCCATAAGGCTTCTGGAAGGGCACAGAGGATGTTAATGACCTTGGTGACCTTCAGTAAAGGAAACATTAATTGAGGAAGAGACATTTTGCTGTGAAGCTTTTTGTAGATTTTAAATTTTGAAACAGGAGTTTCAATACAATACAGTAATCCACATTTCTCAAGGGAAGTAACAACATTGAAATCAGAGTGAAGCAAAGATGAGGGACATAAAAGACAGTGGACACTGCATCCCCCACTCACTTTCTCCAAAGCAAGGCTGGAACCAATCCATGGGATTTCTTCCTGACAGATTTAGATCTTCCCTCTGCAACCCACCCTACCATCATCACTCTTAAATGAATGGGGGAGCAGGGTAGAATGGGCATTTCATTCTTATTTTTCCTTGTGTTACTGAGTGGCATGTAATATCTTTAATGTTAAGCACCATGTCCTCAGTTTTTCTTGATGCCTAGCTAGCTAGCGCTGTGCAAAGGGCGTACACATAATCTAATCCCTAAACTTATTTTCTGACCATGGTAAAGGTTTTGCAGTTTGACTATAAATAATCACCAGAGTTTACATAAGATTCTCTAAAGCAGCATCTCAACATAAACAGTTATTATGGATCTTTCTGCTTCTCAAGACTCATAAAATCCAAATATCCTTATATCTTAAAATGTCTATTATTAAAAGAATGGTAGTACAAACAGATATAACCTAAAATATCAAGCATTGCAGCAGGTCACAAATATGAATAGATAGTGCATTGCAGATATAAAATAAGTTGTTAGAAAAGGCAAAACATAGGTAATATAATTTAAAGTTTTTCCCATATACCACGAACTTCAATACCAATCTAAACTTTATCTGAAAGCATATTACTATTAATTCCAGTCATTTTCTGAAGTGTCTTTTATAAAAACATTCTCCATTTCTTGTATTTCTCAGCAAGGCATATTAACAATTGATATAAATTTCATTTTTCCAGTCAATTTACATAAATTATCCAGAGACATATAACTGTACATTTTTTAGGAAGGAAAACAAAAGTGCACAGAAATATGTGATAGTGAATTGCTTTTATAGACATGGGAAATCAGTTCCGAACCCTCTAAGTGACTTCTCAATCCAGGAAGAACTTAGTCAAATTTGAGAGAGAAGATAAAGAATACACATCCTTCCCTGTAACTATAGAATCACAAATTTAAATTTTAATATTGAAAGTAGGAAGTTGTCAGGGCTTTCTGAGACAAGTGAAGAAAGAGATCCCATCACAAGCAGACAAGTCTAGTGATACAGCTTCTAAAAGCTCTCAGTGAGTAATCTTTGTTTTGGGGGGGGGGTGTTGAGACAGGGTCTCCCTGTAGCCCAGCTCACCTGGATCTCACTATGTAGACCAAGCTGACCTTGAACTCATAGCGGTTTGCCTGCCTTTGCCTCCCCACTGCTGGGATTAAATCCTTTACCTCTGCAGTTTCTTCATGATGACTTTGAAAGGTTATTAAGCAAACACCTTGCACATATATTTCATAAATGTCTATTAAATTGAATAAAACACAGTAATGTTTGCCTAAAAGCAGACTATACATTAAATTTGGTTTATTAAACCAGTGGGAGAGGGGCACTTTTTTATTTGGGGGGACATTTTTTAATATTCATAAAACATTATTTAATAAACAAGAAAAAATTGAGGAAACATTTCCCCCCAGGTCTCACCAACACATTGTAACTATCACTAGTCATAAAAGCCTGGAATTTTTTCTTTGTGTGATTTGTGTTTAAGGTCTTACCATAGCCTGGGCTCGACTTTAACTGGTGATCCTCAGTCTCTGCCTCCCTAGTCCTGGGACAGCACCTGTACTACCATGCCCAATTTAGGTGAGTGAGAGTGGATCACTCTGACAACTCAGCAAAATGGCTGAGAAACTTCAGGAAGACAGGAAGGAACTGAGTTCTAAGCAACTTTATCGCAGTGGACAAAAGCCAGCTAGTGGACAGTGGCAGCTTTACATTTCTGCCTATTATAATTTAGAAACAATAAGTAACATATTTCCTGACTCTGATGAGTTCACTAGGTCTTTTTGCTAATGACCAAGATCTTCAAATAACTTGACCTATACCAAAGTTGACAAGATCACTTAATTATTTTTTCTGGAATATTCAAAGGTAGAAGGCCATGAAGGTACATAAAGTAGGGGGTCTTGCTTGTAGTATCCTAGGGCCAGGCATGGTGGTGGCACGGGTTTAAGCCTAGCACTTTGGAGGCAGAGGCAGGCGGATCTCTGTGAATCAAAGTGAGCTCCAGACCAGCTGGGACTAACGGGAGACCCTGTCTCAATAATGCCAAAAAAAAAAAAAAAGAAAGAAAGAAAAGAAAAGTAGTATCCTATTCAGTCTTTGAATAGCATTCCCTGATAGCAGTAGTGGAACCAATAAAATATGCCTGTTGCCAATAGTACGCCCAATATGAGAAGACATTTCTTGAACCCTCATGTTATCAGGAAGCTTTAATCAAGGATGAATGTAGCCACCCGCCTAAGGTACAAGCCACTGTCACAGTTCAGTATAAAGTGCAGATGATACACAAAGGAAGGTATAGCTTGCCGTGACATGTGGGATGCAAAAAGCTGTATACCAACATATGTAGATCAGGGGGCAAAACACTGTACCACAGAGGGCTGATTTTTAATTTGCATTTTAAAGTCATAGATTTGTGTTATGAGTAAATGCTTTATTTGTAGGTGGCCAACACATTTTCCAGTCTTTATATTACTTAATGTTCATCCTGTGCCTTTAATTATCCCGAGTCTGCAAAATTTACTGAGCAGCCAAAGGATATGGGCATCATTGAGAGAAAGCTACCATTGAGGGATATGCGGTCTGAGGGAGCAACTGGAGAGCAGTGATCCTAAAGTAATTTATCTGAAACTGTGATAAGGCTGAGATGCCCCAATCATCAGCAGAGTGTTCCATGACTGATACAGGCTGCTGGGGACACAGGAGTGCGGGGTTCTTCAGAGATGTGGATTTGGGGTTGTGTTCTACATAAAGGGAACATATTCAAGGCTGGGCTAGCACACCTGAGGAGGGCTTGGCTCAGCAACAGATGAAGTGTGTACATATCTTTCCAGGAGTCACATGAGGTTTACTTACACATTTCACACAGGAATCTGCCTTCTAATATTTCTGATAGCAAAGATGAGCTTGGGAAAATATTAATTGTAATTATTCTTGCTAGCTGAGTCTTAATCACTGAAAAGGTTTGCATATCTCTACTTAGTTGATGGAGATTGTGCATGGGTCTGCAAGTGTCACCAGTTACCAAAGGGGCATTGTTAGAAAGGGACAATATTAGCTGCCTAAAAATGGGCATGATGATCACAACAGTGCAAAGCAAGGCTTGGAGACAAGGTACAAGGCTGAGGATGAACCATGTGAGGAGACTAATCCAGAAATTCTTTAGTCCGTCTTCCTGTTCAAAGTGGGATTTGTCTCATGCCACATGGTCTGAGAATTTGACCTCTCTAAATGATAAGGACAATGGGCCTTGATACAAATAAGACATGTTCCTACTTCTGAAACATTATGGAAAACTCAAACCACAGAATTGCTTGTGTTCCAGGGGCTCCAAGCATGAGACTCCTTAGATGCAGAATGGACAACAGGCCATTGCTTGCAGAGCTTATTCAAGCTCAGCATCACATCGTCAAACCTGGGAGCCCTGACTCCCTCATTTTTTATTTTCTGAGAATTTGATATATGTATGCAGTGTGTTCTGATCAACCGTCCACCCAACTCCTCCCTTCTCCTCCACTTCCCGTCTCTGCTTTGTATACTTATTTTAACGTAGAACATCCAGTGCATTTAGTGCTGCCAGTAGACATTGCAGACAACCTGCTGTCAGCCTGGCACCTGTGCCTCTCCTGTCCTTGCAACCCATGTGCCCCAATCTTCCTCAACTGACACAACTAGACACCTGCTTGATCCTGCAAGTTTGTTCTCAAATGTCAGGTCTTCATGGAGATCCTTCTGATGACAATGATCTCTCTTAAATTCAAGTTCTACTAACATTTATAAGAACTTACCACCAACAGCTTCATGCTCTAATAATTTTTGTATATGTTAACATTTCCCTTTGGGCTGGAAATGACCAGAGAATGAGTTCTATGCTCTCATCAGCATGAATTCCTTCCCGGAGGCTTGTACAACACTTTATATTACAGACAACAAATATTCATTCAATAAAACTGGACTTGGTGAATAATATTTAAAGATTCAATATGATGCACATTATGAAAGATTGTTTATTAAGGACAGAACTGTCTGTGGACACATGAATAAAACATCAGAAACTTCATTAAAGTCTGAGAAACTTTCACCACTCACTCACCTACCCACTTTCATTATCAGAGTACTCTTCCCATTACTGGGGATTCCTTTATGACTTGAAAGGAAGAAACAACTTCTCCCTATCTGCTCTGATCTGATCCCTTCATTGAGGTGAAGGGACTGACAACACAGATCAGTGAATACATACAGAAATGAGGACACCTAGCTAGTGTCTTTGTCTGGATACAGGGCATTGGTATAGACACCATATTCATGACACCAGTGACTGTGAGCAGAGGAAAAGAACCGAATCATTGATTACCCATTTTTGCACAGGAACACTGCCTATAACAAAAAGTCTGATTAATAAACCAGTGACAGCAGAGCGGAATGAGCTGATGGTGTCTTCTGATTATGAGCTGAAGATCCTGCAAACTTCATCCTGAGTGTTTCCTTCCCAGCACTGTGATTATACTTGACTGACAAATTGAGAACCAGGAATTGTTAATCTTTAAATTAGCTACATGGTACCTAAGAACAGACTGATGGGCTCTACTAAGTATAAACCTTTGAGAATGCAAGAGCTTAGGTCATTGAATTTGGAGACAGATAATTGTACCAGCCTTGTGCTGTCTGCAGAAGCCTTCCTAAGCATTGGAATGCTTCAAACATTTTTGATTGATTCATAAATCATCTGTTGCCTTGAACTGACAATTTCTAAAGTTTTTAAGTATTGTAAATTAGTGAAACCTCCATGAACTGGAGTTGGTGTGATCAGAACAAAGACATGAGTTACAAATCTTCATTCCTTTCATGAAGAGCTCTGGAAAATTTTTCTCAGCAAGCAAACACATGAAGAATTGGAACATCAATACACTAGTGGCGTAATTTTTTTTCATTTTTTCTTTACAGCATTTTAATATTCTTTTAGCTGTCAACCCATAGAAAGAAAAAATAATTGTGACAAACAACAAAGCAGGTTGATAGTTCTATATGCAATGCTGCCCTTCATCAGTGAAAACTAGAGAAGTGGATAGATTTTTGGACTCTAGGCCAGAAACACTCATCTCTTTCTGAGGAATTTGTCCAAGTATAAAACTTAAAGAGAAGGAAAATAAATTGCCTGGGGTCAGAAGGAGTGGACTGTACAGTATCAGAGAATATTTGGGGAAGAAGAGAAATGATGGGTAGTACCCTTGGCAGGTTCCTACCTGTCACAATTCCTCACTTCCTGGCTTCTAACCAGGGAAAGACAAGTCTCCAGCTCTGCCCTGTGACCTGTGTGTACTTGTCTAGCTTCATCTTTGCAGAGTTCTGGAGAGTTTATAATGGATTCTATGCCTGTTCTTTATGTTTTTACATTTCATCAGAAACTGTTGAGCATAATAAGGAGTTAGATAGGAATCTCTGATTTGAAGCTCAATCATTTCAAACCCTTGTAGAAAATAGTACAGTGAGGTGGTCCTGACATTCATTTGCTAACAGAGATAAAAATGAGACTGTTGTTCAAGAATAAATACAAAAGTGTATGAAATTCACTGGATAATAGCTTTGAATTCTTAGTTATGCATGTTTCAGTTGGAAAATACAGAGAGGTTAGGAAACAGATAAATGGACAGCAGGAGAGGCTTTATGGTAGAGGAAACAGAATACAGTGATTAAAAGGGTGAAAGCAGAATAATAGAGTAGGAAGGTTAATTGGGGTGGGGGATGTGAGGGAGAATAGGGAAGGATAACTAACAGCAAAGGCCTGGAAAAGCATATGGAAACCTAACACTATAGAAGTTTCTTAAATTATATACATATACATTACCATAGGTGAGCAAAGTAAAATCTCAGTGACAGAGACGACTCCTTCTTTTGAAGCTGTTGACCAGGGGTCCCACTGGGCCTCAAACAATACTGGCCCTGCCCTTGGATACCCACCAGCACTTGACAGTAAGACCCTACTGCTGAAGAAACTATATACATAAACTGTAGAAAAAAAGAAGTCAAGCTTGTGCTAACTTTAAAAGAGCTCGAAGTACACCACATGGAATGATAATGCTCTTCCCCAGAGCTGTGGATTATTAAACAATTATTCCAGTCTCAGTGTGGATTATCCCACTTATCAGCCAGTGTTCCTAGACCCCTAAAACAACAAACAATTAACATTGCTCTTGGTGGCTGAACAGAGCTTGAGGTAAGACTATTGCTGTACACATGTTCCTTGGTCATAAGACACAGAGAAATCAACTAACCTAGAATATTCCTCCCTGTTGACTAGCTTCCATACTTTTAGACAGTACTGTGCAGGATGCTGGTGAGAAAAGGTTTCAACAGTCCTACCTGAGTGTGAACACAACAAAATCCATTTCTGATCATCTAGGCAAAATTTGTCCATTGGTGCAACAATAGCATGAATATTATAGTAATAGACAACTGCTTTCTGATTGGATTTTAAGCCCTCCTTCGCATGAGGGAACTCATACTTATTATGTAAACCTGGCCAGGAACCCCTGTCTGGAGAGGTCATAAGTCCTAGGAAAGAACTTTCTACTATTATTTTGGTAAATGGACATAGTGCCAATTTTGCCTTCTATATACTTACCTTTATAGAATAAATTATGGAATCTCTCACCCCTTATCAAAGAGGTTTTCTTTTGTATTGGGCAGCAGCTAATACAAAGACTCAGGCTGGCCAAATTACAGGGAATAAATAACTGTGGAATGCTTAGCTGTTTATTTATTTTTTTGATCTTTTAATGGATGGACATTAATAGCACCTCTCCACCAAGGCTTAGGGAATGTTGCAGAGATGGTATTTGGGGACGTCTGCTGCAAAATAGCATCTGTAAGATCTGAGAGGGCTAGTGCACTCATGAACTCATAGCAGCTATGGTTACCCTCACAAGAGTGGTACAAACCAGTAACATTCCAGCAGGGGGAGCGACACACAAAGTTCCACCCCTTTATAAGAAGCTATTAGCACTTGATGGGAACTGGGAGAGGGAGAGATGGCTTTCTTCAGGGGTTTGGGTCCCTGGTAGGTTGTCTGTCCTCTGGTGAGTAGCCCAACACTCAAGCTCATATGAGCAGGACTAATTGGAAAAAGAAGGAGGAGGAGGAGGAGGAGAAGGAGGAGGAGGAGGAGGAGGAGGAGGAGGAGGAGGAAAGGAGAAAAGGAGAAAAAGAGAAAAGGAGAAAGAGGGACAAGGAGGAGAAGGATGAGGAGGAAGAGGAGGAAGTATAGAAGGATAGCAGGAGGGGGAAGAGGAGGATGGGAAGGAGGAGGAGGAAGAAGAAAAGAGGTAGAGGAAGATGAGAAGATGTAGGAGAAGGAATAGAAGAAGAGTTGGATGAGGGAAATGTGGCCTGTATGATAAAATACATTGTATACATCTATGAAATTCACAAAGAGTAAATAAAATATTGTACATAATCCCACACATCACTTATCCTTATCAAATTCTAGATAGTCTGTAGTTGAATGCACTATAGTAGGTGTGGTTACATGAAAATCACTACAAACAGGCTGCATTGTACCAAGGTGATAGAATGGACATAACCTCACTAGATGACAGAAAATTTTCAGCTCTACTACTATTATGGACCACCATTTTGCTTGCTGTCCTTGGATAATGTGCCTTGAATACAAGGCACAATTTAAGAAAATGCACATTTAAAAGGAACAAAAATTAATATATTTATTTGAGTAGGAACAGACCAAAACTGATGCATTTTAATGGAAAAGTGAGAGGAAACATGAGGGACTGGGAAGACGACTCAGTCGGTGAAGGAACTCACATGTGTACTGTATGCACAGCCAAAAAGCACATGGCTGGAGGTGTCAGAGACCCTAGAGAACCTATTTTTGGTACGTCCCCCGTATCAGAGTTCCACAACTGGTCACATATAGAGAATATATTTGAGAGATGCCCAGCCATAAATGACACATCCACAGTGTAACCTCTGCACCTAAGGTTCATGGAACATAGTGAAATGGGGAGGGGTGAGGGCTGGAGAGATGGCCTAGCGGTTAAGAGCACCGACCCCTCTTACAGAGGACCCTGGTTCGATCCCCAGCACCCACATGGCGGCTGAGAACCGGCTGAAACTCCAATTCCAGGAGAACTCCAGTTCTAGAGGAATCCGACATCCTCTTCTGACCGCGGCGTTGCACGACACAGGTGCACATACCTGCATGCAGACAGTACATTCATACACATACAGAAATAAATAAAATTAAAATTAAAAAAAAAGAAATGGGGAGGGGTGGATTACAGAGAATCTTAATATATCCCTCACCTATCACCAGGGAAGTTTCCTCAGGCAACAGAGTGTAATACACAGAAAGCCATAACTAGGTAAATTTTAGGGAATAAGAGACTGAAGGTGTGTGTTCTTGGTTAGAAGTCCTATACTAAATCTCACCCTCCCGTACCTCAGGAACAATTGCAGGAAAAAGGCAGATAGATTCTAAGAGCCATAGGAAACAGAAACTTTCAGGCCACAGGGAACTTGCTCATATAAACTTACAACAATTATGACAGCATGAGCAAGACCCATGAACACTCAGCAGAAATAAAAATCCAGCACAGAACAAGGGAAATAGGAATCAGGCACCACCCTAGCCAAGGAATGATTGGCAAATGATTACTGCTGGGTGAGAAGAGTAGATCTTCTTTAAGGGAATGACTCTAGATAGGCTACATTTGGACACAGGACTTAACATATATGACAGAATGCATGAAATCAGGTGATGGAAGAATGAAACTAGATCCATATCTCTACACATGCACAGAAAACAATTTAAAATGAATCTTAATACTTAACCTGAAAACTTAGTATAAAATCTGAAACTTTGAAACTCCTAGAAGATAAAACCTGAAACATTAAAACTGCTAGAAGAAAATATAGATAATTAGGTTAAATAATATATAGCACTTAAAATACAGGCATAAGCAAAGATCTTCTAAAATAAATATCAATAGATATCAATAATTCTAAGAATTGAGAAATTACATTATATAAAATTAAAAAGTTTTTCATAGCAAGCGAAGAATTTTCTAGACTGAAAAGACAGCTTACAGAAAGGGAATAAATCTTTTTCAACTACACAGAATACATAAAGAACATCAAATTTTAAACATAAAACCCTCCAAATCATATCATCCAGTCAATAAGGGTAGGATGTGCATATAAACCATGGAAAAAGAAAGGAGACTATAAAAGAGGGAGAAAAGAACTTGAGTGAGGAGGGAGAACATGAATAAAGGGTGTAATGGAATACGTGTGACATCAGTGAAAAGAGAAGTGGGGCCAATGCAAGAGAAGAAGAAGACCAGAATGAGGTAGGCAGGAAATTTGAGAGACAGGAGAGTAAGGATGAGCGAGGGATACAAAAGGCAGTGAAAGGAAGAGAAGATGCAGATTGGAAATGCATGCAGCAGCCATCATGCTAACGCAACTGAAGGAAATTTAGATGGTGTCATAATTTTAGATATGTTTTCAGAACAAAATATTACAATGATATTGAAGACTATTTCATAAAGATTAAAAAAATCACATAATTGAAGTTGGATGTGGATACACACACACACACACACGCACACACACACACACACACACACACATATATATATATATATATATATATATATAATTAGTGCACTTTTAATAATTGATTAAATAAGTAGGAATAAAATGATGAAGACATGCATATAATTTCATTTACTCAGGAGGCTGAGGCAGGAAGGCATTTGAATTCCACCTGGGCAGCATACTGAGAATCTGTCTCTGACACACATGCACATATACACAGAAAGATAAATGAAACTACAGAATATAGGAAAAATTATATTGATGTATGAAAAAATTCATGTCCTCAGAAAAACTATATTTCAAAGAAAGAAACAAATCTTGAATTATTTTTATTTTTTTTCAAAGCCAATTTTTTATTGAAGCTCTGTGCATTTCATACAAAATTTTAAATCAAATCTAGACCTGTGCCCCCCTTCCTGCCCCCCACCCCACCAGAGCTCATGAATTCTGCCAAACATGTTTTTCACCTTTTTCTCAGTCGCTCTCAAAATTCTCAGTGCAGAAGTTTACTGTTTCAAGCAGAAGTTAACCATTTCAGTCATTTCTTTGACCCAGTCTTCTTGTTGTTGTTGTTATTGTTCTTATTCCTTCCAATATGCATCACTCCAAAATATGCATATATGCATGCCACATGTATCATAGGTTTTAGCATCTTCAGCTTATGATTTTTTTCTTTATTAGGCTGAAAGATGTCATGTTTGAAGGCTCCTCCTTGGCAAGCCCAAGCCACCATCAGTTCTGCCCTTGGGCTCCACACTGGGGTTTTCCCTTCCTATGGTCACCAAATGAGGTCCAGTAAGTACTACGTCCTGTCTTGATCGTTTTGTATTGGATTCCATGATACAACCTGGGTAGACCAACAATGGCAGTCTATACTCTGAAGAGGCTGAAATCCCAGTAGTAGCTCAGTCCACAAGTTGGATGTCTCAGGAGTCCCCATCTGGCATTGAGGGTTTGGAGGATTCTTGGAGAGACATGAGTCTTCAGTCCATATTGGAAGGTTGAAAAGCTGTGTCTCATGTCTTTGAAGGATGGCAAAAGCAGTGGCAGCCACAGGGTAGCTGCCTTGCCAGTAAGACGGGCAAAACAACTGCTTTTTTTTTTTTTTAGCTTTTTGTCTTTTTACTTAGATATCAAGTTTTATACCTTAAATACAATATTCCAGGCCTTACTATTTTTATGGTTATACTTTCCTTTTGGATGTTTAAGGTCACACAATTAGCCCAGATTAACCAAGGTTTTTGTTTTCTCAAGGTCAGTTGAGGATCTGGTCCTCAAGGGTCACTCAGGTGGGTTTTTTTTTGGGGGGGGAGGAGCAGCGCAGAGGGACCCCCTAGCTCCTTTTGGCTTTTCAATAACCAGTTCCGTCCACTTGAGGACAAAGTCAGGTCTTGCTGGACCAGGCTTCCCTTTTTAAAGCATGAACAGACTTTCTTCTTTATACACTGGACACTGGTTGAAGTCCCATTAGTGGATCTCCAAGATCTCCCTGCACAGGAGGAGAGGTGACTCACATTTGCAGGACATTTCAAGAGATGCCCCTACGCATAGTCCCCTGGGACTTAGTTGACCTCTGAGGGCAAGGAACAAAGTTATCCCTTAATACCCTAGGCCAAATTGGAATGGGCATTAAGAATGGTCCTTAAGCATCCAGAAAGGCAAAGTTACAGCAGCCTGATACTTTTAACTATTGTGTAGTATTTTAGAAAAGGCTTGGACAAAAGCTCAAGCAGCCTTGTATAAGAAATAGTAAAAGCACTTCCATAAAATAAATACTGTGGTTAGACATAATGTCATGACAAACTAGTTTTTTCCTCATTCTTTTGATCTTATATTACTCTAAAATATGCATACATACCCTCCACCCATATACCAAAATTTCCTAACTCTGAAAATAAATGGTAGCTTAGTTCTAGAACCTGTTAAGGGAGTCACAATATAAGAGCACAGTTGTTTTCAGAACACAAGGAATATAACATTAACATTGCACAGTTTTCCTTACAACTGGGTAATTGGTGCTAGCATCCACAGATGAAGGATACCATTCATTGTTTGTTTTTCTGGGACTATGTTACTTCACTTAACATGATATCTTCTAGTTCCTTCCATTTACCTTCAAAGTTCATGATGTGATCTTTCTTTACCCCTGAATAGAACTCCATTGTGTAGATGTAGCACAATTTCTCTATCCACTTGTCAGTTGAGGGGCACTTGGGTTGGTTCTATCTCTTCACTATTGTGAGGAGAGCTACAATAAACATGGCTGTGCATGTTTGAAGTATTTTTCTGTTCATTCATTTTTATTTTATGTCTCTGAGTGTTTTGTCTGCTTATATGAAAGAGTACCCATGCCATGCAATGCCCACAGAGGCCAGAAGACTGTGTTGGATCCCCTAGAACAACTGCAAGGACAGTTGTTAGCCACCATGTGGTAGCTGGAAACTGAATCCAAATCCTCTGCAAGAGCAGTCGGTGCTGGTAAGCGCTGATCCATCTCTCCTGCCCCCAATAAACAAATTTTAATAAATTTAAGGATTTTGGTCAACCCCTGCATGCGCCGATGGCTGCCCTCAGCTAGCAGCTCCATGCCACCTCAGGCTGCGATGGGGGGGGGGGTGGTAGGCTCCCTGTGCTCCCCTGGCTTTGGCGGTGGCATCTCCATGGGGTTGGCCTGCAGCGCCAGGGCACTGTGAGAACGTTTCCACTGCTGCTACAAGGAGACAAGATTCAGAGTTCCTGGAGAACTGCCTTTGTGAGAAGCTAGAAATCCACTTCTTTAATACCTTCTCTTAAGTTTCCCATAGGTGCTTTGGGAAACCATGAACAGTTTTAATAATGAAGAGATTGACTGCCACATCCTCGATGAAGGTTTTACTGCCAAAGACATTCTAGACCAAAAAATTAATGAAGTTTCTTCTTCTGATGATAAGTATGCTTTCTATGTTGCGGACCTTGGAGACATTCTAAAGATGGCCTAGCGGTTAAGAGCGCAACCGCTCTTACAGAGGACCCGGGTTCAATCCCCAGCACCCACATGGTGGCTGAGAACCGTCTGAAACTCCAATTCCAGGAGAACTCCAGTTCCAGGGGAATCCGACACACTCTTCTGACCTCCGCGGCATTGCACGACATGGGTGCACAGACCTACATGCAGACAGTAAATTTATACACACAAAAATAAATAAAGAGAATTGTATTGATCAGATCTTCAACAGAATAATACATGAAAATTTCCCCAAACTAAAAAAAGACAAACCCATACAAATACAAGAAGCACATAGAACCCCAAACAGACAAGATCAGAAAAGAAACTCTCCACACCATATCATAGTTACAATGCTAGATGCCCAAAACAAAGACAAAATTCTGAAAGCCACAAGCAGAAAAAACAAGATACTTATAGGGTGAAACCTATCAAAATTGAAACTGACATCTCAGTGCAAACTATGAAAGCAAGAAGAACGTGGAGCAAAGCATTCCCAGTGTTGAAGGACAATAGAAGCCAATCCAGGTTACTATACCCAGCAAAAATGTTGACTATAGTGGAAGGAGAGAGAAAAATCTTCCCTGACATAAACAATATGAAAGAATACACTTCCAGAAATCCAACACTTCAGAGAATACTTGAACCAATTCAAAGGACAAAATAAAGGAGCAAACATCCCCAGGCACCTAGAAAGATAAATCAATAAAAGCATGACTGCAGAAGAAACCTAAACAAAAATGCAAATTGATAATAAGGTGAAAGGAAGCAACATAAACTTATCAGTTATAACCTTAAATACTAATGGACTAAACTCCCCAATCAAAAGATATAGACTGGGAGATTGGATTAGGAAACAGAACCCATTTATATGCTGTCTACAAGAAACACATCTTACCTTCAAGGATAGGCACCACCTTAAAGTGAAAGGATGGAAAAAAAATATTCCAAGCAAATGGTACCAAAAAGAAAGCAGGTATTGCTATTTTAATATCAGACAAAATAGACTTCAAAGTAAAAGAAATCAGAAGAGACAAAGAAGGCCATTACATTTTTATCAAAGGACTAATTCACCATGAAGATTTCACAATTATGAATATATATGCACCAAACTCTGGTGCACCACACTTTATAAAGACAATTCTCCAGGACCACAAGTCACAGACTAACCCCAGTACAGTCATAGTAGGGGACTTAAATACCCGCACTAAGCCCTTTGACAGGTCAACAGGACAAAGAATAAACAGAGAGACATCTGAACTGAATGATACGATACACCAAACAGATCTCACAGACATTTACCGAATATTCCACCCTAATACCAGAGAATACATTTTCTACTCAGCACCCCATGGAACATTCTCCAAAACTGACCACATACTGAACACAGAAGAAACCTCCACAAATACAAAAAGATTGAAATAATTTCACACATTCTATCAGACCACAGTGCAATAAAGCTCACTATCAACACCAAGATAAGCCCTATTATCTACAAGAACACATACAGACAAAACAACAGACTCTTGAATAATGAATGGGTCAAGGAAGAGATAAAGAATGAAATAAAAGCATTCCTGGAATGATAATACATCACAACAAAACCTATGGGATACCTTAAAAGCAGTCCTAAGGGGGAAGTTTATAGCCCTGGGTGCCTACATTAGAAAAACAAGTGAACGATCTAACACTGCAGCTAAAAGCATTTGAGAGGCAAGAACAGATGAATCCTAAATGCAACATTCAGGAAGAAATAAGAAAAATCAAAACAGAAATCAATAAAATAGAAACAAAGAAAACAATACAAAAAAATCAATGAATCGAAAAATTGGTTCTTTGAAAGAATAAACAAGATAGACAGGAGTATAAAGAGACAGAATAAACAAGATAGATTAGAGAGTGCAGTTAAACAAAAGAAGGAAGAAACAACTCCAAATCAATACAATCCATGATGAAAGGGGAAATATCACAACAGACAGTGAAAAAAATCCAGAAAATAATATGGATATTTCAAAAACCTGTATTCTACCAAGTTTGAAAACCTAGAAGAAATGGACGAATATCTGAAATCCTGGGAATGACCAAAGCTCAACCAAGAAGAGACTGACAGCTTAAACAGACCCATAATATATGAAGAAATCAAAGATGTAATAAGAAACAACCCAACTAAAATATCCCAGGCCCAGACAGTTGCAAGGCAGAATTTTATAAAACATTTCAGATACAGAAAGAATTCTACCAAATTCCTTCTGTGAAGCCAGCATCACTCTATTACCCAAACCAGACAAAGATACAACCAAAAAGGAGAACTGTAGACCCATCTCACTAATGAACACAGATGCCAAAATTCTAAACAGGATACTGGCAAATCACATACAGACTCACATAAAAAAATCATCCATCCCTGAGGCTCCAGGGACACCTTGTCTCAAAAAGGCAAAAAAAATCATCCATCATGACCAAGTTGGATTCATAACAGAGATGCAGGGATAGTTCAACATACAATAATCAATAAATATCATCAAGCATATAAATGGACTGAAAGACAAAAAACATACCATCAATCGACAAGGAAAAAAGCCTTTGACAAAATTCAGCATCCCTTCATGCTTAAAGTCCCAGAGGGAATTGGATTGGAGGGATCATTCCTCAATGTAATCAAGGCTATATACAGGAAACCCACAGCCAGTATCATCCTAAATGGGGAAATGACAGAAGCTTTCTTTTAAAGCTAGGAACTCAGCAAGGCTGCCCCTGTCACCACTCCTCTTCAATATAATGCTTGAAACACTTTCTAGGGCAACAAGGCAAGAAAAAGAAATCAAAGGAATACTAATTGGAAAAGAGGAAGTCAAACTATCCCTTTTTGCTGATGATATGATTGTTTACTTAAGGGATGCTAAAAACTCCACCAGAAAACTCCTAGAAATGAATAAGAGCTTCAGTAAAGTGGCAGGATAGAAAATTAACCTAGTAAAATCAGTAGCTTTTCTTTCACCAACAACAAGCAACTGCAGAAGGAATTCAAGGAGACCTTTCCACTCGCAATAGCCTCAAAAACAATAAAATAACTAGGAACAAACCTAACCAAAGACACAAAGATCTCTACAACAAAAACTTTAAACCCTTGAAGAAGGAAATTGGAGAAGATGTCAGAAGACAGAAAAGCCTCCTATGCTCATGGATTGGGAATGTTAATATAGTAAAAATGTCCATTCTACCCAAACTCTTGTACAGACTTAATGCAATCCCAATTAAAATCCCCAAGAGTTTCTACACAGGCTTGAAAAAAATAGTCCTTAATTTCATTTGGAAAAACAAAAGACCCTGAATAGCCAAAACAACCCTGAGTGAAAAGAGCAATGCAGGGGGCATCTCTATACCAGACTTCAAACTACACTACAGGGCTATAGTCATAAAAGCAGCTTGCTACTGACACAAAACAGACCTGTTGACCAATGGAACGAAACTGAAGATCCAAACTTGAGCACGTACAATTTCAGCCATCTCATATTTGACAAGGGGGCCAAGAAGACAAAATGGAAGAAAGACAGCATCTTCAGCAAGTGATGTTGGCAAAACTGGAACACCACTTGTACAAGAATGAAATTAAACCCCTACCTCTAGCCCTGTAAAAAAGTCAACTCCAGATGGATTAAAGATCTCAACATGAAACCCCAATCTCTGAAAGCAGTAGAAGACAAAGTTGGCAGCAGACTACAAGACATAGGTGTAGGAAAAAGAGTCCCTAAATCATACAGCAGCTGTGCAAGAATTAAGGTCGACAGTTGACAAATGGAACCTCAGTAAACTCAAAAGCTTCTGTACATCAAAAGAAACAATCAAGGAAGTGAAGATAAAACCCACAGAGTGGGAGGAAACAAAGCATTGATTTCCATAATATATAAACTACTCAAAAAAGAAAGGAGAAAGGAAACAAATGAACCACTCAATAGATGGAGCAAAGAGCTGAACAGAGACTTCACAAGTGAGGAATTAGAGATGGCTGAAGAGCATCTTAAAAAGTGTTCAACATCAATAATAATTAAGGAAATGTAAATTAAAACCACTTTAAGATATCATCTTACTCCAATAATACTGGCTAGGGTCAAGAAAACAAATGATACCAAGTGCTGGACAGGTTGTGGGGAAAGGGGAACACTCATCCACTGCTGGTAGGAATGTAAACTCTTACAGCCACTATCGAAAGCAGTGTGGAGAACCTTTGGAAGACTTGGAATGAACTTGCCACCTGACCCAGCCATACCACTCCTGGGTATGTATCCACAGGACTCATCTTACTGCAGATATATATGCACAGTCATGTTTATTGCAGCTCTCTACACAATAGCAAGGAGCTGGAACCAACCCAAGTGCCCCTCAACTGATGAGTGGATAGTGAAAATATGATACATCTACACAATGGAGTTCTATGCAGTGGTAAAGAAAGATGACATCATGGCCTTTGCAGGTAAATGGCTGGAGCTAGGAGATATCATGCTGAGTGAAGTAACACAGTCCCAGAAAAACAAGGGTCGAATGGTATCCCTCATCTGTGGATGCTAACACCAATTACCAATTGTATGGCAAACTGAACAATGTCAATGTGATCTGAAAACAACTGTGCTCTTATATTGTGAATCCCTTAAAAATAATAAAAAATAAAAATAAAAAAAAAACAATATCTGAATGCCCAGATAGTTTAGCTCCTAAAGGCCCTTGCGTCTAGTGGCTTGATTTTGTTCCTCATGATAAACATTATGGAAGGTGAGAACTGGCTCTTCAAGTTGTCCTTTGAGCTCCACCAACAAACACATATGAAATAAATATATTAAAATAAGGAATAAATAATTTATTTCAAAACAAAAAAATAAAGTATCTTGAAATAATTAGGTATTGGGAAATGTTTGCAACATAGTGTTTCCACAAGGTGCACAAGTCCTGCCTAGGATGCTGTAATCTGAGAGCAGTAGTGCAACAAGAAGGGAAAAGATTGGGCCAATGCCACAGAGGACTGTATAGTGGCAGTCTGCTCACCCCACCCTGACTGTTTACAGTTAGCTGTGACTTGGGTGCCTGGAGTTAATGGTAAGGAATGCCACCTACTGGCCACCTCTTTGGCTTGGCCTGTTTGGCCTGGCATGTAAGGCCCAAAGCCCTTTGAACCTTCGGTGGAGAAACCATGGGTGTTTCTTCTCACTTGACTTCACCTACATAAATGGCCAATAACAAGTTGGGAATATCATACAACACTTGGCATTCAACTTCCTGTAATAAATTCAACAGCAATTAAAAATAAATAAATAAATTTAAGGATTTCAATTCATTTGAATTATATTCTATGACGACATGGGAATCAATTAGATATTAATAGCCAGGGCTGGAGAGATAGCTCAGTGGTTAAGAGTGCTGACTGCTCTTGCAGAGGACCTGGGTTTGATTCCCAGCACCAACATGGCAGATTAAAAATAAAAAAAGAAATTAATAGCCAAAAGATATTTGGAAAATACTCAAGTATTTAAAACAAAATTACACTTTTCAACAGCTTTTGAATCTAGAAGAAATTAAAGAGAAACCTGAATTATTGTAAGCAATACAGCAGTTCATATGGTGGCAATTAAAGCAGTACTTAGTGGGATTTTTATTATATTAAATAATATTAAGTAAGCAGAAGTTCTCAAATTAATCACCACAGCTTGTTACTTGACAGGAGATGATTAAGGGAAAAAAAAAACAAGATTAGAGATGAGTTAATAAGGTAAAAATAAATAAGAGATAAAAAAAAATCAATGAAACCAAATGTCAGATCTTCAAAAACAATTAAATCAGTAGACCTCCTGCCTTTATTACAACACAGGCAACAAAGAGAAAACA
Source organism: Rhizomys pruinosus (assembly GCA_009823505.1). Taxonomy (NCBI): domain Eukaryota; kingdom Metazoa; phylum Chordata; class Mammalia; order Rodentia; family Spalacidae; genus Rhizomys; species Rhizomys pruinosus. The sequence continues at coordinate 36,174 of VZQC01004735.1, forward strand.
TAATTAACACTTTGAAGCAGAGAGGATATATCACAGGAGAGACTGCAGAGAGCACAGAAAACCACTATAAACAAATTTATATCAATAAATCTGACAGCACAGATGAATTGAACAAATTTCCGAGACAAGTGCCCACAGCTAACTCAAGAAGTGGGTATGCTACATATTCCAATGTCTATTAATTATTATTATTATTATTATTATTGTTGTTGTTCTTTAAATTTTTCAAATAAAGTTATGACTGGTGGCACATGTCTGTATGCCCAGATTCTTAGACAGTAAAGGTACAAGTATCACTTGAACCCAGACATTTAAGACATCCTAGGGAACATAGCAATACCTAATTCAATCAATCAATCATTAGTTCATAACCAGCAACGACAACAAAATTACTCCAAATCCTGAAAGTTTCACTGGAGAATGCCAATTAAGAAGAAATAAAACCAATTTTGTCCAAAGGCTGAAGAATTAGGAAGGAAGTAGACAGTCACCAGTGAATTGTGAGGCCACCATTGTCTTCTCACCAGCACTGAATGCAGGAGGAAGAAAGGGCAAACATGACAGACATGCTTTATAACTACTGTGGCAATATAAGAACAATACCTCCTAATATATGAAAGTGTATTTCTCCATGACTTTTTTCTCTTCTTTATATGTTTTCATTTTTTGACAATAAGTAATAATTTATGAGTACAAGCATCTTCATGTAAAACTAATTTGCAAGCAGTTGCGCCCAAACCCACACAGCCCAAGGGTCCCGCTATCCAGCTGGGGGGTCTTGTATGTACAATCAAGTTGATCAAATAAGTGTCCAGTCTATAATGCTGTAGTTTCACCATTCACTCCAATCACAGCCCTTACATTCGACCATGCCCCCTCTTCCGCAGATTGTTCCCTAGGCTTAGAAAAGGGGCACAGGTGGAAAAGAGGGAAAACAGTCTACTTTCTCTGGAGCTGTCGTTTTGGACTCTGGTCAGTTCTGGCTGTTTCCTTTCATGGGCTGGCAGTTTGTCCAGGAATAATCTTTCAGTCCTACTAATGAAGCACAAGCAATTAGATATATAGGTATTTCAACAGTACTAATTGATACGGTAGGTTACTTTGGTATAGACACAGATGTCTGGATGGTATATTAATCCATGAATTACGTTTTTTCTGTAAAATATGACAGGGTCTTACTGTGGCTTATAACATCTCCTAACTGCTAGAGGATATAAGTTTGTGGCATCAGCCATAGGTTATTCCTCCAAGGAGAGAGCTAATAGACAATTAGATTTGGGATATACAGACATATGGCTGCCACTGCTGCACAGTATTTCCAGGCAGGTGAGGTGTAGCTGGTGCTGAAGGAGGAGTCTTGCTTTACTCAAGGAGAACTATATTTGCTTTATTGGTTTAGTGGCCTTTGGTAACACTCTTTGGCATTCCAGACACCAACTATACACTTGCAAGTGCGGTCTCAATACATCTTTCCCATGCTTACATCAGGTCTTCGACAGCAGGACCTTTTAGCATCTCTTCTTGCATGTATCCTAGTTTACAGGCAAGAAGCCTTTACCTTTTGGGGGGTCTTGGATTCCCTGTCCAACATCTCCTTGGTAGAATAATCCATTGCTGATATCAGAGCTCTCCTGTGTTAATATATTTTGCTTAAATGCACAGCTTAAGGAGACTTTAGTATTATATTTGATTCTGAATAGAGAACAATCCTTTTCACAGTTCCTATGTCTATTAGTCAATTAAAGAAGGCAGTTTTACTGGTTTTATAAGAGATTACCTCTATAACAGTTGGCCCCAAATTACAGTTAGAGAACAACCCCCTCATCATCATATTCCTCCTTGTTCTATGAAGGGGAGTTAAGAAAGTCTCACATATTAAAACTTTGCAGCACCTAAAAGCTAAGTTTCATTAGGAATCATTATAAACAGTTGTTACAAGTAGGATCCACAGAGGGGTTTGATGCCTGTAGAAGTCCGAGGCTTTTCTTCCTTTCAATGTTCACATGGACCAACCTTTCTGTTGGCACTTCCTGGTACATCCTACACAATGCAAAGCTGTAACTTTTCTTTCTCAGCCATTAAGTTGGTGACATTTTGACCTGAGGAAACATACAAATCTTTTCCCGTAGTTAGTTTTAAAATTGCAAAGTTTTTGACAAAAAGATTTCATATATATCTGTATCCCCCTTTTTATTTTAAGTTTTTATTTTTTGGCACATGAGTTTCAAAAAGGGAGTTGTAGTACACATACCTATAGGCGGGAATCAAGGCGCAGATTTTATCAAATTCACCCAAGCTCTTTTGGGTGACTTAACTTAGGAAGCAAACTTAATCCCTTTAGTTAAATCATCCTACAAGTAAAAGAAAATGCTACAAGATGATATTGTACAACAGAAAAATTATTGATAAAGTTCGTATGTGCCAATCCCAAATTTGTTGTTATACAGATTTTAAGTAAAACAAATGTGGACAACAAAATTTATATTTCCAATTAACTCAGATGCATTACAGTTTTTATCAAAACATTTAAACCAATGTTGTTTAATATACACATATTTACTTTAACTAAGTCCTAAAACACCATGTAACCTGTAGACAGAGTCTGGGCAAAATTGGATACTTGTTGAACTCATGTCAATTAAATATACATTAATCAAATATAGAACCGTGTCCCTCTCCCACCCCTCCCACCCCTCCAGTTTCACCATTTCAGTCAGTTTTCTTATCCAGTCTTTCTGTTGTTGTTCTTTTAATATGCATCCCTCTCCAGAAGAAATATTTACAACTGGATTATTGGCGCTAGCGTCCACAGATGAGGGATACCATTCGTCATTTGTTGTTCTGGGACTGTATTACTTCACATAATGTAATATCTTCTAGCTCCATCCATTTACCTGCAAAGTTCATGATGTTCTTTCTTTACTGCTGCATAGACCTCCATTGTGTACATGTACCACATTTTCTCTATCCACTCATCAGATGAGGGGCATTTGGATTCCAGCTCTTTGCTATTGTGAACAGAGCTGCAATAAATATAGCTGTGCATGTATTTCTGCAGTAAGATAAGTCTTGTGGGTATATACCCAAGAGTGGTATGACTGGGTCAAATGTCAAGCTCATTTTGAGTCTTCCAAGTGTTCTCCACACTACTTTCCATAGTGGCTGTACAATTTTACATTCCCACCAGCAATGGATGAGTGTTGTATGTAATTTAAGTAAGCATTGCTTAGAAACCAAGGCAAACTTTAATTCTTATCTCAGATAATATAATACACTAACTAGAAATAGACTGTAGAGCTTAATCTAAACAAAATTCTATTAAAATGCTAGAGAGCAATCAGAGAAAATTTGATATTTTGTTAAGATTTCACATATGCAACACATAAAGTATAGCCCCCACAACTAGTGAATTAGACTTCATCAAAATTACAAATGACACCAATTTCAATGACACTGATAAAGAAGGAATGTAAATGTCATACAGCAGAAGATAATATTTGCAAAACTCATCCAATGCAATATGTGTGTCTATCATGCACCCATTACAAGAAGGACATGGATATTGCACATATCCAATACCACACATGGAATCTATCACACATCCAGTTCAACACACCAGTACATACCCAGATATAAATAGATGAAGATGTTCCAAACTCAAAAACAAGAACACAATCACTCATTAAGAATATGAACTCTTCACAATAGATAAGAGCTGAAAGCAACCCAAGTATTCCTCATCTGATAAGTGGATAAAGAAAATGTGGTACATCTACACAAAGGAGTTCTATGCAGTGGAAAAGAGAGAGGACATCATGAAATTTGCAGGTAAATGGATGGAACTAGAAGCTGTTATGCTAAGTAAAGTAACACAGTCCCAGAAAGATAAATGACATGTGGTGTCCCTCATTTATAGACCCTACATTTGTTAAGGCAAACTGAGTATATTTTTTCTTTTTTAGTAAGTATAATACCTGATGCTACTATTAAAAAGTACATTAAAATATACATCAAATTGCTATGTAATTTAAGAGTATAAATAATATTTCTTGTTACCTGCATGCAACTCTACTGCTAAAAGGTGAATCCCTTAAACATGTTTTGGAATTAACCTATAGTTTATTTTCAAATGTCTAGTTTGGAGTAATATAAAAGTAAAGGGAATAACAACAACAACAACAACAAAAGACTTGTACAAAGAACCGAGTGAAACAGTAAACTTCTGCCCAAAATAGTAAAGTTCTGCATTGAAAAATTAAAAAAGATTGAGAAAAAGATGCAAGACATGTATGGCAGAATGCATGAGCTCTGGAGAGGTAGGGGCCATGAAAGGAGGAATGGGTCTGAATTTGATTAAGAAATGTATGAAATGAACAAAAGTTCAATGAAAGTTAAGAAAAAAAAAAAGAATATGAACAGATGTATCATGAGAAAGATAAGTAAATGACAAGTAAAAATATGCTCAACAGTGCAGGTCATAAGAATGGATTGCCCTAACTGGATGTGGTGCCTTATGCCTGTCATCCAGGCACATGGGAGGATCATTAGGAGAGATCAGTCTGAGCTGTATAGTGATACCCTGTAGATGATGATGAGGAGGAGTTGGAGGAGGAAGGGAAGGAGGAGAGGGAGGAGGGGGAGTAGGTAGAAGAGGAGGGGGAGGAGGAAGAAGAGGAGGAGGAGGAAAAGGAGAAGGGGAAAGAAGGAGAGGAAGGTGGACGAAGGGGAAGGGGAGGAGGAGGAAAAGAAGGGAGGGAGATAGGAACCTAGGAAGGGAGGAAGTTGAGAAGGAGGGAAGGAAGGAGAGAGAAAGAGGAGGAAATTCAACTACTTGAAAGGCTGCTTATTCCAAATATTGGTGAGGACATTGAGGACCTCTGGCTCTCACACATTGCTTTGAGGGTAAATGCCAAAAACACTTTGGAAACTCATTGCCTAGTTTCTTATACTATTAAGGATCCACCTTTTGTATTCCTTTCATCACTGTTCACCTAAGAGAGAATAAGCCTCACAGACTTGGACCTTCAAGTTCATCCCTTCTTTCTTGCTAAAAACCATGCACTTACTTGACTGTACTACTGAACTACCTTTTTTTTTTTTTTTTTGGTCTTTTCAAGACAGGGTCTCCCTGTAGCCCCAGCTGTTCTGGAACTCACTCTTGTAGACCAGGCTAGCCTTTAACTCACAAAGATCCATGCTTGCCTCTGCCTCTCAAGTGCTAGGATTAAAGGCTGTGCCACCATGCCTGGCAGACTATACCAAATTTTTAATCAGATTTTCTCTTTGATGAGCATTTTAATATCCAATTTGGGTTTGCCACACAAAACTACACTTCCTCTGTAGTTAGTCAAGACTCAGCCTAGCTACTTTTGTGTAATTGATGGATAATAACTTTCATTAGTTTAAAGCATACCATGCAAATCATTTCATATTTATAGGCCATACACCATAAAATTATTGACACTATAAAAATAGTAGATATATCCGTCAAATGAGTATCCTAACACACTTCTTCATAAAACCAAATTGTTCATAAAAGCAAATTAATCTACTGTCTGTCTCCTATACCTATTCTCAGGTCACCAAGGATCAGCATCCTGCCACAATGGATGAATTTGCATATCCTAGAGTTTCTATTACAAAGCTGAGCCAGTATGCATAGTAACAGGATGACCCATTAAGCAACTATACCAAGAGAAGGACCAAGAATAAAAAGACGGCATAGAATATCTGCTTTACATAAATATCTGCTTTTGTTGATGTTTTCATGGGCTATATCGTGTATTAGTCTATACAAACAGGTTACATGGTATCATTTATATGTGTACAAATTTGTATGTCAATTACACAGGGATAAGCTGCATCATTTTCACTAACCAGGAATAGTGCTTTAAAATGTAATGTTCAATGGTTGCAAAAATCAGATCTTGGTTAACTGTTCAGTTTATTTCTTATTAAAGCACATAAGAGGTTTGTGGGATCTGAGAACACTGGTGGCCAACACTACCTTGTGTTATGAAATTTTAATGTCATCCATAAATTTATGTATTTATTGTTTAAAGTATATGCACTCTAAACATAGTATATGTGATGTAAAACACAGCTAAAACTAAATTTAAAATGAAAAAATATGGGCTGGAGAGATGGCCTAGTGGTTAAGAGCCCCGACTGCTCTTACAGAGGACCCAGGTTCGATCCCTAGCACCCACATGGCAGCCGAGAACCGTCTGAAACTCCAATTCCAGGAGAACTCCAGTTCCAGGGGAATCCGACACCCTCTTCTGACCTCCAAGGCATTGCACGACATGGGTGCACAGACATGCATGCAGACAGTACATTCATACACATAAAGAAATAAATAAAATTTAAAATTAAAAAAATGAAAATTATATTTTTCTACCCTGACTAATTTCTTTTTTTAATTTTATTGATGTTTTGTGTATTTCAGACATCATTTTTCAAATCAGTTTAGGCATATTACATTTTCCCTTCCCCCCACCCCACCCTGGATAATGCATTCTGCCATAACTGTCCTACATCTTTCTATCAGACTTTTTTTATTGTTGAGAAATTCACATTTTCCTACATTCATTTTATAGTACTCTAAAATATGGAAATATACTCTACACCACATTCTTGTCATCCACTTGTCTGTTCAGGGGCATTTGGATTGGTTCCTGCTCTTCACTATTGTGAAAACAGCTGCAATAAGCATGGATGCCCATGTATCTTTGCGGTAGGATGAGTCTTTGGGGTATATACACAGGAGTGGTATGACTCAGGTGGTAGGTTCATTTTGAGTCTTTTTAGGGTTCTCCACACTGCTTTCCATAGTGATTGTACAAGTTTACATTCCCAACAGCAGTGGATGAGTATTCCCCTTTCCCCACAACCTCTCCAGCATCTGTCGCCCTTTTTCTGGATCTTAGCTAGACCTATCAGAGTGAGATGATAGTTGATAGTGGTTTTAATTTGCATTTTCTCAATTATTAATGATGTGGAACACTTTTTTTGCTTGTGTTCAGCTCTACATTACTGTTTTTTTCCATTCTTTATTTTTATTTTTTTAACAATAAGTAATAATTTATGAGTATAAGCATCCTTCATGTAAAACCAATTTGCAAGCAGCTATGCCCAAACCCACACTGCCCATGTCTCCCACCATCTAGCTGGTGGGGCTTTTATATACAATCATGTTGATCAAATAAGTGTCCAGACTATGTTGCTGTAGTTTCACCATTCACCCCAATCACAGTCCTTACATTCTACCACACCCTGTCTTGGGCAGATTGTTCCATAGGCTTAGAAAAGGGGTACTGGTGGACAAGAAACAAAACAGTCTACTTTCTCTGGAGATGTCATTTGGACTCTGATCAGTTCTGGATGTTTCCATTCATGGGTTGACAGTTTGCCCAGGAATAATCTTTCAATCCTACTAATGGAGCACAAGCAATTAGATATATAGGTATTTAAAAGTACTAATAATTATGGTAGGTTACTTTGATATAGACACAGATGTTTAGATGGTATGCTAATCCATGAATTATATTTTTTTCTGTAAAAGATGACAAGGTCTTACTGTGGCTTATAATTTCTCCTAACCACTAGAGGATGTAAGCTTGTGGCATCAGCCATGAATTATTCCTCCAAGGAGAGAGCTAATAGTTAATTAGATTTGGGATATACAGACGTGTGGCTGCCACCGCTGCACAGTATTTCCAGGCAGGTGAGGTGTAGCTGATGCTGATGGAGGAGACTTGCTTGACACAAGGAGACCTATTTTTGCTTTATTTGTTTAGTGGCCTTTGGTAACACTCTCTGGCATTCCAGAGACCAACTGTACACTTGCAAGTGCGGTCTCAATATATCTTTCCCATCAGGTCTTCGACAGCAGGGCCTTGCCGCCTCTGTTCTTGCAGGTATCCCAGTTTACATGCAAGAATCCTTTACCTTTTGGAGGGGCTTGGATCGCCTAGCCAACATCTCCTTGGCAAAATAATCCACTGCTTATATCAGAGCTCTCCTGTATTATCATATTTTGCTTAAATGCACAGCTTGAAAATACTTTAGTATTATATTTGGCTCTGAATAGAGAAAAATCCTTTTCACATTTCCTATGTCTATTAGTCAATTAAAGAAAACAGTTATACCGGTTTTGTAGGAGATTACCTCTATAACAGTTGGCTCTAAGTTACAGTTAGAGAATGACTTCAATACCATAATGTATTTCTTTGTTCTATGAAAAGGAGGTAAGAAGTTCTTTCATATTAAAACTTTGCAGCCCCTAGAAGGTAAGGTTCATTAGGACTCATTATAAACAGTTGTTACAAATAGGATCCACAGAGATGTTTGATGTCTGTAGCAGTCTGAAGCTTTTCATCATTTTAATGCTTAGATGGGCCATCTTCTCTGCTGGTATTTCTTGGTACATCCTGCACAATGCAAAGCTGTATCTTTTCTTTCTCAGCCATTAAGTTGGTGAGGTTTTGACCTGTGGGAATATACAAATCTTTTCCCATAGTTAGTTTTAAGATTTAAATTGAAAATTTGACAAAAAGTTTTAATATATAACTGTATCCTCTCATTTTTTTTAATTTTAGGTTTTTATTTTTTGACTGATGAGTCTCAAAAAGGCAGTTGTAGTACACATACTTATAGGAAGGAATCAAGTTGAAAATTTCATTAAATTTACCCAAGCTGTTTTGGGTGACTATTGGTTAATTTGGGAAGTGAGCTCAATTCCTTAAGTTAAATTATCCTACATAAAAGAGAATGTTACAAGATGATACTGTATAATACAGAAATTATAGAGAATGTTCATATATGTTAATCACAAGGTTATTGTTATACAGATTTTTAAGTAGAACAAATGTGGACAACAATTTATATTTCCACTTATCTTAGATGTATTATCGTTTTTATTAAAACCTTTAAACCAATGTTGTTTAATATAGATATTTTTACTTTTCTGAGTCCTAAAATACCATGTAGTTTGTAGAGTTTGGGCAAAATTGGATACTTGTTAAACTCACATCAATTAAATATTTATTAATCAAATATAGACCCGTGTCCCTCTCCCACTCCTCCCACCCCTCCAGTTTCACCATTTCAGTCAGTTTTTGATGCAATCTTTCTGTTGTTGCTCTTTCCAAGATGCAACCCTCCCCACAAGAAGTATTTACAACTGGGTTATTGATGCTAACATCCACAGATGATGGATACCATTCGTCGTTTGTTTTTCTGGGACTGTGTTACTTCACTTAACATATTTTCTAGTTACATCAATTTACCTGCAAAGTTCATGGTCTTATCTTTCTTTACTGCTGCATATAACTCCATTGTGTACATGTACCACATTAGCTCTATCCACTTGTCAGTTGAGGGACATTTGGGTTGGTTCTAGCTTTTTGCTATTGTGAACAGAGCTGCAATAAATATAGCTGTGCATGTATTTCTACAGTAAATGAGTCTTGTGGGTATATACCCAGGAGTGGTATGACTGGGTCAAATGGCAAGCTCATTTTGAGTTTTCCAAGGGTTCTCCACACTATTTTCCATAGTGACTGTACAAGTTTACATTCCCACCAGCAAAGGATAAGTGTTCCCATTTCCCCACAACCTCTCCAGCACTTGGCATCATTTGTTTTCTTGATCCTAGTCAGTCTTATTGGAGTGAGATGATATCTTAAAGTGGTTTTAACTTGCATTTCCCTAATTATTAGTGATGTTGAACATTTTTTGAGATGTTTGTCAGCCATTTCTAATTCCTCCTCTGTGAAGTCTCTATTCAGTTCTTTGCTCCATCTTTTGAGTGGTTCGTTTGTTTTCTTTCTTCTTTGTTTTTTGAGTAGTTTGTTTACACTGGAAATCAATGCTTTTGTCAGACGTATCTGCAGTGAAGGTTTCTTCCCACTCTGTGGGTTTTCTCTTCACTTCCTTTATTGATTCTTTTGATGTACAGAAGCTTTTGAGTTTGAAGAGGTTCCATTTGTCAGTTGTCTATTTTATTTCTTGTGCAGCTGGCTGTCTGATTTAGGAGGTCCATTTCCTAAGCCTATGTCTTGTTGTCTGTTGCCAAGTTTCTCTTCTATCACCTCCAGAGTTGTGGGTTTTATGTTGAGGTCTTTGATCCATCTGGAATTGACTTTTGTACAGGGCAAGAGGTAGGGGTTTAATTTCATTCTTCTACAAGTGGTGATCTAGTTTTGCCAACACCATTTGCTGAAGATGCTGTCTTTCCTCCATTGTGTCTTCTTGGTCTCCTTGTCGAATGTGAGGTGGCTGAAATTATATGTGCTCAGGTTTGTATCTTCAGTTATGTTTCATTGGTCAACTGGTCTGTTTTTGTACCAGTACCAAGCTGTTTTTATGACCATAGCCCTGTAGTATAGTTTGAAGTCTGGTGTAAAGATCCCCCCTGTATTGCTCTTTTCACTCAAGGTTGTTTTTGCAATTCCGGGTCTTTTGTTTTTCCAAATGAAATTAAATATTTTTCCAAGCCCATGAAGAAACTCTTGGGGATTTTAATTGGAATTCCATTAAATCCGTACAAAAGTTTGGGTAGAATGGACATTTTTAGTATGTTTATTTTCCCAAACCATGAGCATGTGAGGTCTTTCCATCTTCTGATGTCTTCAATTTCCTTCTTCAAGGGTTGGAAAAACTGGATCACCACCTGTAGAAGAATGAAATTAAACCCCTACCTCTTGCCCTGTACAAAAGGCAATTCCAGATGGATCAAAGACCTCAATATAAAACCCACAACTCTGGAGGTGATAGAAGAGAAACTTGGCAACAGACAACAAGACATAGGCTTAGGAAATGGACCTCCTAAATCAGACAGCCAGCTGCACAAGAAATAAAATAGACAACTGACAAATGGAACCTCTTCAAACTCAAAAGCTTCTGTACATCAAAAGAATCAATAAAGGAAGTGAAGAGAAAACCCACAGAGTGGGAAGAAACCTTCACTGCAGATACGTCTGACAAAAGCATTGATTTCCAGTGTAAACAAACTACTCAAAAAACAAAGAAGAAAGAAAACAAACGAACCACTCAAAAGATGGAGCAAAGAACTGAATAGAGACTTCACAGAGGAGGAATTAGAAATGGCTGACAAACATCTCAAAAAATGTTCAACATCACTAATAATTAGGGAAATGCAAGTTAAAACCACTTTAAGATATCATCTCACTCCAATAAGACTGACTAGGATCAAGAAAACAAATGATGCCAAGTGCTGGAGAGGTTGTGGGGAAATGGGAACACTTATCCTTTGCTGGTGGGAATGTAAACTTGTACAGTCACTATGGAAAATAGTGTGGAGAACCCTTGGAAAACTCAAAATGAGCTTGCCATTTGACCCAGTCATACCACTCCTGGGTATATACCCACAAGACTCATTTCACTGGATTATTCTACCAAGGGATGTTGGCCAGGGATCCAAACCCCACAAAAGGTAAAGGCTCCTTACCTCTAAACTGGATACCTGCAAGAAGAGAGGCGATAAAGTCCTGCTGTCGAAGACTTGACGTTAACATGGGAAAGATGCAAATGTACAGATGGTCTCTGGAATACCAGAGAGTGGTACCAAAGGCCACTATACCAATAAAGCAAATATGGGTCTCCTTGAGTCAAGCAAGACTCCTCCGTCAGCACCACTACACCTCACCTGCCTGAAATACTGTGCAGCAGAGGCAGCCATATGCCTGTATATCCCAAATCTAATTGGCTATTGGCTCTCTCTTGGAGAATAACCCATGGCTGATGCCACAAGCTTGCCCCTCTAATGTCAGGAGATTTATAGCCACAGTAAGACCCTGTCATATTCAACAAAAAAAATGTAATTCCTGGATTAACATATCATACAAAATTTGTGTCTATACAAAGTAACCTATGATAACAAAATTAATATGTTTAAATACCTAATATATTATATATTATTTAAACAGTATTATATATTTAATAATATTTAAATATATTTTTTCATTATATATTATATATATTATATATATATATCTATATATATATATTTGAGGTCTTTGATCCATCTGGATTGCCTTTTGTACAGGGCAAGAGGTAGGGGTTTAATTTCATTCTTCTTACAGGTGGTGATCCAGTTTTTCCAACCCTTGAAGAAGGAAATGAAGACATCAGAAGATGGAAAGACCCACCATGCTCATGGTTTGGGAAAAAACATATAAAATGTCCATTCTACCCAAACTTTTGTACGGATTTAATGGAATTCCAATTAAAATCCCCAAGATTTTCTTCATGGGCTGGAAAAATATTTAATTTCATTTGGAAAAAACAAAAGACCCGGAATGCAAAAACAACCTTGAGTGAAAAGGCAATACAGGGGGGATCTTTACACCAGACTTCAAACTAATACTACAGGGCTATGGTCATAAAAACAGCTTGGTACTGGTACAAAAACAGACCAGTGACCAATGAACATAACTGAAGATCCAACCTGAGCACATATAATTTTCAGCCACCTCACATTCGACAAGGAGACCAAGAGACCACAATGGGGAAAGACAGCATCTTCAGCAAATGGTGTTGGCAAAACTAGATCACCACTTGTAGAAGAATGAAATTAAACCCCTACCTCTTGCCCTGTACAAAAGTCAATTCCAGATGGATCAAAGACCTCAACATAAAAACCCACAACTCTGGAGGTGATAGAAGAGAAAATTGGCAACAGACAAACAAGACATAGGCTTAGGAAATGGACCTCCTAAATCAGACAGCAGCTGCACAAGAAATAAAATAGACAACTGACAAATGGAACCTCTTCAAACTCAAAAGCTTCTGTACATCAAAAGAATCAATAAAGGAAGTGAAGAGAAAACCACAGAGTGGGAGAAACCTTCACTGCAGATACTCTGACAAAAGCATTTATTTCCAGTGTATCAAACTACTCAAAAAAACAAAGAAGAAAGAAAACAAACGAACCACTCAAAAGATGGAGCAAAGAACTGAATAGAGACTTCACAGAGGAGGAAATTAGAAATGGCTGACAAACATCTCAAAATGTTCAACATCACTAATAATTAGGAAATGCAAGTTAAAACCACTTTAAGATATCATCTTACTCATAAGACTGACTAGGATCAAGGAAAAAAATGATCCAAATGCTGGAGGTTGTGGGGAAAGGGAACCTATCCTTGCTGGTGGGAAGTAAACTTGTACAGTCACTATGGAAAATAGTGTGGAGAACCCTTGGAAACTCAAAATGAGCTTCATGACCCAGTCATACCACTCCTGGGTATATACCCACAAGACTCATTACTGTAGAAATACATGCACAGCTATATTATTGCAGCTCTGTTCACAATAGCAAAAAGCAGAACCAACCCAAATGTCCCTCAACTAGAGTGATAGAGAATAATGTGGTACATGTACACAATGGAGTTTTATGCAGCAGTAAAGAAAAGATAGACCATGAACTTTGCAGGTAAATTGATGTAACTAGAAAATAGTTAAGGGAAGTAACACATCCCAGAAAAACAAACGACGAATGGTATCCATCATCTGTGGATGTTAGCATCAATAACCCAGTTTTTTTTTTTATTATGCATATTGGAAACAGAGAACAACAGAAAAATTGCATCAAAAAATGATGAAATGGTGAAACTGGAGGGGTGGGAGGAGTGGGAGAGGGACACGGGTCTTTATTTGATTAATAAAATGAATGATTTGAGTTTAACAAGTATCCAATTTTGCCCAAACTTACAAAACTACATGGTTTTAGGACTCAGAAAAGTAAAAAAACACAATAAACAAACATTGGTTTAAAGGTTTAAAAAAACGATAATACCTAGAGAATGGGAAATATAAATGTGTTGTCCACATGTGTCTACTTAAAAATCTGTATACAATAACCTTGTGATTAACATATATGAACATTCTCTAAATTTTTGTGTTATACAGTACATCTTGTAACATTCTCTTTTATTGTAGGATAATTAACTTAAGGAATTGAGCTCACTTCCCAAATTAACCAATAGTCACCCAAAACAGCTTGGGTAAATTAATGAAATTTTCAACTTGATTCCTTCCTATAAGTATGTGTACTCAACTGCCTTTTTGAGACTCATCAGTCAAAAAATAAAAAACTAAAATTAAAAAAAATGAGAGGATAGTTATATATTAAAACTTTTTGTCAAATTTTCAATTTAAATCTTAAAACTAACTATGGGAAAAGATTTGTGTTTCCACAGGTCAAAACCTCACCAACTTAATGGCTGAGAAAGAAAAATACAGCTTTGCATTGTGCAGGATGTACCAAGAAATACCAGCAGAAGAAGTGCCCATCTAAGCATAAAAGTGTAAAAAAAAACAAACACAAACATCTCTGTGGATCCTATTTGTAACAATGTTTATAATGAGTCCTAATGAAACTTTCCTTCTAGGGTGCAAAGTTTTAATTTGAAGAATTCTTACCTCCGTTTCATAGAACCAAGAAAATACATTATGGTATTGAAGTCATTCTTAACTGTAAATCAGAGCCAACTGTTATAGAGGTAACTCCTACAAAACCGGTATACTGTTTTCTTTTTTGACTATAGACAAGGAAATGTGAAAGATTTTCTCATTCAGAGCCAAATATAATTAAAGTTTTTCAAGCTGTGCATTTAAGCAAAATATGATAATACAGGAGAGCTGATAAAGCAGTGGATATGCCAAGATAGCTGTTGCAGGTCCAAGCCCCCCAAAAGGTAAAGGATCTTGCTGATAAACTGGGTCTTGCAAGAACAGAGGCGGCAAGGCCCTGCTGTCGAAGACCGAGTGGGAAAGATATGAGACCGCACGCAAGGTACACGTGGCTCCGGAATGCCAGAGAGTGTTACCAAAGGCCACTAAACCAAATAAAGCAAATAGGTCTCTCTTGGGTCAAGCAAGTCTCCTCCATCAGCATCAGCTACCACCTCACCTGCCTGGAAATACTGTGCAGCGGTGGCAGCCACACGTTCTGTATATCCCAAATTAATTAACTATAGCTCTTCCTTGGAGGAATAATCATGGCTGATGCCACAAGCTTAACATCCCTACATGGTTAGGAGAAATTAGAACCACAGTAAGACTTGTCATCTTTTACAGAAAAAATATAATCATGGATTAGACATATAAACATCTGTGTTCTATCAAAGTAACCTACCATAATTATTAGTACTTTTAAATACCTCTATATCTAATTGCTTGTGCTCCATTAGAGGATTGAAAGATTATTTCTGGCAAACTGTCAACCCATGAAAGGAAACCTCCAGAACTGATCAGAGTCCCAATGACATCTCCAGAGAAAGTAGACTGTTTGTTTCTTGTCCACCAGTACCCCTTTTCTAAGCCTATGGAACAATCTGCCCAAGACAGGTGTGTGGTAGAATGTAAGGACTGTGATTGGGGTGAATGGTTGAAACTACCAGCAACATAGTCTGGACACTTATTTGATAACATGTGTACATATAAGCCTACCAGCTGGATGGCGGGAGACATGGGCAGTGTGGGTTTGGGCATAGCTGCTTGCAAATTGGTTTTACATGAGGATGCTTATACGCATAAATTTTACTTATTGGTTAAAAATAAAAATAAAGAATGGAAAAAAACAGTAATGTAGAGCTGAACACAAGCAAAAAAAGTGTTCACATCATTAATAATTGGAAAATGCAAATTAAAACCACTATCAACTATCATCTCACTCTGATAGGTCTAGCTAAGATCCAGAAAAAGGGCGACAGATGCTGGAGAGGTTGTGGGGAAAGGGGATACTCATCCACTGCTGGTGGAATGTAAACTTGTACATCACTATGGAAAGCAGTGTGGAGAACCTAAAAAGACTCAAAATGAACCTACCACCTGAGTCATACCACTCCTGTGTATATACCCAAAGGCCTCATCCTCCGCAAAGATACATGGGCATCCATGCTTATTGCAGCTGTTTTCACAATAGTGAAGAGCAGGAACCAATCCAAATGCCCCTAACGACAAGTGATGACAAAGGATTGTGTAGAGTATATTTCCATATTTAGGTACTATAAAATGAATGTAGGAAAATGTGAATTTTAAACAATAAAAAAAGTCTGTAGAAAGATGTAGGACAGTTATGGCAGAATGCATTATCCAGGGTGGGGTGGGGGGAAGGGAAAATGTAATATGCCTAAACTTGATTGAAAAATGATGTCTGAAATACACAAAACATACAATAAAAAAAAGAATTAGTCAGGGAAAAATATAATTTTCATTTTTTTAATTTTAAATTTTATTTATTTCTTTATGTGTATGAATGTACTGTCTGCATGCATGTCTGTGCACCATGTCGTGCAATGCTTGGAGGTCAGAAGAGGGTGTCGGATTCCCCTGGAACTGGAGCTCTCCTGGAATTGGAGTTTCAGACGGTTCTCCGGCTGCCATGTGGGTGCTAGGGATCGAACCTGGGTCCTCTGTAAGAGCCAGTCGGGGCTTCTTAACCACTAGGCCATCTCTCCAGCCCTATTTTTTTCATTTAAATAGTTTTAGCTTGTTTTACATCACATATACTATGTTTAGAGTGCATATACTTTAAACAATAAATACATAAATTTATGGATGACATTAAAATTTCATAACACAAGGTAGTGTTGGCCACCAGTGTTCTCAGATCCCACAAACCTCTTATGTGCTTTAATAAGAAATAAACTGAACAGTTAACCAAGATCTGATTTTTGCAACCATTGAACATTACATTTTAAAGCACTATTCCTGGTTAGTGAAAATGATGCAGCTTATCCCTGTGTAATTGACATACAAATTTGTACACATATAAATGATACCATGTAACCTGTTTGTATAGACTAATACACGATATAGCCCATGAAAACATCAACAAAAGCAGATATTTATGTAAAGCAGATATTCTATGCCGTCTTTTTATTCTTGGTCCTTCTCTTGGTATAGTTGCTTAATGGGTCATCCTGTTACTATGCATACTGGCTCAGCTTTGTAATAGAAACTCTAGGATATGCAAATTCATCCATTGTGGCAGGATGCTGATCCTTGGTGACCTGAGAATAGGTATAGGAGACAGACAGAGAGAAAGAGGAGGAATTCAACTACTTGAAAGGCTGCTTATTCCAAATATTGGTGAGGACATTGAGGACCTCTGGCTCTCACACATTGCTTTGAGGGTAAATGCCAAAAACACTTTGGAAACTCATTGCCTAGTTTCTTATACTATTAAGGATCCACCTTTTGTATTCCTTTCATCACTGTTCACCTAAGAGAGAATAAGCCTCACAGACTTGGACCTTCAAGTTCATCCCTTCTTTCTTGCTAAAAACCATGCACTTACTTGAACTGTACTACTGAACTACCTTTTTTTTTTTTTTTTTTGGTCTTTTCAAGACAGGGTCTCCCTGTAGCCCAGCTGTTCTGGAACTCACTCCTTGTAGACCAGGCTGCCTTTAACTCACAAATTCTGCTGCCTCTGCCTCTCAAGTGCTAGGATTAAAGCTGTGCACCATGCCTGGCAGACTATACCAAATTTTTAATCAGATTTTCTCTTTGATGAGCATTTTAATATCCAATTTGGGTTTGCCACACAAAACTACACTTCCTCTGTAGTTAGTCAAGACTCAGCCTAGCTACTTTTGTGTAATTGATGGATAATAACTTTCATTAGTTTAAAGCATACCATGCAAATCATTTCATATTTATAGGCCATACACCATAAAATTATTGACACTATAAAAATAGTAGATATATCCGTCAAATGAGTATCCTAACACACTTCTTCATAAAACCAAATTGTTCATAAAAGCAAATTAATCTACTGTCTGTCTCCTATACCTATTCTCAGGTCACCAAGGATCAGCATCCTGCCACAATGGATGAATTTGCATATCCTAGAGTTTCTATTACAAAGCTGAGCCAGTATGCATAGTAACAGGATGACCCATTAAGCAACTATACCAAGAGAAGGACCAAGAATAAAAAGACGGCATAGAATATCTGCTTTACATAAATATCTGCTTTTGTTGATGTTTTCATGGGCTATATCGTGTATTAGTCTATACAAACAGGTTACATGGTATCATTTATATGTGTACAAATTTGTATGTCAATTACACAGGGATAAGCTGCATCATTTTCACTAACCAGGAATAGTGCTTTAAAATGTAATGTTCAATGGTTGCAAAAATCAGATTTGGTTAACTGTTCAGTTTATTTCTTTTAAAGCACATAAGAGGTTTGTGGGATCTGAGAACACTGGTGGCCAACACTACCTTGTGTTATGAAATTTTAATGTCATCCATAAATTATGTATTATTGTTTAAGATATGCACTCTAAACTAGTATATGTGATGTAAAACAAGCAAAACTAAATTTAAAGAAAAAAATATGGGCTGGAGAGATGGCCTAGTGGTTAAGAGCCCGACTGCTCTTACAGAGACCCAGGTTCCGATCCCTAGCACCCACATGGCAGCCGAGAACCGTCTGAAACTCCAATTCCAGGAGAACTCCAGTTCAGGGGAATCCGACACCCTCGCGACATCCAAGGCATTGCAGACATGGGTGCACAGACCTCATGCAGACAATACATCATAACATAAAGAAATAAATAAAATTTAAAATTAAAAAATGAAAATTATATTTTTCCTACCCTGACTAATTTCTTTTTTTAATTTATTGATGTTTTGTGTTTTCAGACATCATTTTTCAATCAGTTTAGGCATATTACATTTTCCCTTCCCCCACCACCACCCTGGATAATGCATTCTGCCATAACGTCCTACTCTTTCTATCAGACTTTTTTTATTGTTGAGAAATTTCACATTTTCCTCATTCATTTTTATAGTCTCCTAAAATATGGAAATAACTCACACCACATTCTTGTCATCCACTTGTCTGTTCAGGGGCATTTGGATTGGTTCCTGCTCTTCACTATTGTGAAAACAGCTGCAATAAGCATGGATGCCCATGTATCTTTGCGGTAGGATGAGTCTTTGGGTATATACACAGGGAGTGGTATGACTCAGGTGAGGTTCATTTTGAGTCTTTTTAGGGTTCTCCACACTGCTTTCCAAGTGAGTTCAAGTTTACATCCCAACAGCAGTGGATGAGTATTCCCCTTTCCCCCACAACCTCTCCAGCATCTGTCGCCCTTTTTCTGGATCTTAGCTAGACCTATCAAGAGTGAGATGATAGTTGTAGTGGTTTTAATTTGCATTTTCTCAATTATTAGTGATGTGGAACACTTTTTTTTTGCTGTTCAGCTCTACATTACGTTTTTTCCATTCTTTTTTTTATTTTTTTTACCAATAAATAAATTTATGAGTATAGCATCCTTCATGTAAAAACCAATTGCAAGCAGCTATGCCCAAACCACACTGCCCATGTCTCCCGCCACATCCAGCTGGTAGGGCTTATATGTACAATCATGTTGATCAAAAAGGTCCAGCTCTATGTTCTGTTAGTTTCTACCATCACCCCAATCACAGTCCTTACATTCTACACACCCTGTGCTTGGGCAGATTGTTCCATAGGCTAGCAAAGGGTACTGGTGGACAAGAACAAAACAGTCTATTTCTCTGGAGATGTCATTTGGACTCTGATCAAGTTCTGGATGTTTCCTTTCAGGGTTGACAGTTTGTCCAGGAAAATCTTTCAATCCTACTAATGAGGCACAAGCAATAGATATATAGGTATTTAAAAGTACTGAATATTATGGTAGGTTACTTTGATATAGACACAGATGTTTATGGTATGCTAATCCATGAATTATTATTTTTCTGTAAAAGATGACAAGTCTTACTGTGGCTTATAATTTCTCCTAACCACTAGAGGATGTAAGCTTGTGGCATCAGCCATGAATTATTCCTCCAAGGAAGAGCAATAGTTAATTAGATTTGGTTATACAGACGTATGGCTGCCCTGCGCACAGTATTCCAGGCAGGTGAGGTTGTAGCTGATGCTGTTGGAGGAGACTTGCTTGACACAAGGAGACCCTATTTTGCTTTATTGTTTAGTGGCCTTTGGTAACACTCTCTGGCATTCCAGAGACCAACTGTACACTTGCAAGTGCGGTCTCAATATACTTTCCCATCAGGTCTTCGACAGCAGGGCCTTGCCGCCTCTGTTCTGCAAGTATCAGTTTACATGCAAGAATCCTTTACCTTTTGGAGGGGCTTGGATCGCTAGCCAACATCTCCTTGGCAAAAATCCATCTGCTATATCAGAGCTCTCCTGTATTAATATATTTTGCTTAAATGCACAGCTTGAAAAAACTTTAGTATTATATTTGGCTCTGAATAGAGAAAAATCCTTTTCACATTTCCTATGTATTAGTCAATTAAAGAAACAGTTATACCAGGTTTTGTAGAGATTACCTCTATAACAGTTGGCTCTAAGTTACAGTTAGAGAATGACTTCATTACCAATGTATTTCTTGTTCTATGAAAAGGAGGTAAGAAGTTCTTCTCATATTAAAACTTGCAGCCCCTAGAAGGTAAGGTTCATTAGGACTCATTATAAACAGTTGTACACAATAGGATCCACAGAGATGGTGTTGATGTCTGTAGCAGTCTGAGCTTTTACATCATTTTAATGCTAATGGGCCATCTTCTTTGTGGTATTTCTTGGTACATCCTGCACAATGCAAAGCTGTATCTTTTCTTTCTCAGCCATTAAGTTGGTGAGTTTTGACCTGTGGGAATATACAAATCTTTTCCATAGTTAGTTTTAGAGATTTAAATTGAAAATTTGACAAAAATTTTAATATATAACTGTATCCTCCATTTTTTTTTATTTGGTTTTATTTTTTGACTGATGAGTCTCAAAAAGGCAGTTGTAAGTAACAATACTTATAGGAAGAATCAAGGTTGAAAATTTCATTAAATTTACACCCAAGCTGTTTTGGGGTGACTATATGTGTTAATTGGGAAGTGAGCCTAATTCTTAAGTTAAATATCCTACAGGTAAAGAGATGTTACAAGATGATACTGTTAATACAGAAATTATAGAGAATGTTCATATATGTTAATCACAAGGTTATTGTTATACAATTTTTTAGTAAACAAATGTGGACAACAATTTTATATTTCCACTTATCTAGATGTATTATCGTTTTATTAAAACCTTTAAACCAATGTTTTTTTTTTTTATATAGATTTTTTACTTTTACGAGTCCTAAAATTACCATGTAGTTTGAAGAGTTTGGGCAAAATTGGATACTTGTTAAACTGACATCAATAAAATATTTATAATCAAATATAGACCCGTGTCCCTCTCCCACCCCCACCCCTCCAGTTTCACCATTTCAGTCATTTTTGATGCAATCTTTCGTTGTTGCTCTTTCCAAATGCAACCCTCCCCCAAGAAGTATTTACAACTGGGTTATTGATGCTAACATCCACAGATGATGGAACCATTCGTCGTTTGTTTTCTGGGACTGTGTACTTCACTTAACATATTTTTCTAGTTCCATCAATTTACCTGCAAAGTTCATGGTCTTATCTTTCTTTACTGCTGCAATAAACTCCATTGGTAATAGTACCACATTGCTCTATCCACTTGTCAGTTGAGGGCATTGGTTGTTTAGCTTTTGCTATTGTAACAGAGCTAAAATAAATATAGCTGTGCATGTATTTTGCACAGTAAATGAGTCTTGTGGGTATATACCCAGGAGTGGTATGACTGGGTCAAATGGCAAGCTCATTTTGAGTTTTCCAAGGGTTCCCACACTATTTTCCATAGTGACGGTAAAGTTTACATTCCACCAGCAAAGGATAAGTGTTCCCATTTCCCCACAACCTCTCCAGCACTTGGCATCATTTGTTTTTCTTGATCCTAGTCAGCTTATTGGAGTGAGATGATATCTTAAAGTGGTTTTTAACTTGCATTTCCCTAATATTAGTGATGTTGAACATTTTTTTGAGATGTTTTCAGCCATTTCAATTTCCTCCCTGTGAAGTCTCTATTCAGTTCTTTGCTCATCTTTTGAGTGGTTCGTTTGTTTTCTTTCTTCTTTGTTTTTTGAGTAGTTTGTTTACCTGGAAATAATGCTTTTGTCAGACTATCTGCAGTGAAGGTTTCTTCCCACTCTGTGGTTTTCTTCTTCATTTCCTTGATTTTCTTTTGATGTACAGAAGCTTTTGAGTTTGAGAGGTTCATTTGTCAGTTGTCTATTTTATTTCTTGTGCAGTGGCTGTCTGATTTAGGAGGTCATTTCCTAAGCCTATGTCTTGTTGGTTGTCTGCCAAGTTTCTCTTCTATCACCTCAGATTGTGGGGTTTGAGGTTGAGGTCTTTGATCCATCTGGAATTGACGTTTGTTACAGGGCAAGAGGTAGGGGTTTAATTTCATTCTTCTACAAGTGGTGATCTAGTTTTGCCAACACCACTTTGCTGAAGATGCTGTCTTTCCTCCATTGTGTCTTCTTGGTCTCCTTGTCGAATGTGAGGTGGCTGAAAATTATATGTGCTCAGGTTTGTATCTTCAGTTATGTTTCATTGGTCAACTGGTCTGTTTTTGTACCAGTACCAAGCTGTTTTTATGACATAGCCCTGTAGTATAGTTTGAAGTCTGGTGTAAAGATCCCCCTGTATTGGCTCTTTTCACTCAAGGTTGTTTTTGCAATTCCGGTCTTTTGTTTTTCCAAATGAAATTAAATATTTTCCCAAGCCCATGAAGAGAAACTCTTGGGGATTTAATTGGAATCCATTAAATCCGTACAAAAGTTTGGGTAGAATGGACATTTTTATATGTTTATTTTCCCAAACCATGACATGGAGGTTTTTCCATCTTCTGATGTCTTTCAATTCTTCTTCAAGGGTTGGAAAACTTGGATCACCACCTGTAGAAGAATGAATTAAACCCCTACCTCTTGCCCTGTACAAAAGGCAATCCAGATGGATCAAAAGACTCAATATATAGATATATATATATATATATAATATATATATATAATATATGTAAAAAATATTTAAATATTATTAAATATATTAAATACTGTTAAATACATATATATATATATGTATGTATTTAAACAATATTAATTGTTATCATAGGTTACTTTGATATAGACACAAATGTTTGGTGGTAATGTTAATCCAGGATTACATTTTTTTCTGTTAATATGACAGGGTCTTACTGGGGCTTATAACATCTCCTGACCATTAGAGGGTGCAAGCTTGTGGCATCAGCCATGGGTTTATTTCTCCAAGGAGAGAGCCAAAGCCAATTAGATTTGGGATATACAGCATATGGCTGCCTCTGCTGCACAGTATTTCCAGGCAGGTGAGGCGTAGGTGGTGCTGACGGAGGGACTTGCTTGACTCAAGGAGACCCATATTTGCTTTATTGGTATAGTGGCCTTTGGTAACTCTCTGGTATTCCAGAGACCATCTGTACACTTTGCAATCTTTCCCATGTTAACGTCAGTCTCGACAGCAGGACTTTATTGCGCTCTCTTCTTGCAGGTATCCAAGTTTAGAGGTAAGGAGCCTTTACCTTTTGTGGGGTTTGGATCCCCTGGCCAACATCTCCTTGGTAGAATAATCCATTGCNACAGACCAGTAGATTAATTTGCTTTTATGAACAATTTGGTTTTATGAAGAAGTGTGTTAGGATACTCATTTGACGGATATATCTACTATTTTATAGTGTCAATAATTTTATGGTGTATGGCCTATAAATATGAAATGATTTGCATGGTATGCTTTAAACTAATGAAAGTTATTATCCATCAATT
Organism: Rhizomys pruinosus; assembly: GCA_009823505.1. Lineage (NCBI taxonomy): Eukaryota > Metazoa > Chordata > Mammalia > Rodentia > Spalacidae > Rhizomys > Rhizomys pruinosus. The sequence goes on from VZQC01004735.1 coordinate 59,902, forward strand.
ACACAAAAGTAGCTAGGCTGAGTCTTGACTAACTACAGAGGAAGTGTAGTTTTGTGTGGCAAACCCAAATTGGATATTAAAATGCTCATCAAAGAGAAAATCTGATTAAAAATTTGGTATAGTCCTGCCAGGCATGGTGGACAGCTTAATCCTAGCACTTGAGAGGCAAGAGGCAGCAGATCTTGTGAGTTAAGGTCAGCCTGGTCTACAAGAGTGGTTCCAGAACAGCTGGGCTACAGGGAGACCCTGTCTTGAAAAGACCAAAAACAAAAAAAAAAAAGGTAGTTTCAGTAGTACAGTCAAGTAAGTGCATGGTTTTTAGCAAGAAAGAAGGGATGAACTTGAAGGTCCAAGTCTGTGAGGCTTATTCTCTCTTAGGTGAACAGTGATGAAAGGAATACAAAAGGTGGATCCTTAATAGTATAAGAAACTAGGCAATGAGTTTCCAAAGTGTTTTTGGCATTTACCCTCAAAGCAATGTGTGAGAGCCAGAGGTCCTCAATGTCCTCACCAATATTTGGAATAAGCAGCCTTTCAAGTAGTTGAATTTCCTCCTCGCTTCTCTTTCCTCCTTCCTTCCTCCTTCTCACTCCCTCCCTTCCTAGGTTCCTATCTCCCTCCCTTCTTTTCTCCTCCCTCCTCCCCTCCCTTTTTTTTTTTTTTTTTTTTTTTTGTTTCCTTTTTCTTTTCCCTCCTCCTCCTCTTCTTCCTCCTCCCCCTCCTCTTCTACCTCTACCGAAGCCCCCCCCGCCTCCCTCCCTCCCCTTTCCCCCTTCCTCCTCCAACTCCTCCCCTCACATCATCTACAGGGTATCACGATAACAGCGCAGCCTGAGTCTCTCATAATGATCCTCCCATGTGGCCTGGATGAACAGCAGAAGGCAACCCACTCCGTTAGGGCCAATCCAGTCTTATGACCTGCACGGGGGAGCATAGTTTTCTTGTCATTTACTTAATCTTTCTAAGATACATCGTTCATATGCTTTTTGTTTTTTTTCTAACTTTCATTCATTTCATTAACTTTGTTCATATTCAACATACATTTCTTAAATCAAATTCAGACCCATGCTCTTTCACATGCCCCTACCTCTCCATAGCTCATGATTCTGGCCATGACATGTCTTCATCTTTTTCTCAATCTTTTTTAATTGTTCAATGCAGAACTTTACTATTTGGGCAGAAGTTACTGTTTCACTCTGTTCTTTGAACAAGTCTGTTGTTGTTGTTGTTTTGTGATGTCAGAGCTCCTGTATTAATATATTTTGCTTAAGTGCATAGCTTAAGGAGACTTTAGTATTATATTTGGTTCTGAATAGAGAATAATCCTTTTCACAGTTCCTATGTCTATTAGTCAATTAAAGAAGGCAGTTTTACCGGTTTTATAAGAGATTACCTCTATAATAGTTGTCTCCAATTTACAGTTGGAGAACAACATCATCATCATATTTCTCTTTGTTCTATGGGGGGGTAAGACTTCTTAAATCAGACAGCAGCTGCACAAGATATAAGATTGACAATTGACAAATGGGACCTCATGAAACTCAAAAGCTACTGTACATCAAAAGAAACAATAAAGAATGTGAAGAGAAAACCCACAGAGTGGGAAGAAACCTTCACTGCCGATAAATCTGACAAAGCATTAATTTTCAGAGTATACAAGCTACTCAAAAAACAACGAAGAAAGAAAACAAATGAAACACTCAAAATATGGAGCAAAGAACTGAATAGAGACTTCACAGAGGAGGAATTAGAGATGGCCGGGAAACATTTCAGAAACTGTTCAACATCACTAATAATTAGGGAAATGCAAATTAAGACCACTCTAAGATATCATCTCACTCCGATAAGACTGGTCAGGATCAAGAAAACAAATGATATCAAGTGCTGGAGAGGTTGTGGGGAAAGGGAAACACTCATCCATTGCTGGTGGGAATGTAAACTTGTACAGCCACTATGGAAAGCAGTGTGGAGAACCCTTGGAAAACTCAAAATGAGCTTGTCATTTGACCCAGTCATACCATTCTTGGGTATATACCCACAAGACACGTCTTACTGCAGAAATACATGTACAGCTGTATTTATTGCAGCTCTGTTCACAATAGCAAAAAGGTGGATCCAACCCAAATGCCCTTCAACTGAAGAGTGCATAGAGAAAATGTGGTACATGTACACAATGGAGTTCTATGCAGCAGTAAAGAAAGACAATATCATGAACTTTGCAGGGAAATGGATGGAGCTATAAGATATTATATTAAGTGAAGTAACACAGTCCCAGAAAAACAAACAAAGAATGTTATCCCCCTTCTGCGGATGCTAGAGCCAATAATCCAGTTGTAAATATTTCTTGTGGAGAGGGATGCATATTAAAAGCACAACAACAGAAATATTGCCTCAGAAAACTGACTGAAATGGTGAATTGGGAGGGGTGAGAGGGGTCGGAGAGGGACACGGGTCTATATTCGACTAATGTATATTTAATTGATGTGAGTTCAAAAAATATCCAATTTTGCTCAGACTCTGCCTACAGGTTACATGGTATTTTAGGACTTAGTAAAAGTAAATATGTGTATATTAAACAACATTGGTTTAAAGGTTCTTATAAATACGGTAATGTACCTTAGGTAATTGGAAATATAAATTGCTGTCATCCACATTTGTTTTACTTAAAATCTGTATAACAATAACTTTGGGACTGGAACATTCAAATGTTCCCTATAATTTTTGTGTTGTACAGTATCATCTTGTAGCATTCTCTTTTACCTTCAGCATAATTTAACTTAAGGAATTAAGTTTGCTTCCCAAGTTAATGACATACAGTCACTCAAAACAGCTTGGGTGAATTTGATGAAATCTGCACCTTGATTCTTGCCTATAGGTACATGTACTACAAATGCCTTTTTGAGACTCATGGGTCAAAAACAAAAACCTAAAATAAAAAGGGGGTATACAAATATATATGAAACATGTCAAAATCTTTGCAATTCAAATCTTAAAACTAACTATGGGAAAAGATTTGTATGTTCCCACGGGCCAAAACGTCACCAACTTAGTGGCTGAGAAAGAAAAGACACAGCTTTGCATTGTTTAGGATATACCAGGAAGTGCCAGCAGAAAGGTTCGCTCATCTGATCATTGAAAGGAAGAAAAGCATCAGGCTGCTACACTTTGGGACTGGAACATTCAAATGTTCCCTATAATTTTTCTGTTGTACAGTATCATCTTGTAGCATTCTCTTTTACATGCAGCATAATTTAACTTAAGAAATTAAGTTTGCTTCCCAAGTTAACGACATACAGTCACTCAAAACAGCTTGGGTGAATTTGATGATATCTGCACCTTGATTATTGCCTATAGGTACATGTACTACAAATGCCTTTTTGAGACTCATGGGTCAAAAAATAAAAACCTAAAATAAAAAGGGGGGATACAAATATATATGACACATGTCAAAAACTTTGCAATTCAAATCTTAAAACTAACTACGGGAAAAGACTTGTATGTTCCCACAGGCCAAAACGTCACCAACTTAACGGCTGAGAAAGAAAAGACACAGCTTTGCATTATTTAGGATATACCAGGAAGTGCCAGCAGAAAGGTTGGCCCGTCTGATCATTGAAAGGAAGAAAATCATCAGACTGCTACAGGCATCAAACCCCTCTGTGGATCCTACTTGTAACAACTATCTTTAATGAGTCCTAATGAAACTTACCTTCTAGGTGCCCCAAAGTTTTAGTAGGAGAGATTTTCTTGCCTCTCCCTTCATAGAACAAGGAGGAATATGATGATGGTGAGGCCGTTCTCTAACTGTAAATTGGAGCCAACTGTGATAGAGCTAATCTCTTATAAAGCTGGTAAAACTGCCTTCTCTAATTGACTAATAGACATAGGAACCGTGAAAAGGATTATTCTCTATTCAGAACCAAATATAATACTAAAGTCTCCTTAAGCTGTGCATTTAAGCAAAATATATTAATACAGGAGAGCACTGATATCAGTATTGGATTATTCTACCAAGGAGATATTGGCCAGGGGATCCAAGACCCCCCAAAATGTAAAGGCTTCTTGCCTGTAAACTGGGATACCTGCAAGAAGAGAGGCCATAAGGCCCTGCTGTCGAAGACCTGATGTAAGCATGGGAAAGATGTATTGAGACCACACTTGCATGTGGACAGTTTATCTCTGGAATATCAGAGAATGTTACCAAAGGCCACTAAACCAATAAAGCAAATATAGGTCTCCTTGAGTCAAGCAAGACTCCTCCGTCACACCAGCTACACCTCACGTGCCTGGAAATACTGTGCAGCAGTGGCAGCCATATGCACATATATCCCAAATCTAATTAGCTATTAGCTATCTCTTTGGAGGAATAACCCATGGCTGATGCCACAAGCTTATATCCTCTAGTGGTTAGGAGATGTTATAAGCCACAGTAAGACCCTGTAATATTTGACAGGATAAAATGTAATTCATAGATTAACATACCATCCAAATATCTGTGTCTATACCAAAGTAACCTACCATAACAATCAGTACTGTTTAAATACCTATATAGCTAAATGCCTGTGCTTCATTAGTAGGACTGAAATGTTATTCCTGGACAAACTGTCAGCCCATGAAAGGAAACAGCCTGAATTGACCAGAGTCCAAAACCACAGCTCCAGAGAAAGTAGACTGTTTTGCTTCTCACCCACATGTGCCCCTTTTCTAAGTCTAGGTAACAATCTGTATAAGAGGGGGTGTGGTAGAATGTAAGGGCTGTGATTGGGGTGAATGGTGAAAATACAGCAATATAGACTGAACACTTATTTGATCAACTTGATTGAACATACAAGCCCCCCAGCTGGATGGTGGGATCCTTGAGCTGTGTGAGTTTAGGTACAGCTTCTTGAAAATTGGTTTTACATGTAGGATGCTTGTATTCATAAATTATTAATTATTGTTAAAAAATGAAAACATAATAATAAATAAAATATTTTATTAAAAAATAAAATTTTGTTGTAGAGATCCTTGGTGTCTTCAGTTAGGTTTGTTCCTTGGTATTTAATTGTTTTTGAGGCTATTTGGAGTGGGAAGGTCTCCTTGTATTCCTTCTTCAGTTGCTTGATGTCGTTGTAAAGAATGATTACTGATTTTTCTAAATTTATTTTGTATCCTGCCACTTTACTGAAGTTATTAACCAATTCTAGTAGTTTTGTGGTAGAATTCTTAGCATCTGTTAAGTAAATGATCATATAATCAGAAAAAAGGGATAACTTGACTTCTTTTCCAATTAGAACTCCTTTAATTTACTTTTCTTACCTTATTACCCTAGCAAGTGTTTCAAGCACTATATTGAAGAGGCCTTGTGACAGGGGTCAGCCTTGCTGAGTTCCTACCTTTAATGGGAATGCTTCTGTTGTATCCCCATTTAGGATGATATTGGCTGTTGGTTTCCTGTATATGGCCTTGATTACATTGAGGAATGATCCTTCTAATTCAATTCCCTCTAGGACTTTAGGCATGAAGGGATGCTGAATTTTGTCAAAGGCTTTTTCTGTATCAATTGAGATGATTGTATTGTTTTTGTCTTTTTGTTCATTTATATGTTTGATGATATTTATTGGTTTTCGTATATGAACCATCCCTGCATTTCTGGGATGAATCCAACTTGGTGGATGATCTTCTTGATGTGGATCTGTATGTGATTTGCAAATATTTTACTTAGAATTTTTGCATCTGTGTTCATTAAGGAGTTGGATCTATACTATTCCTTTTTGGTTGTATCTTTGCCTGGTTTTGGTAAAAGAGTGATGCTGACTTCATTGAAGGATTCTAGGAGAACGCCCTCCATTTGTATCCTTCTAAACAACTTTAGTAATGGTTGTAAGTCTTTTTGAAATATTTTATAGAATTCTGCCATGAAACCATCGGGGCCTGGGCTTTTCTTGTTTGAGAGGCTTCTTATTACATCTTCAATTTCTTCATATATTATTGGTCTATTTAAGCTGTTGATATCTTCTTGGTTGATCTTTGGTGATTCCCAGGATTTCAGATATTCATCCATTCCTTCTAGGTTTTTAAATTTAGTAGAATATAGGTTTGTGAAGTATTCCTGTATGATTGTCTGCATCTTTTCATTGTCGGTTGTGATATTTTCCCTTTCATTACAGATTCTATTAATTTGGAGTTGTTCCTTCATTCTTTTGGTTAACTGGGCTAGATTTCTCTCTATCTTGTTTATTCTTTCAAAGAACCAACTTTTGGATTCATTGACTTTTTTTGTACAGTTTTGTGCTTGTTTATATATCATTGATCTCTGCTCTGATTTTTGTTATTTCTTCTTGTCTGCTGCATTTAGGGTTCATTTTTTGTTGTCTCTCAAGTATTTTTAGTTGCAGTGTTAGATCGTTCACTTGTGCTCTCTCTGTTTTGTTGATGTAGGCACTTAGGGCTATAAACTTCCCTCTTAAGACTGCATTTAAAGTGTCCCATAGGTTTTGCTGTGTTGCGTTATCATTGTCATTCAGTTCCAGGAACGTTTTTCTTTCTTTCTTTCTTTCTTTCTTTCTTTCTTTCTTTCTTTCTTTCTTTCTTTCTTTCTTTCTTTCTTTCTTTCTTTCTTTCTTTCTTTCTTTCTTCCTTGACCCATTTATTATTTAGGAGAGTGTTCTTTAGCCTCCATGTGTTCTTGTATGTTGTAGGGCTTATCCTGGTGTTGATATTGAGTTTTATTGCACTGTGGTCTGATAGAATGCATGAGATTATTTCAATCTTTTCGTATTTGTTGAGTTTTTTTTCCCTGTGTCCCAGTATATGTTCTATTTTGGAGAATGCTCCATGGGATGCCAAGTAGAAAATATATTCTCTGGTTTTTGGGTGAAATATTCAATAGATGTCTGTGAGGTCCATTTGGTGTATTGTATCATTCAGTTCAGATGTCTCTCTTTTTAAAAATTTTTTTAAATTTTTATTTATTTCTGTATGTGTATGAATGTACTGTCTGCATGCAATACTGTGCACCCGTGTCATGCAATGCCTCGGAAGTCAGAAGAGGGTCTCGGATTCCAGTGTGTATCCTTTGTCCTGTAGATCTTTCTAAAGGACTTAGTGGGGGTATTGAAGCCCCCTACTATTAATATACTGGTGTTAATCTGTGCCTTGAAATCCTGAAGAGATGTCTTTATAAAGTTTGGTGGACCAGAGTTTGGTGCATATATATTCATGATTGGGAGATCTTCATTGCCAGTTGTTCCTTTAATAAAGATGTAATGGCCCTCTTTGTCTTTTTTGATTTCCTTTGCTTTGAAATGTATTTTGTCTGATATTAAAATAGCAACACCTGCTTTCTTTTTTTTACCATTTGCTTGGAATATTTTCTTCCATATCTTCACTTTAAGTTGGTGCCTATCCTTGAAATTGAAATGAGTTTCTTGTAGACAACATATAGATGATTTTGTTTCCTAGTTCATTCTCCCAGACTATGTCTTTTGATTGGGGAGTTTAGTCCATTAATATTTAAGGTTATAATTGAAAGATGGATGTTGCTTCCTTTCACCTTATTATCCATTTGGATTTTTTTTATCTTTTTGAGACAGGGTCTCCCTGTAGCCCCTTTAGTCTCTGATTCTACTCCTGAGGTTACGTTTTTATTAGTTTCTTTTCCTAGGTTCTTGGGGATAGTTGCTCCTATATTCTGCCCTTTGAATTGCTTCAAATATTTTATGAAGTGTTGGTTTTCCAGACATGTATTCTATCATCTTGTTTATGTCATGGAAGATTTTTCTCTCTCCTTCAACTATGATCAACATTTTTGCTGGATATAGTATTCTGGGTTGGCATCCATAGTCCTTTAACACAGGAAATGCTTTTCTCCATGTTCTTCTTGCTTTCATGGTTTGCGCTGAGAAGTCAGTTGTAATTCTGATGGGTTTCCCTTTGTATGTGAGTCGGTTTTCTTTTGTAGCCTTCAGAATTTTGTCTTTGTTTTGGGCATTTAATATTTTAACTATGATATTGCATGGGGATTTTCTTTTCTGATCTGCTCTGTTTGGAGTTCTATGTGCTTTTTGTATTTGTATGGGTTTGTCTATTTTTAGTTTGGGGAAATTTTCATCTATCATTCTGTTAAAGATCTGATCAATGCTATTCTCTTGAGATTCTTCTTCTTCCTTTATTCCTAGGATGTGGAGGTTTGATCTTTTCATAGTGTCACATATTTCCTGGTTATTCCACTTTTGTGTATTTTCAAAGTTTTCATAATCTTATTTGAGCTTTTTAATTGATCTGTGTTGTCTTCCAGGTCAGATATTCTTTGTGTTCTATTTCCTTTTTCATTTCATCCTGTGATTTCTTTAGTATTTCCATTTCCTTTTTGAGCTTCTCATTCTCTTGTTGGTGCTCCTTACTTCATTGGTTGGCTTCTTTTTTCAGTGTTTCTACTTCCGTTGGGAGTTTGTTTTTTTCTCCCTCTAGTTCTTTCTGGAGTTTGTCATTCTCTTCCTTTAGCTCTTTCCAAAGTTTGTCATTGTATCCCTCTAGGTCCTTTTTGAGTTTTTCATTCTCTCTCATTATTTCTCTGACTTCTTCTATATTTTCTTTAATTTATCTGCAGAGGTCTGAAATTATTCCTCTAAGATCTGTTTCTTGGGTTACCTCCAGGGGGATCCCACTGTAAGTATCTCCTTCAGGGTTGGTAGAGCTTGGTGCAGAATTATCCTGCACCTTTCCCACTTTCCCATGATATCCCTTCGCTGTGTCCCTGGCATGAGGGTTTCCCCCTTTTTTTGCCTCTTCCTGACTTAGCCTGCACCCTGGTACCTGTCTGTAGTGAGTTCCGGGCTCCTGTGCTTCAGGAGCACCCACACAAAGACACATTGTGCCAAACCAAACCCAATGGCACCAGCTGCAAAGGCAAAGGGTGGCTCCACCCAGACAGCCACCCCCTTCAAGGATTTAGAGTTTAGACCCTTTTGCCAAAACCCAAGATTCAATCTACCCTAAAATCTACCTGTCTGGAGCTGCTTCCAGGCTCCTGTGTTTCATAAGCATCCTGTACAAAGACACAATGGCGCTGAACTGTGAACACTTTTTAAGATGTTTCTCAGCCATCTTTAATTCCTCACTGGTGATGTCTCTGATCAGATCTTTACTCCATTTTTGAGTAGGTCATTTGTTTTCTTCTTTGTTTTTTGAGTAGTTTATATATTCTTAACTTTAATGGTCTGCCAGATGTATCACTGGTATACATTTCCTCCTACTTTGTGGGTTTTCTCTTCACTTCCTAGATTGTGTCTTTTGCTGTACAGAAGCTTTTGAGTTTGTTGAGGTCCCATCTGTCAACTGTTGACTTTATTCCCTGTGCAGCTGTTGTCATATTCAGAAAGTCTTTTCCTATGCCTATGTCTTGGAGGTTGTTGCCAACTTTTTTTCTATCATCTTCAGGGTTTCAGGCTTCACGTTGAGATCTTTGATCCACTTGGAGTTTAATTTTGTACAGTGAGAGGTAGGAGTATAATTCTACAAATGGTGATCCAATTTTGCTAGCACCATTTGCTAAAGATGCTATCCTTCATCCAGTGAGTTCCTTTTTTTTTATTGATGCTTTGTGTATTGCATACATCATTTTCCAATTCAGTTCAGGCATATGTCCCTTTCCCTTCCCCCCACCCCACCCCACCCCATCCCAGATCATGCATTCTGTCATAACTGTCCTGCATCTTTCGCTCAGTTTTCTTTTTCACTTTTTAGCAATAAGTGATACTTTATGCGTACAAGCATCTTTCATGTAAAACCAATTTGCAGGCAGTTGTGCCCAAACTCACACAGCCCATGGGTCCCACCATCCAGCAGGGGCGGCTTGTATGTTCAATCAAGTTGATGAAATGTGTGTCCAGACTACATTGCTGTAGTTTCACCATTCACCCCAATTGCAGCCCTTACATTCTACCATGCCTCCTCTTCCACAGATTGTTCCCTAGGCTTAGAAAATGGGCACAGGTGGAGGAGAAGCAAAACAGTCTACTTTTTCTGGAGCTGTTGTCTTGGACTCTGCTCAATTCTGGCTGTTTCCTTTCATGGACTGACAGTTTGTCCAGGAATAACCTTTCGATCCTACTAATGAAGCACAAGCAATTAGATATATAGGTACTTAAACAGTACTAATAGTTATGGTAGTTTACTTTGGTATAGACACAGATGTTTGGATGGTATGTTAATCCATGAATTACATTTTTTTCTGTTAAATATGACAGGGTCTTACTGTGACTTATAACATCTCCTAACCGTTAGAAGATGTAAGCTTGTGGCATCAGCTGTGGGTTATTCCTCCAAGGAGAGTGCCAATAGCCAATTAGATTTGGGATATGCAGGCATATGGCTGCCTCTGCTGCACAGTATTTCCAGGCAGGTGAGGTGTAGCTGCTGCTGACAGAAGAGTGTTGCTTGACTCAAGGAGACCCATATTTGCTTTATTGGTTTAGTGACCTTTGGTAACACTCTCTGGCATTCCAGAGACCATCTGTACACTTGCATGTGTGGTCTCAATACATCTTTCCCGTGTTAACGTCAGGTGTTTGACAGCAGGTCCTTATCGCCTCTCTTCTTGCAGGTACCCCTGTTTAGAGGCAAGGAGCCTTTACGTTTTGTGGGGGCTTGGATCCCCTGGCCAACATCTCCTTGGTAGAATAATCCATTGCTGATGTCAGAGCTCCTGTATTAATGTATTTTGCTTAAGTGCATAGCTTAAGGAGACTTTAGTATTATATTTGGTTCTGAATAGAGAATAATCCTTTTCACAGTTCCTATGTCTATTAGTCAATTAAACAAGGGAGTTTTACCAATTTTATAAGAGATTACCTCTATAATAGTTGTCTCCAATTTATAGTTGGAGAACGACCTCATCATCATATTTCTCCTTGTTCTATGGGGGGGGAGGTAAGAAAGTCTCTCTTATTAAAAACCTTTGTGGCACCTAGAAGGTAAGTTTCATTAGGACTCATTATAAATAGTTGTTACAAGTAGGATCCACAGAGGGGTTCGATGTTTATAGCAATCTGAGGCTTTTCTTCCTTTCAATGTTCAGACGGGTCAACCTTTCAGTTGGCACTTTCTGGTACATCCTACTCAATGCAAAGCTGTATCTTTTCTTTCTCAGCCATTAAGTTGGTGACATTTTGTCCTGTTGGAACAAACAAATCTTTTCCCATAGTTAGTTTTAAGATTTGAATTGCAAGGTTTTTGACTAGAAGGTTTCATGTCTGTCTGTACCCCCCCCTTTTTTTTTAACCCATGAGTCTCCAGAAGACAGTTGTATTATACATAACTATAGGGTGGAATCAAGGCACAGATTTCATCAAATTCACCCATGTTGTTTTGGGTGACTATATATGATTAACTTGGGAAGCAAACTTAATTTTTGCTTTAAATCATCTTAAAGAGAATGCTACAAGGTGATACTGTACAACAGAGAAATTATAGAGAACATTTGTATGTGCCAATCCCAAAGTTATTGCTCTAGAGATTTTGTGTAAAACAAATGTGGACAACAGCAAATTATATCTACATTTAACTCAGATGCATTACCGTTTTTATCAGAGTCTGTAAACCAATGTTGTTTAATATACACATATTTACTTTTACTAAGTCCTAAAACACCATGTATCCTGTAGACAGTGTCTAGGTGAAACTGAGTACTTGCTGAACTCACATCAATTAAATATGCCTTGATTGAATATACATCCGTGTCCCTCTCCCACCCATCCCCCCTTCCCAATTCACCATTTCAGTCCATTTTCTGATGCAGTCTTTCTGTTGTTGTTCTTTTACTATGCATCCCTCTCCATGAGAAATATTTATATCTGGGTTGTTGGTACTAGCATCCACATATGAGGGACACCATTTGTCGTTTGTTTTTCTGGGACTGTGTTACTTCACTTAACATAATGTCTTCCAGCTCCATCCATTTACCTGCAAAGTTCATGATGTTGTCCCTCTTTACTGCTGCATAGAACTCCATTGTATACATGTACCACATTTTCTCTATCCACTCGTCAGTTGAGGGGCACCTGGGCTGGTTCCAGCTTTTTGCTATTGTGAACAGAGCTGCAATAAACATAGCTGTGCATGTATCTTTGCAGTAAGATGTGTCTTGTGGGTATATACCCAGGAGTGGTATGACTGGGTCAAATGGCAGGCTCATTTTGATTCTTCTAAGGGTTCTCCACACTGCTTTCCATAGTGGCTGTACAAGTTTACATTCCCACCAGCAATGGATGAGTGTTCGTCTTTCCCCACAACCTCTCCAGCACTTGGTATCATTCGTATTCCCGATCCTAGACAGTCTTATTGGAGTAAGATGATATCTCAAAATGGTTTTAAGTTGCATTTCCTTAATTATTAGCGATGTTGAACACTTCTTAAGATGTTAAGACTCTGAGGCTGCTTCCCAAGGTAAGCTTTCTCTGGAACTTTGTCTACTTTGCTTTTTTTCTTAGACTGTTCCAGTCTTTTTTCTGTTACATCTTCTGTCATTTACAAATAACTAGCATTAAAGTCAGTATCTCCAACACTTATGATAGATGGAAACCCCTAAATACAATTGGCTCCTCTCTTCTGCCCTTTGAATTGATTCAAGTATTTTATCAAGAGTTGGTTTTCCAGACATGTATTCCATCATCTTGTTAATGTCATGGAAGATTTTTTTCTCTCCTTCAGCTATAGTCGGCATTTTTGCTGGGTAAAGTATTCTGGGTTGGCATCCATAGTCCTTTAACACTGGGAATCCTTTTCTCCATGTTCTGCTTACTTTCATGGTCTGAGCCAAGAAGTCCGTTGTAATACTGATGGGTTTCCCTTTGTATGTGAGTTGTTTTTCTTTTGTAGCCCTCAGAATTTTGTCTTTGTTTGGAGCATCTAGCATTTTACCTATGATATGGCGTCTGGTGTTTCTTTTCTGATCTTGTCTATTTGGGGTCCTATGTGCTTCTTGTATTTGTATGGGTTTGTCCATTTTTAGTTTGGGGAAATTTTCATCTATTATTCTCTTGAAGATCTGATCAATACTATTCTCTTGAGATTCTTCTCCTTCCTTTGTCATTGTATCCCTCTAGGTCTTTTTTGAGTTTTTCATTCTCTCTCTTTAAATTTTTTTTATTTTAATTATTTCTGTATGTGTATGAATGTACTGTCTGCATGCAAGGCTGTGCACCCGTGTTGTGCAGTGCCACGGAGGTCAGAAGAGGGTCTCGGGTTCCCCTGGAACTGGAGTTCTCCTGGAATTGGAGTTTCAGACGGTTCTTGGCCACCATGTGAGTGCTAGGGATCAAACCCGGGTCCTCTGTAAGAGCGGTCGGCACTCTTAACTGCTAGGCCATCTCTCCAGCCCCATTCTCTCTCTTTAGTTCTCTGAATTCGTCTTTATTTTTTCTCCCTCTAGTTCTTTCTGGAGTTTGTCAATCTGTTCCTTTAGTTCTTTCCAATGTTTGTCATTGTATCCCTCTAAGTCCTTTTTGAGTTTTCTCTCTCTTTAATTCTCTGAATTATTCTTTATGTTCTTTAGTTTCTCTGCATAGGTCTGCAGTTATTCCTCTAAGATCTGTTCCTTGGGGCTCCTCCAAGGGATTCCCATTGTAGCTATCTCCTACAAGGTTGGTAGAGCCTGTTGCAGGATTATCCTGTGCCTTTCCCATGTTGTCCCTTCATCGTGTCCCTGGCATATGGGCTTCCCTTTTGTGGTTCACATCACAAATACCTTTTCACTTTGTTAGCGGATGGTTTCGCTTTCCTCCTTCAGATGCTTTTTTCTCCCTTTCCTCCTCCTTGTTTATGGAGTATTGACTTATCTAGCTTTCAATTTTGTTTATATTTTGGATACTGGAAGCCAAAGCACTCTTCTCTTCTTGTTCTGAAGGATTCACACCGATTTCTAGTGGTGGCTGGGGGCGGGGGGGTAGATGCCTGACCTAGCCCACATCCCGGTACCTGCCTGAGTGACTTCCAGCCAGCCCACACAAAGGTGCAGAGGCACCGACCCAAACCCACTGACCGTCTGGTCCGGTGTGGAGGCACTGACCCAAACCGGCTGACCTAGCCCGTGCCCCGGTACCTGCCTGAGTGACTTCCAGCCAGCCTGCACAAAGGTGCAGAGGCACTGACCCAAACCCACCGACCGTCTGGTCCGGTACAGAGGCACTGACCCAAACCCGCTGCTAGTGAGTTTCTTTTTTGCCTCTTTGCCAAATGCGAGGTGGCTGAAAATGTATGAGCTCAAGTTTGGAACTTCAGTTTTGTTCCATTGGTCAATGGGTCTGTATTTGTACCAGTGCCAGGCTGTCTTTATGACTATGGCCCTGTAATATAGTTTGAAGTCTGGTAGAGCAATCCCCTTGTATTGAATTTTCCACTCAGTGTTGCTTTAGATTTTGGGGGTCTTTTGTTTTTCAGTATGAATTTAAGGATAATTTTTCAAAGCGTGTGAAGAAGAAGCTCATAGGGATTTTGATTGAGATTGCATTGAATATATATGTTGCTTTGGTAGAATGGTCATTTTCACAATTTTAATTCTACCAATCCATTGGCATGGAAATCTTTCCATTTTTCCAGTGTCTTCCTAAATCTTTCTTCAGTTATTTAATGTTTTCATTGCAAAGATCTTTGATATCTTTGGTTATGTTTCTTCTTAGTTTTTCTTTAAGTGTATTGTGAATTGGAGTGTTTCTATGATCTCTTTCTCTGAGTGCTTGCTGTTGGAACATAAAAAAGCTAGTGATAATGCTGGGCGTGGTGATGCATGCCTTTAATCCCAGTATTCTGGAGGCAGAGACAGGCAGATCTCTGTGAGTTCAAGGCCAGCCTAGTCTACATAGTAAGCTCCAGGCCAGATGGGACTAAAATATATATATATATATATAGAATATATATATATATTCAATGCCAATTCAATCAAATCCTATGAGCTTTCTTCTTCAACACGACTTTGAAAAAACAAAAATATCCTGTATAAAATTCATTACTAAAAACAACAGACCCCCCAAACATCTAAAGCAACACTGTGTGGAAAATTCAATTACATGAGGGGTGGTTTGCCCTACCAGACTTCAAATATTATTACAGGGCCATAGTCATAAAACAGCCTTGGCCTGCTGAACAAATACAGACCCATTGACCAATGGACAAAAATTCGAAGACCCAAACTTACTACATCAATTTCAGCCACATCAATTTGGCAAAAGGCAAAAAAAGAAACTCACTAGCAGCGGTTTTGGGTCAGTGCCTCTGTACCGGACCAGACGGTCGGTGGGTTTGGTCAGTGCCTCTGCACCTTTTGCGGGCTAGGCTGGAAGTCACTCAGGCAGGTACCGGGGCACGGCTAGGGTCAGCCGGTTGGGTCAGGTGCCTCCCACCGGACCAGACGGTCAGTGGGTTTGTGGTCGGTGCTCATGCACCTTTGTGTGGGCTGGTGGAAGTCACCTCAGGCCCCCCAGTTTTTTTTTTTTTTTTTTTTGGACCGGACTGTGGGCTTAGGTCAGGCATCTTAAAACCCCCCCGCCCCACAAACAAAAAGCCACCAAACAGAAATACAAGGAATCATAAATTAACAGAAACAAGAAAGAGAAGAGTGCTTTGGCTTCCAATATACCAAAATAAAACAAAAATGAAAGCTAGATAAGTTCAATACTCCATAAACAAGGAGGAGGAAAGGGAGAAGAACAAACAGCATCTGAAGAGGAGGCAAGCAAAACCATCCAGCTAAACAAAGCTGAAAACGGTATTTGTGATTTGACCACAAAAGGGAAGCCCATATTTTTTGCCAGGGACATCGAAGAAGGACAACAACTGGAAAGGTCACAGGATAAATCCTGCAACAGGCTCTACCAACCTTGTAGGAGATAGCTCCAATGGGAAATCCCTTGGAGAGCCCCAAGGAAACAGAATCTTAGAGGAATAACTGCAGAACCTATGCAGAGAGAAACTAAAGACATTTAAGAATAATTTCAGAGAATTAAAGAGAGAGAAAACTCAAAAAGGACTCTAGAGGGATACAATGTAAAAACTTTGGAAAGAACTAAGGAAACAGCATTGACAAACTCCAGAAAGAACTAGAGGCTTAGAAAAAAATAAAGACGAATTTCAGAGAATAAAAGAGAGGGAAATGGGGCTGGAGAGATGCTTAGCAGTTAAGAGTGCCGACCGCTCTAACCAGAGGACCCCGGGTTCTGATCCCTACACTCACATGGTGGCCGAGAAACCGCTGACTTGGAAACTCCAATTCCAGGAGACTCCAGTTCCAGGGGAACCCGAGACCCTCTTCGACCTCCGTGGCCTTGCACAACACACGGTGCACAGCCGTGCATCGCAGACAGTACATTCTATACAACATTACAAGAAATAATTAAAATAAAAAAACATTTAAAAGAGGAGAGAATGAAAAACTCAAAAAAGACAAAAAAAACAAAAAAAAAAAAGGATTACGAAGACAACAAGAACAAAAATTTTTCTCAAGTAGTATGATAGATCTTCGAAGATAATAGATGAAAAATTCCCAAACTAAAAAAGGCAAACCATACAAATACAAGTACACATAGGATCCCCTCAAATAGAAAAGATCAGAAAAGAAACACCAGACGCCATATCATAGTTAAAATGACAGATTCTTCCAAAACAAAGACAAACATTCATGAGGGGCCTACAAAAAAAAAACAACTCACATACAAATGAAACCCATCAGTATTACAACGGGACTTCTTGGCTCAGACCATTGAAAGTAAGGCAGAACATGGAGATAAAGATTCCAGTGTTTAAAGGACTATGGATGCCAACCAGAATCACTTTACCCAGCCAAAAATGTACCGGGACTATCGCCAGTAAGGAGGGAAGAAAATTTTCCATGACATTAACCAAGTGATGGAATACATGTCATTGGAAAACCCAACTCTTGATTAAAATACTTGAATCAATTTCAAAGGGCAGAAAGAAGAGGAGCCAATTGTATATTAGGGGTTTCCATCTATCATAAGTGTTGGAGATACTGACTTTAATGCTAGTTATTTGTAAATGACAAGATATATTAACAGAAAAAAAGCTGGAACCGTCTAAGAAAAAAAAGCAAAGTAGACAAAGTTCCAGGAGCAAGCTTTACCTTGGGAAGCAGCCCTCAGAGTCTTAACATCTTAAGAAAGTGTTCAACATCGCTAATAATTAAAGGGGAGGAATGCAACTTATTAAAACCATTTTGAGATATCATCTTACTACCAATATGACTGCTTAGGATCTCGGAATACGAATGATACCAAGTCTTGAGAGGTCTGTGGGGAAAGGACGAACACTCCATCCATTGCTGGTGGGATGTACACTTGTACAGCACTATGGAAAGGCAGTGTGGGAGAACCCTTAGAAGAATCAAAATGAGCCTGACCCATTTGACCCAGTCATTACCACTCCTGGGTATATACCCACAAGACACATCTTACTTGCCAAGAGATACATGCACAGCTATTTTATTGCAGCTCTGTTCACAATTAGCAAAAAAAAAAAAAAAAGCTGGAACCAGCCCAGGTTCCCCTCAAACTGACGAAATGGATAAGGAGAAAATGTGGTACATATTACACAATGGTATTTCTATCGGTTAAATTTTTTTTTATGCTAAAGAGGGACAGCATCATAACTTTGCAGTAGTAAATGGATGCGGACTACGCCAGACATTTATGTTAAGTTGGATTCTTAGCACCCAGTCCCAGAAAAAAAAACAAACGACAAATGGTTTCTCCCTCATATGTGGACTGCCTAGTGCCAATAAACTCAAGAATATAAATATTTCTCATTGAGAGGGATCATAGTATAATGAACACAACAGAAAGACTTGCATCAGAAAAGAAAAGTGACTGAAATGGTGAATTGGGAAGGCGGGTGTGGTGGGAAGAGACACGGGTTGTATATTTGATTAATACATATTAAGTGACATGAGTCAACAAACTATCCAATTTGCCCAGACATATCTACAGGTTACATGGTGTTTTAGGATTAGTAAAAGTAAATGCTTGCATTCATTTTTTGTACAACACCGATGGTGTTGTTAAGGAGGGGTCATTTGAAAAAAAGGTATATGCATCTGAGGTTAATTGGCAATTATAGAATGCGTGTTGTTGCCCCCACATGTGTACATTATGAAGAGGATCGTGCTTGATATACAATAGACTTTTGGGGATTGGCCACGATACAAGATGATTCTCTAGTAATTTTTTTACGTTACCTTGAGGTGAGCCGCGCTTAGTCTCGTGTTCGACCTCGAGAAGATGTCGTACAGCTATAAAAATAAGTTTGCTTCCCAAGTAACCAACATACAGTCACCCAAAAAACGCATGGTGAATTTATGGAATGAAATCTGTGCCTTGATTCCACCCTAGTAGGATATGTATAATAAAAACTGTCTTGGGGGGGAATATCTGGCGCCAAATAAAAATAGGGGGGATACCGAGGATAGAAGTATGAAACATTTTCTGTCAAAAACACTTGCAATCTCAAATCCTTAACCTAACTAACTAAAGAAAAGATTTTTATGTTCAACAGTCAAAATGTCGACGAACATAAGGCTCGAAACTGAAAAGATACAGCTTTGCTTTGAGTAGGGATGTTACCAGAAAGGACCAACTGAAAGTGTTGACCCAACTGAACATTGAAAAGAAGCAGAAAGGCTCCGAGATTGTTTCTACAACACTTCAAACCCTTCTGTGTCCATCTTGCTAACAACTATTTATAATGATGTCTAATGAACTTACCTTCTAGTGCCACAAAGGTTTTAATAAAAGGAGGACCTTTTTTACCTCCCCCCCACTTAGGACCACAGGAAGAAATATGATGATGAGGTCGTTTCTCCAAACTATAAAATTGGAGAACAACTTTTGTAGGTATCTCATGATCTTTAAAATTGGTAAAACTCCCTTGTTTAATTGTATAATAGACATAGTGAACGTGACAAGGATTATTCTCTATTCCGAACCCATATTAACTACTACAATTCCTTAGAGCTCTGCAACTTAAAGCAAAATACCCTTCTACGGAGACATCTGACATCAGCAATGGATTATTTCTACCAAGGAGTGTTGGCCCGGGGATCCACGCCCCCACACACGTAAGAGGCTCCTTTTTTTTTGGGGGCCCCCCCCTTTCTAAACAGGGTACCTGCAAGCAGCCAGCGGCGATAGCCTGCTACAGTGTCAAAACACCTTGATGTTAGCATGGGAAAGATGTATTTGAGACCACACATGCAAGTGTACAGATGGTCTCTGGGATACCAGAGGAGTGTTACCAAAGGTCACTTTAAACCAATAAAGGGCAAATGTTGGTCTCCTGAGTCAAGCAACACTCTTCTGTCAGCAGCAGTACACCTCACCTGCCTGGAAATTACTGTGCAGCAGAGGCAGCCATATGCCTGCATATCCCAAATCTAATTTGGCTATTGGCTCTCTCATCAGAGGAATAACCCATGGCTAACACCACAAGCTTACATCTTTCTAACGGTTAGTGAGATGTTATAAGCCACATGATGACCCTGTCATAATTAACAGAAAAAAAATGTAATTCATGGAAAAAATGTAATTCATTGATCAACATACCATCCAAACACCTGTGTCTATACCAAAGTAAACTACCATTAAAACTATTTAGTACTGTTTAAGTACCTATATATCTAATTGCCTTGTGCTTCATTAGTAGGATCGAAAAGGTTATTCCTGGACAAAACTGTCAGTCCATGAAAGGAAACAGCCAGATGAGCAGAGTCCCAAGACAACAGCTCCATAAAAAGTAGACTGTTTTTGCTTCTCCTCCACCTGTGGCCCTTTTCAAGCTTAGGGAACAATCTGTGGAAGGAGGAGGCATGGTTAGGAATGTAACGGGGCTGCAATTGGGGTGAGTGGTGAAAATACAGCAATGTAGTCTGGACACACATTTCATCCAACTGATTGAACATACAAGCCGCCCCTTCTGGATGGTGGGACCCATGGCTGTGTGAGTTTGGGCACAACTGCCTGCAAATTGTTTTTACATGAAAGATGCTTGTACGCATAAAGTTATCACTTATTGCTTAAAAAAGTTGGAAAAAGAAAACTGAGCGAAAGATGCAGGACCAGTTATGGCAGAATGGCTATTGATCTTGGGATTGGGGTGAGGTGGTGGGTTGGGGGGATGGGAAGGGGATGTATGCCTGAAATGAATTGGAAAATTGATGTATGAAATACACATAGCATCAATAAAAAAAAAGGAACTTCACTGGAATTGTAAGGATAGCATCTTTTAGCAAATGGTGTTAGCAAAAATGGATCACCATTTGTAGAATTAAACCCCTACCTCTCACTGGTACAAAATTTAAACCTCCAAGTGGATCAAAGATCTCAACAGAAAACCTGAAACCCTCTGAAGGTGATAGGAAAAAAAGTTGGCAACAACCTCCAAGACATAGATCAGGAAAAGACTTTCTGAATATGAACCAACAGTGCCACAGGAAATAAGGTCAAAAGCTGACACATGGGACCTCAACAAACTCAAAAGCTTCTGTACAGCAAAAGACACCCAATCTAGGAAGTGAAGAGAAAAACCCACAAAGTAGGAGGAAAAGTGTATACCAGTGATTAACATCTGCAGACCATTAAAGTTAAAGGAACTATATAAACTAACTCAAAAAACAAAGAAGAAAACAAATGATCCTACTCAAAAATGGAGAAAAGATCTGATTCAGAGACATCACCAGTGAGGAATTAAAGATGGCTGAGAAAACATCTTAAAAAGTGTTTCACAGTCAGCGCCATTGTGTCTTTGTACAGGATGCTTATGAAACACAGGAGCCTGGAAGCAGCTCCAGACAGTCTGATAGGGTAGATTGAATCTTGGGTTGCTGAAAAAGGGTCTAACTCTAAACCCTTTTAGGGGGTGGCTGTCTGGGTTGGAGCCACCCTTTGCCTTTGCAGGCAGTGCCATATGGGTTTGGTTGGCACAATGTTGTGTCTTTGTGTGGGTTGCTCCTGGAAGCACAGGAGCCCGGAACTCACTACAGACAGGTACCAGGGTGCAGGCTAAGTCAGGAAGATGCAAAAAAAAAAGGGGGAAACCCTCATGCCAAGGACAGCGATAGGGGATATCATGGGACAACATGGGAAAGGTGGCAGGATAATTCTGCCACCAAGCTCTACCAACCCTGAAGGAGATACTTACAGTGGGATCCCCCTGGAGGTTAACCAAGAAACAGATCTTTAGAGGAATAATTTCAGACCTCTGCAGATAAATTAAAGAAAATATAGAAGAAGTCAGAGAAATAATGATGAGGAAATGAAAAACTCAAAAGTACCTAGAGGGGATACAATGACAAAACTTTTTGGAAAGAGCTAAAGGAAGAGAATGACAAACTCCAGAAAAACTTAGAGGAGAAAAAAACAAACTCTGAACGGAAGTAGAAACACTGAAAAAAGAAGCCAACCAATGAATTAAGGAGCACCAACAGAGAATGAGAAAGCTCAAAAAGGAAATGGAAATACTAAAGAAATCACAGGATAGAAATTGAAAAGGAAAATAGAACACAAAGAAATATCTGACCTGGAAGACAACACAGTATCAATTTTAAAAAGCTCAAATAAGAATTATGAAAACTTTTGAAAATACACAAAAGTGGAATAACCAGAAAATATGTGACACTATGAAAAGATTAAAACTCCACATCCCTTAGGGAATAAAGAAGAAGAAGAATCTCAAAGAGAATAGCATTGATCAGATCCTTAACAAACATGATTAGATGAAAATTTCCCCAAACTAAAAATAGACAAAACCACACAAATACCAAAAAGCGCACATAGAACTTCCAAACAGAGCAGATCAGAAAAGAAAATCCCCATGCAATATTCATAGTTTATAAATATTTAAATGCCCAAAACAAAGACAAAATTCTGAAGGCACAAAAGAAAACCCGACTCACATACAAAGGGAAAACCCATCAGAATTACAACTGACTTTCTCAGTGCAAACAATGAAAACAAAAAACATGGAGCGAAGCATTTCCTGTGTTAAAAGGACTATGGATGCCAACCCGAATACTTTAACCAGAAAAAAATGTTGCATCATTAGTGAAGGAGGATAAAAATTTCCATACATGACATAAACAAGTATGATAGAATACATGTCTGGAAAACCAACACTTCATAAAATATTTGAAGCAATTCAAAGGGCAGAATATAGGAGCAACTATCCCCAAGAACCTAGGAAAAGAAACTAATAAAAAACGTACCTTCAGGAGTAGAATCAGAGACTTAAAGGGGCTAACAGGGAGGCCCTGTCTCAAAAAATTAAAAAATTCCAAATGGATAATAAGTGAAAGGAAGCAAAAAATCCATCTTTCAATTATAACCTTAATATTAATTGGACTAAAACTCCCCAATCAAAAGACATAGTCTGGGAGAATGAACTAGGAAACAAAATCATCTATATGTTGTCTACAAGAAACTTCATTTCAATTTCAAGGATAGCACCAACTTAAAGTGAATGTATTGAAGAAAATATTCCAAGCAAATGCGTTAAAAAAAAGAAAGCAGGTGTTGTATTTTAATATCAAACAAAATAGATTTCAAAGCAAAGGAAATCAAAAAAGACAAAGAGGGGAGCCATAACATCTTTATTAAAGGAAACAACTGGCAATGAAGATCTCCCAATCATGAATATATATGCACCCAAACTCTTCGGTCCACCAAACTTTATAAAAGACATCTCTTCAGGGAGTTTCAAGGCACAGATTAACACCAGTATATTAATAGTAGGGGGCTTCAATTACCCCCACTAAGTCCTTTAGAAAGATTAACAGGACATAAGTATAACACTGGAATCCGAGACCCTTCTTCTGACTTCCGAGTCATTGCCATGACACGGGTGCACCAGTATTTGCATTGCAGACAGTACATTCATTACACATACAGAAATAAATAAAAATTTAAAAATTTTTAAAAAAGAGACATCTGAACTTGAATGATACAATACACCAAAATGGACCTCACAGACAATAATTGAATATTTCACCCAAAAACCAGAGAATATATTTTTCTTACTTGGGCATTCCCATTGAGCATTCTCCAAAATAGAACATATACTGGGAACACAGGGAAAAAAAAACTCAACAAATACGAAAAAGATTGAAATATATTCTCATGCATTCTATCAGACCACAGATCAATAAAGCTCAACATCAAACCACCAGGATAAGCCCTACTAAATACAAGAAAACATGGAGGCTAAAGAACACTCTCCTAAATAATAAATGGGTCAAGGAAGAAAGAAAGAAAGATAAGATAGTAATGCAAAAAAACCATACAGAAAACAAACCCAATCAAATGAAATCAATAAACATAGAATAAAAAAGAAGAAAAGTATCAAAAAGAAAAGAAAAACTGTAAACTAGGAAATAACAGAAAAGGAAAGAAAGAAAGAAAGAAAGAAAGAAAAAAGAAAGAAGGCTTAAAAAACAAGTCAGAGAAGAAAATAAAAGACAAGAAGAACCATGAGAGTAAAAAAGACATATTGAAAAAAGCTAATACCAAAAAAAAAGGAAGGAGTAAAAATAAAAAAAACAAAAAAGTAAAAAGGGAGACGAAGAAACCTAAACCATAAGAAAGAAAGAACAAGAAAGATGCAAAGAAAAGAAACGATAAGAAAAACGTTCCTGAAAACTGAATGACAATGGATAACGGCAACACATGCAATAACCATGGACACTTTAAAATGCAGTCTTAAGAGGGATAAGTTTAAGCCCTGAGTGCCTACATCAACAAAACAGAGAGAGCACAAGTTGAACGATCTAACACTGCAACTAAAAATACTGAAAAGACAACAAAAAATTGGAAACCTAAATCAGCAGACAAGAAGAAATAACAAAAATCATGCCAGAAACCAATGAAATAGGAACAAGCACAAAAATCGTGAAAAAAAATCAATGAATTCCAAAAGTGGCTCTTTGAAAAATAAACAAGATTGAGCAAGATCTAGGCCCAGTTAACCATAAAGAGAAGGAAACTAACTCCAATGAATAGAAATATGTTGTGATGAAAGGGGAAAATCATCACAAACAGACAATAGAAAAGATCCAGAGCAATCATTACAGTGAATACTTCAACAAACCTATATCTTACTAAAGTTTTTGAAAACTAGAAGAGAATGGAAAGAATATCTGAAAAAATCCCGGGAACACACAAAGATGCTAACCAAGAAGAAAATGCCAGAGTTAACTAATCACACATAATATATGAGAATTGAAGATGTAATAAGAAAAAGCTTCTCAACTAACAAAAAAGCCGGCCTGCCAATGGTTTCATGGCAGAATTTCTAATAAAATCATTTAAAAAGGTCTACAACCATGCTACTAAACTGTTAGAAGGATACAAATGGAGGCGTTCTATCCGAACCTCATTTATGAGCAGCATCACCTTAATACCAAAACCGCAGGCGAAAGTATACAAGCCAAAAGGGAAAGCTATGAGACATCTCTAAATGATACATAGATGGTAAAATTCTAAGTAAAATATTTGCAATCACATACAGATCCACATCAAAAGATCAGCTCATCAAATGACAAGTTGGTTTCATACAGAAGATGCAGGATTGATTCAAACGATATGTAAATCAAAATATCATCAAAACATATAAAGAACTTAAAGACAAAAAACCATCATCTCAACTTGAATGACAGAAAAAGCCTATTGACAAAATCGCGCATTCCCTTCACTGAAAAGCGCCTAGAGGGAATTGAACTTGAAGGACATTCTCAATGTAATCAAAGACATATACAGTACAACCACACGCAAACATAACCTAAATGGATGACAACAATGGAAGCATTCCTCATTAAATAGCAGGAAACATCAGGCAAGGCTGACCACCTTAGCCAACTCCATCTTAACATAATTGCTTGAAACACTTCATAGGAATAAATTAAAGAGAAGGTAAATTAAAGGATTCTAATGAGAAAAGATGAAGTAAGAAGTAACTATCCCTTTTTCTAGATGATATGATATTTACTCTAAGGATGCTAAGATTAGCTCCACCAAAAACATTCTAGAATTGGTTATAACGGTTCTAGTAAAGTGGCAGGATACAAAATAAATCTAGAAAAATTCAGTAGCACTTCTTTAAACACAATCAAGCAACTGAGAAGAGGAATACAAGATGACCTTCCCACTTCCAAAAAGCCTCAAAAAATAATTAAATACCAAGGGAACAAACCTAAACTTTGAAAAAGGGGAAAAAACCAAAACCCCAAGGATCTCTACCAAACAAAATTTTATTTTTTATAAAAATATTTTATTTATTATTATGTTTAATTTTATTACAATAAGTAATAAATTTATGAATACAAGATCCTACATGTAAAACCAATTTTCAAGAAGCTGTACCTAAACTCACACAGCTCAAGGATCCCACCATCCAGCTGGGGGGCTTGTATGTTCAATCAAGTTGACAAATTAAGGTTCAGTCTATATTTTTGTATTTTCACCATTCACCCCCAATTACAGCCCTTATATTCTACCACACCCCCCTTATTACAGATTGCTTACCTAGGACTTAGAAAAGGGGCACATGTGGGTGAGAAGCAAAAAACCAGTCTACTTTCTTTGGAGCTGCTGGTTTTGGACTGTGGTCAATTCAGGCTGTTTCCTTTTCATGGGGCTGGACAGTTTGTCCAGGAATAACATTTCAGTCCTACTAAGAAGCACAAGCATTTAGCTATATAGGTATTTTAAACAGTACTTTGATTGTTTATGGTAGGTTACTTTGGTTATAGACACAGATATTTGGATGGTATGGTAATCTATGAATTACATTTTTATCCTGTTAAATAAGGGGGTCTTATGTGGCTTATAACATCTTCCTAACCACTAGAGGACATAAAGCTTGGTGGCATTCAGCCATGGGTTATTTCCTCCAAAGAGATAGCTAATAGCCTAATTAGATTTGGGATATATGGGCATATGGCTGCCACTGGCTGCACCAGTATTTCCAGGCAGTGAGGTATAGCTGGTGAGCCAACGGCGGTCGTTTGAGGCAATGTTGACGGAGGAGTCATGCTTGACTCAAGAGGACCTATATTGCTTTATTGGGTTTTAGGTTGGCCTTTGGTAACATTCCTGATATTCCAGAGATAAATGTCCACATGCATGTTTGGTCTCAATATATCTTTCCATTGCTTACATCAGGTCTTCTAGAGCAGCAGGGCCTGATGGCCTCTCTTCTTGCAGGATATCCCAGTTTTACAGGCAAGAAGCCTTAACATTTTGGGGGGCTTGGATCCCCTGGCAAATATCTCCTTGGTAGAATAATCCAATACTGATATCAGTGCTCTCCCTGTATTAAATATTTTGCTTAATGCACAGCTTAAGGAGACTTTAGTATTATATTTTGGTTCTGAATAGATGAAAATCCTTTTTCACGGTTCCTATGTCAATTAGTCAATAGAGGAAGGCAGTTTTTACCAGTCTTATAAGAGATTACCTCTATAGCCGTTGGCTCCAATTTACAGTTTAGAGAACCGGCCTCATCATTCATCATATTCCTCCTTGTCTATGAAGGCGAAGAGGATAGGTAAGAAAATCTCTCCTACTAAAACTTTGGGGCACCTAGAAGGTAAGTTTAATTAGGACTCATTAAAGATAGTTGTTACAAGTAGGATTCCACAGAGGGGTTGATGCCTGTAGCAGTCTTTGATGATTTTCTCCTTTCAAGATCAGACGGCCGGCCAACCTTTCTGTTGGCAGTTTCTGGTACATCCTACATAGTGCAAAGCTGTGTCTTTTTCTTTCTCAGCCGTTAAGTTGGTTGACGTTTTGGCCTGTGGAACATACAAATCCTTTGTCCCGTAGTTATTTTTTAAGATTTAATTGCAAGTTTTTTGGACATGTGTCATGTATATATTTGTATCCCCTTTTTATTTTTAGGTTTTTTAATTTTTGACCCATGAGTCTCAAAAAGGCAAATTTTGCTAGTTACATGTACCTATAGGCAATAATCAAGGTGCAGATATCATCAAATTCACCCAACTGTTTTTGAGTGACTGTAGTCGTTTAACTTGCGGAGCAAACTTAATTTCTTTAGCTAAATTATCTTACAGGTAAAAAAGAATGCTACAAGATGATTCTGCACAACACAAAAATTATAGGGAACATTTGAATGTTCCAGTCCCAAAGTGTAGCAGCCTGATGCTTTTTCCTTTCAATGATCAGATGAGCGAACCTTTCTGCTGGCACTTCCTGGATATCCTAAACAATTCAAAGCTGTAACTTTTCTTTCTCAGCCACTAAGTTGGTGACGTTTTAACCTGTGGAAACATTACATATCTTTTCCTGTAGTTAGTTAAGATTTGAATTGCAAAGATTTTGCCATGTTTCATATATATTGTATACCCCCTTTTTATTTTAGGTTTTTTGTTTTTTTGAACCCATGAGTCTTTCAAAAGGCATTTGTAGTACATGTACCCTATATAGGCAAGAATCAAGGTGCAGATTTCATTAAATTCACCCAAACTGTTTTGAGTGACTGTATGTCATTAACTTGGAAGCAAACTTAATTCCTTAGTTTAAATTTATGCTGAAGGGTAAAGAATGCTACAAGATGATACTGCTACAAACACAAAAATTATAGGGAACATTTGAATGTTCCTAGTTCCCAAAGTTATTGTTTATACAGATTTTAAGTAAAACAAAATGTGGATTGGACAGCAATTTTATTTCCAATTACCTAAGGTACATTACCGTATTTATCAGAACCTTTAAAAACCAATGTTGTTTAATATAACACATATATTACTTTACTAAGTCCTAAAATACATTATAATTTGTAGCAGAGTCTGCAGCCAAAATTGGATATTTTTTGAACTCACATCAATTAAATATACATTAGTCGAATATAGACCCGTGTCCCTCTCCGACCCCTCTCACCCCCCCAATTCACCATTTCAGTTCATTTTCTGATGCATATTTCTGTTGTTGTGCTTTAATATGCATCCCTCTCACAAGAAATATTTACAACTGGATTATTGGCTCTAGCATCCGCAGAAGGGGGATAACATTCTTTGTTTGTTTTTTTTCTGGGACTGTGTTACTTCACTTAATTATAATATTCTTATAGCCTCCATCAATTTCCCTGCAAAGTTCATGATTATTGTCTTTCTTTAGCTGCTGCATAGAACTTCCTTGTGTAACATGTACCACATTTTCTCTATGCACTCTTTCAGTCTTTGAAGGCATTTGGGTTGGATCCACCTTTTTGCTATGTGAACAGAGCTGCAATAAAAACAGCGTGTGCATGTATTTTCTGCAGTAAGACGTGTCTTGTGGGTATATACCCAGAATGGTTAATGACTGGGTCAAATGACAACTCAATTTTGAGTTTTCCAAGGTTCTCTCAACACTGCTTTCCATAGTGCTGTACAAGTTTTACATTTCCCACCAGCAATGGATAGTGTTTCCCTTTCCCCACAACCTCTCCAGCACTTGATACATTTGTTTTCTTGATCCTGGACCAAGTTTTATCGGAGTGAGATGATATCTTAGATATCATCTAAGACCATCTAATGGTCTTAATTTGCATTTACCTAATTATTAGTGATGTTGAACAGTTTCTGAAATGTTTCCCGGCCATCTCTAATTCCTCCTCTGTGATGAGTCTCTCTATTCATTCTTTGCTCCATATTTGAGTGTTCATTTGTTTCTTTCTTCGTTGTTTTTTGAGTAGCTTGTATACTCTTGAAAATTAATGCTTTGTCAGATTTTATCTGCAGTTGTAAGGGTTTCTTCCCACTCTGTGCGGTTTCTCTTCACATTCTTTTATTTTCTTTTGATGTTACAGTAGCTTTTGAGTTTCATGAGGTTCCCATTTGTCAACTATCAATCTTATTTCTTGTGCAAGCTGCTGTCTGATTTNGACACATGTCTGCACAAGAAATAAGATTGACAATTACAAATGGGACCTCATGAAACTCAAAAGCTACTGCTTACATCAAAAGAAACAATAAAGAATGTTGAAGGAGAAAACCCACAGAGTGGGAAGAACCTTCACTGCAGAATTAAATCTGACAAAGCATTTAATTTCCAGGAGAACAAGCTACTCAAAAAAACAACGAAGAAAGAAAACAAATAAAAAAAAAAAAAAAAAAAAAAAAAAAAAAAAAAAAAAAAAAACTTCACAGAGGAGGAATTAGAGATGGCGGGAAACATTTCAGAAACTGTTCAACATTTCACTAATAATTTAGGAAATGCCAAATTAAGACCACTCTAAGATATCATCTCACTCCGATAAGGGACTGGTCAAGGATTCAAGAAAACAAATGATATCAAAGTGCTGAGAGGTTGTGGGGAAGGGAAACACTCATCCACTTTGCTGTGGGAATGTAAACTTGTACAGCCACTAGGAAAGCAGTGTGGAGAACCCTTGGAAAAACTCAAAATGAGCTTGTCATTTGACCCAGTCATACCATTCTTGGGGTATATACCCACAAGACAGAACTTACTGCAAAGATACATGTACAGTTGTATTTATTGCAGCTCTGTTCACAATTAGCAAAAAGGTGGATCCAACCCAAAATGCCCTTCAACTGAAAGAGTGCTTAGAGAAAATGTGGACATGTACACAATGGAGTTCTATTTGCAGCAGTAAGAAAAGACAATATCATGAACTGCAGGGAAATGGATGGAGCTATAAGATATTTATATTAAGTGAAGTAAACACAGTCCCAGGAAAAACAAACAAGAATGTTATCCCCCCTTCTGCGGGATGCCCGTTAGAGCCAATAATTCCAGTTGTAAATATTCTTGTGGGGAGGTGGGCATATTAAAAGCACAACAACAGGAAATATTGCATCAGAAACTGACTGAAATGGTGAATTGGGAGGGGTTGGAGAGGGAAATCGGAGGGGCAGGGTTCTATATCGGACAATGTTATATTTAATTGATGTGAGTTCAAAAAATATCCAATTTGCTCAGACTCTGCCTACAGGTAACATGGTGTTTTATGACTTAGTACAAAGTAAAAATATGTGTATATTAAACAAACATTGGTTTAAAGGTTCTTATAAATACGGTAATGTACCTTAGGTAATTGGAAATACAAATTGTAGTTGTCAATCCACATTTGGTTTTACTTAAAGTTTGTATAGCAATAACTTTGGGACTGGAACATTCAAATGTTCCCTATAATTTTGCTGTTTAACAGTATATCTTGTAGCATTCTTTTTTACCTGTGGGATAATTTAACTTTAAGGAATTAAGTTTGCTTCCAGTTAATCATACAGTCAACTCAAACAGCTTGTGTGATTTGATGAAATTTTCTGCACCTTGATTTCTTGCCTATAGGTAATGTACTTACAACTGCCTTTTTGAAGACTCATGGGTCAAATAAACAAAAAACCTAAAATTAAAAAGGGGTATACAGATATATATATGAAACATGTCAAAATACTTTGCAATTCAAATCTTAAAACAACTATGGGAAAAGATTTGTATTGTTCCACGGCCCAAAATGTCACCAACTTAGTGGCTGAGAAAGAAAAGACAAAGATTTGCATTGTGTAGGATATACCGGAAGTGCCAGTAGAAAGGTTGGCCTATCTGATCATTGAAAGGAAGGAAAAGCATCAGGCTGCTACACTTTGGGACTGGAACATTCAAATGTCCCTATAATTTTTTCTTGTTGTCCAGTATCATTTTGTAGCATTCTCTTTTACATGCAGCATAATTTAACTTAAGAAATTAAGTTGGCTTCCCAAGTTAACGACATACAGTCACTCAAAACAGCTTTGGTGAATTTGATTTGATATCTGCACCTTGATTATTGCCTATAGGTACATGTACTACAAATGCCTTTTGAGACTTCATGGGTCAAAAAATAAAAAACCTAAAATAAAAGGGGATACAAATATAGTATGAACATGTTCAAAAAACTTTGCAATTCAAATCTTAAAACTAACTACGGGAAAAAGACTTGTATGTTCCCACAAGGCCAAAAAACGTCACCAAACTTAACGCTGAGAAAGAAAAGGACACAGCTTTGCATTATTTAGGATATACCAGAAGTGCCAGCAGAAAAGTTTGGCCCGTCCTGATCATTGAAAGGAAAGAAAATCATCAAGACTTGCTACAGACATCAAAACCCCTCTGTGGATCTTATTTGTAACAGCTGTTTGTAATGAGTCCTAATGAAAACTTACCTTCTAGGAGCCACAAAGTTTTGTGGAGAGATTTTCTTTCCTCTCCTTCATAGAACAAGAGGAATATGATGATGGTGAGGCCGTTCTCTAACTGTAAATGGAGCCAACTGTTATAGAGCTAATCTCTTTTAAAGCTGGTAAAACTGCCTTCTTAATTTGACTAATAGACATAGAACCGTGAAAAAGATTATTCTCTATTCAGAACCAAATTATAATACTAAAGTCTCCTTAAGCTGTTGCATTTAAGCAAAATAATTAATACAGGAGAGCAACTGATATCAGTATTGGAATATTCTTACCAAGGAGATATTTGGCCAGGGGATCCAAGACCCCCCAAAATAGTAAAGGCTTCTTGCTGTAAAACTGGGATACCTTGCAAGAAGAGAGGCCAATAAAGGCCCTGCTGTCGAAGACCTTGATGTAAGCATGGGAAAGATTGTATTGAGACCACACTTAGGCATGTGGACAGTTTATCTCTGGAATATCAGAGAATGTTACCAAAGGCCACTAAACCAATAAAGCAAATTTAGGTCTCCTTGAGTCAAGCAAGACTCCTCCGTCACAACCAGCTACACCTCACTTGCCTGGAAATTACTGTGCAGCAGTGGGGCAGCCATATGCACATATATCCCAAATCTAATTAGCTTTTAGCTATCCTTTTGGAGGAATAACCCATGGCTTGATGGCCACAAGCTTATATCCTCTAGTGGGTTAGGAGTTGTTATAAGCCACAGTAAGACCCTGTTAATATTTGACAGGATAAAATGTAATTCATAGTATTAACATACCATCCAAATATCTGTGTCTATACCAAAGTAACCTACCATAAACACAGTACTGGTTTAAATACCTATATAGCTTTAAAATCCTGGTTTGCTTCATTAGTTAGGGACTGAAATGTGTTTATTCCTGGACAAACTTGTCAGCCCATGGAAAGGAAACAGCCAGAACTAACCAGAGCCAAAACGAATCTCCAGAGAAAGTAGACGTTTTGCTTCTCACCCACATGTGCCCTTTTCTAAGTCTAGGTAACAATCTGTATAAGAGGGGGTGTGGTAGAATGTAAGGGCTGTGATTGGGGTGAATGGTGAAATACGGCAATATAGACTGGACAACTTATTTGATCAACTTGATGAACATTACAAGCCCCCAGCTGGATGGTGGGATCCTTGAGCTGTGTGAGTTTAGGTACAGCTTCTTGAAAATTGGTTTTACATGTAGGATGCTTGTATTCATAAAATTATTAATTATTGTTTAAGAAAACATTAAGAGCAATGAATGGAGATATATAACTCACAAATTTGGTTTATACTATAAAAGAAAATAAAAAGTTATATTGGTTGAAGTCAGATCCTTGGTGGACGTGTCACAGTTTAGGTTAGTTGTTTCACTTCATTAGGTCAGATATTCTTTTAATCATGATGTTTTAGGAAGATAAGCTTTAGATGTGGTAGAGAATTTAGTCCGCCGCCGAAAAGAGAATCTAACATCAACTGGTACATGATATTCCCTCTACATTTCCAAAGTGCAGTTGACTGTACGTGACTGATCGCTCATTATAGGACGCCTACAAAAGTGAAGACATGGATCAGAAATATAACATAGCATTCCATGTTATCGCGCTAAATCTCATATTTTTGTCATATGAGTTGACTAACTAAGCTGCCTCAACATTGCTTACTCGCAAAACAAAGACTAATAATATACCCCATTGAGTTGGCTCTAACAAAAGGACAGTAAATATTAGTCGGACTCAAGAATAAGCTCACATTAGGGAAGGAATCCTGCCATTCAGTTATATATACAATCAGGAACATATGCTGTGGCATCTACAGTACCATAGTAAAATACTCAAAGCAGAACATTTGAGAAGAAAGAGAGGATAACTTGAATTCCCTATCTTGTTATTATCGGACATTATATTAGGGAATAACGTCCTAACCTTAATTTCTAAGCAATTTTACCTTTTTTACCCCTCGATAGACTATAACACCTTAGAAGATTGGCAAGTGTTTTTCAAGCACATACCGACTATTTAATGTGACTTAGGAGAAGCGACGACCTTGTGACAGGAAGGATACAAGCCATTTCTTGCCACTGTAGACGGTTTATCCTATTACCTATTAAATGCGGGAAATTGTGGACTTTCTGGGATATACAGTCTGGTATAGATAATCCCCCCAATACTTCTATTAAGAGATAATAGATTATTTGATGAAGCTTGTTGGCATTTATTCCTGCTCATATGGAACAAGGGGCTCTGGAAATACTATTGAGTAAGGAGCCGATATTGTAATTCCTTTACGTTAAGGGTTTTTCACCATATCTATTCCCCTCATTTTAGAATGGTTTTGGTTATGGGGCATGAAGGAGTACTTATGCTAGCTTATATATTTTGGTTTTACGTAATATTAGGGCTTATTAATTCTGCCATAGATAACTGAAATTGATGGTATGGAACTTGATATATGTTTGTCTTATTTTAGTGATCCCATGTGATTATAACTAGTGTTCTGAAAGTAGATAATTACTATTAGGAGGTCATAAGTTCGGTATACAAAGTATGTATCACCCATAGACGAACGCTCTTGTCCACCTTTAGTTTGTCTGGGGAAAGCATGAATCCAACTTGCCGTGATGATCTTCTTCTCAGAGGATTGTGCTTAACATTCTTATAATCTGTGAATAGTAGGATTTTGCAATTATTTTCAACTCCAAATCACTAATTAATTTAAGGAAATGCAAACTTAAAACCATTTTTTGTATAGGACTTTTACGAAATTTACTCGCTATCTCCTCGCATATAAGGCGTCTTATGGATCATTGGAGAGGGTTAGTTGACGGAAATTGTCATACCCTAAGAGACTTTAGCTGTGACCGATTTGTTTTGTGTTGGGTAGAACTTTGCAAGACTCGGTATATTGGCATACTAACAGTCCATTTAGGTGGATGGTTGCTTGAATAAGCTTTCAATATGCCATAAGTGATTACCTAGAGCAAGCCGACTATGAGCGCACGCTCCATATTGTTGTGTTAGTACCGTATCAACCCTGCTAGTAAAAAGCAAATCTCTCATTAAGTAATAGATGGCGTCTGTGTTCAAAGTTTTCGACTCCCTGTTGATTTAAATTTACCATCTTTCTACTTGAGGGAATTGGCGTATGTCCATCCTTCAGAACACCAATAGCGACAGCATGGCGGCTCTTAGGTGCCTATTGCATAGTTATATGACGAGGATGCACAGCTCTATCTTTAGTTACTTTCTCATTTCAATGGCCTAAGTCTCTCCTATATTCATTTATTTGGTCACTCATTTAGAGAGACTTAAAAAGAGACATGATTAGATAATATTCATGAAAGTTAAAGTCTGTGATTAGGCTAGGCCCAGGATGCCCCCCATGGACATTTATTGCACAGAGATATATTGGCATGACCTAAGCGATTACTTAAATGGGTGTTTGTTTAAATTTAGAACAGTATACACAATTAGAAATTTTAATAGGTCTTGTGATGATGCAGGCTATTCCTGTAGTGGGTAATAGTCATGCGAAGTCTTTGTACCACTTGTTCGGCATTTCGCTTGAAGAACTATTTTGCGTGTCGTCTAATATCGATGTACTAGATTAGCTACATATGGTAATTTGGAAGTTACTGTTTAAGTGATCTACTGCACTTGTTCCTCCATTCTTTTGGCTAGGACCCCAAGGTGGGTCATAAAGAACTATTCATCTACGTAGAATTCCTATGAATTTGTTATTCTTTTTCATAGGTGCCCACTACTTATGTGGAATTGCTTCATTTGGCACAATACTCTTCTTAGTTTGATATCAGTTTTGTGGACTATTGTATTTTTACTTCAATTTGAATGACATTGATGTCTCTTGCTCTATGACTTTTTGTATATCTTCGTTACTGCTGCCATTAGAGTGGTTCATTTTTTTGTGTCTCTCAAGTTATTTTTTTAGTTTGCAGTGTAGATCGTTCATTGCATCTCCTTTTTTTCGATGTAGGCACTTAGGGCAATAAACTTCCCTCTATAAGGACTGCATTTTAAGTGTCCCATAGGTTGCTGTGTGCGTAATTCATTTGGAATCCATTTCAAGTTCCAGCAAACGATTTTTTCACTTGGATACTTAGGATCTTTCTTTCTTTCTGTTCTTTCTTCTCCTTTCATTTTCTTCATATATCATATTCTTTCTTTCTTCTTTTCTTTCTTTCTTTTCTTCTTTCTTCCTTGACCCATTTTATTATTTAGTGAGAGTGTTTTATAGCACTGCCATTGGTCTTGAAATGGTTCTTTGTATGTGTGGAATTGTGTAGGGGGCCTAAAGTATCCTGGGCTGTGAATATTTGAGTTTTATTGACTGGGTCTGACGTTCGGTGAGGAGTATACGGTGTGGAGAGAGGGTAAGACTGCCATGGAGTGAGTTTAATTTTCAATCTTTTTATTCTGTAGTTTGTGAGTTTTTTTTTTACCACGACTGTCCCGTATATTGTTCTATTGATTTAAGAGAATAGGCTCCATGGGAATTGGCACAATAGTAGGAGGAAGAGAATTTACATTTCTCTAAGAGGTTTTTTGATGCCAGTGAGTTTTTATTCAATAGATGGTCTGTTGGACGGCTCCACATGTGATTGGTGTATCTGTACTTCATTCAGTTCACTGGTGATCTCTCATCTCTATTGAAATGAATTTAATCTTATTTTTAAAGTGTTTATTTTATTTCTGGTTTTTGTTGTAATGGTAAATAAGTAGTCTTGTCTTAGCATTGCAAATACTGCTGCGTACCAGTGTCATGCTCAATGCCTCACGTGAAGTACAGTAAGTGTTTCAACACCATTGGTCTTCGGATTTTCCTAGTGTGATAGTGGCCTCTCTTTCTCTGTAGTATA
This sequence comes from Rhizomys pruinosus, assembly GCA_009823505.1. NCBI lineage: Eukaryota > Metazoa > Chordata > Mammalia > Rodentia > Spalacidae > Rhizomys > Rhizomys pruinosus. Next base: position 95,990 of record VZQC01004735.1, read on the forward strand.
AAACTTTCAATAAAAAGGCTTAGTGGGGTGTTGAAGCCCCCTACTATTAATATACTGGTGTTAAGTGCTTGAATGGGCATCTGATGTTGCTCTTAAAATCGGATTGAAGATCTGAAGTCAGTAAATATTGGCTGTGTCTTTTATTTAAGTCTGACATTGTTGTGTTCTGTTAACCCATGAAGAATTTGGTTCGTATTAACTCATAACCTTTGGATGCGACTACAATAGCATGTTCCTACTTAAAATTCTCTGTTGCTATATAATTCCATACGTATCAACCTTAATTGGGGAGAATCTTCTGTAATCATTGCTTCAAGTCTCTTTCACCTAGTTATTCCTTAAGTAAATAAAAAGATGATTAAATGAGCGCTCTCTATCTTATGTATTTATCTTTTTTTTGTGATTTTCCTTCTGCCCTCTTGAAACATTGTAATATTGTTGTATCTGATATATTACAAAATAGCAACACCACTGTACCATTTCTGTTTATTTCCCCATTCAATGCATATGGAACTTTTAGCTCTCCATATCATTTGTTGCACGTTGAAAAGTTTTTGATGAATCTGTGCCCTTGTTCCACCTATAGGTATGGGTGCCTATCCTTAGAATACATTGATATTGTAATGCTTACGTGGGCTTGTGAAAGACAAGACTCATGGGCCAATAAAATTAGGGGATACAGATTAGATATAAAACATCTATTTTATGATACAAATAATGAGACTTTTGTCTTCTCGCAATAAGTTTTTTTCAAACATTTTCCTCCCAGATTCTACTTGTCTTTTAAAGATTGGAGGGATAAGATCTCCCATAGATCACAAAGCATTTTGGAATATTTTGATAGGTATATTACTTAGAAAAGCCAATAGGTCGCGAATGATATGCTTCACTTATCACTCGTTTATTCATCCATTTTTGGATTCTTTATTCTATCGTATTTTGAGACAGGAGTCTCTCACTGTATGGCCCGCTCTTTTACGTGGCATAATGAGATAAATCTTAACTCCTGATGACGCTAGTACCTTTGCTTATTTGTGATAGTAGTCAGGATTGTTCTCTCCAGTGAAAGAGTACCATTCTGAGAAGGGTTAGATAGGTTGGGGACCTCATCCTGATAAAACTATTGAAATGGACAGCGCGATATTTAGCATACTAGTGTGATTGTACACACCTTTTCACAAAAATAAATTCCTTATGATACCGTGGAATGTGCTTCTGAGTTTTCCAGACACTGTATTTTCGTTATTCACTCATTGTATTTATGTATAACTATGAGTCGCATAAGATGGATTTTATATCTTCTCTCTCCTTTCTCACTATCTACATAGATGTTGCCAATCACACAGTTGTGCTTGTTTTAAGTATAAGAATGGAAGCATTTCTGCGTCCCCCAGTTGTGACTAGGGTACACACAATAAAGTCACTAAGATGATTGTTAAACGCTCATCACTGGCAAACAAATCGCCCCTATTTCTCCAATGTTCGTGTCAGTATCAGACCTTTCAGTTTTAGCGCTGTAATTAGGAGTAAAGCTCAGTCAGTTGATAATAAATAATATCTGGATGAAAAGGTATTCCCTTTAAGACTCACAGGTTATGCATACCTGTATGTGAGTGGTCAAAGTTGGATCTATTGCTATCAAGAACCAAACGTATACCATTCACATGATATTGTAACTTCCCCTTGTAGCTATGGACGGTGTAAGGGGCATTTAAAATTCATTTTATTTAATACAGTGAGCACGTAATCTTGCTCCATTGGAATGCATTTTTGCGTTATTCTGGATTTACTCGAAACGTCTGTATAATGAGTTCTACTGGCTCCCTAGCTTTTTTGGATATTCTCGATACTGGTTCAGCTATCTATTTAATTAGACTCTTGGTAAGCTCCTGGCGAACATAATTATAAGTCATCTATCATTTTGTTAAAGAGTGGCGTTAGCTCAGACATAGAGAGCGAAAAATATCTCTGGAAAAAGTATACTCTCTTCTGTCTCCGTAATAACTCCATCCGTGGATCGGTGGATGTGACTCCTGTGTGGAGATAACGATTTTCATTAGATGTTTCACATATGAATACTTCTACCACCAGCAAGCTTGACGGATATATTGGCTCCCGGAGAACTATTGCTCAGTGGTAGAGTGTATTTTTCCAAAAGGTGAGGCTACTCAAATAAACCAATTAATCTGCTAATATTGATACGGGGCTTCTCAAAGTTCTAAGATTCACACTACTCGTCGCGTCAGGTGCGATCTCTCAGCGCCATACAGCCGTCTCCACGACTGCCTAGGATTCTTTGTGTTCATAGTGCTTTGCCGATTGCAGTTTTCCATTATATCATGACCTTGCCTGCCTAGATTTTTACCAATCTATAGATGGCAATTCCATTCCTTTGTTTCGACATCGCTTTTCCTCTGGATTCTAGGACTTTGTTAGACCCACTGGATTCTGCTCCACCATGTACTCTTCATACTAGGTGCTTTCAGACTTCCGTTTTTTATGGATCAAGTGAAAAGCACCAGAAGACCCTTGTTCTCAATATACTATTACCCAGAAGTTGGGAGATTTAAGTATTTTTCTCCCTCTGGAGTTCTTTATCTAGGCAGTGTGTTTCATTTTCTCTCCTTTTTTAACAATACGCCACTCCATAACTTTCCAATACTGGTTTGTTCACTGTATTACCAAAGAAACTACCCCTCATCCCTCTAGGTCCCTTTTTATGAAACTAGTTTTTGTCAAATCTGGTTTTCAAGTCTTCTCCATATTATATTTCTCTCTACTTATATATGCTTGTGCTCCATTACTATAGTTTACTGGTGGAATTCCATTCTGACAAAGGTACTGGGTCTGACAAAATTATTACCTCATACAGATTCTGGTTCCTTCTTTGGAGGTCCCAGTGACCATCACGGAGGGGAGATCCCAAACCATGTAGAGTACTCCACTCGGCTTTCGGATGTTGGTAGGCAGAAGTCTTACCAAGCCGATGGCGTCCAGAAACAAAGTGTACGCACTCATGTTATATGCTTCTCCTTCCATACCTTCGTCCTGCCCACCTTATCCCACTTTCCCTAAGCCTAGGCAACCAATCTGTGGATGGGAAAGAGTATGCGAAGCAGCGTTCGACTGGTTAGAATGATGAGGTCGGCCTGGCCGGCAATGATGAGGGGTTTCCCCCTGTTTTTGCCTGTCGTTCAATCGTGTGGATAGAAACTACAAGCGAATAGCTTAGTACGTCTGGACACCAACATTTCTCGCATCATCCACATTTCGTCACTTGAACAAACAAGCCGCCGCGCTTGGCATGGATTCCTGTCGTTGGTGGATAGTGAGTCTCCATCGCGGGCTGTGTGAGTTGTGTATTGGCGCACCAGGACTCGCCTTGTGCGTAAGACTTTCTGAGTGTTACATAGCAAAGATGCTTGTACGGCATAACAGTATCCCACACTAATTGGGCTACAACAAAAGTTTGTGGAACCAAAGAAACCACACCTGAGCCCGAAAGATGCAGGACCCAGTTACTGACCCAGAAGGCATGATCTGGCGATGGCGGTGGGCCGAAACCCAAATGCACCGAGCGGGAATGGCAAGGGCAAAAAAGGGGAACTATATGCCTGAACTGAATTTGGAAAATGATGTATGGGGTCCGGAGCATTACCCAACCCCACAAGGACCAGCCACCCACTCTCTACTCAAAGGAAAATTATAAAAAAGGAAGAATCTTTCAACTGGGACCATCTGTTAGGTGCCATTAAAGCAAAACCCAATGACTCTATAGAGAATCATATCGCCTATGACAATTCTTTAAGCCTGTCCTCGAATTCTGACACCTTCACAGTGCTCCTGTTGATCACCATTTGTAGGAATTATATCGTCCTACCCTCATGTACACTAAAATCTAAACGTTCCAAAGTGGAATCAAAATTCTCTAACGGAAGGCCTGAATAACCGTCTGGATTCATAAGAGATCATAACATAAAAGATTGTGTACAAAGACCAACAACACCAATGCGCTGCAATACCGTCGGAAAACAGACTTTATTAGAGAGTGGGTTCCATACTCAGCGCAATCTATAATTCCTTCACTTAAAGGTGATAAGTCTTCCTGATCATGATCTTCTTTACTACCAATATTTTTGAGTTAAAAAACGGTACAGTCTGTTTCTTCCATCAGTTGAAAATTTGTTTTCTAAGTAGTTTATATATTACTCTAAGACTTTTACCAGATAAGGTGCGACCTCGCTTGCCAGACATGTAACCATCACTTGAATATATAATTCCTCCTACTTATGTGGGTTTACTTCACCTTTCTCTAGCTAGTTTGTGTCTCTAATTGCTCTGTCACAAAGAAAGATCTAGGTTGAAGCTTATGTCTGAAATCTAGGGATAGTAAGAGAAAACCCACAATAGTAGGAGGTCCGCAATCTTGATCAAACTGATTTTGTAACTTTGACTATTCCCTGTGCTCAACTTATGTCAGATTAGAAAGTCTTTTCCTAGACTTTTTTGTAGGTTGTTGCCAACTTTTATTTTTCTATCATCTTCAGGGTTCAGGTTCTTTCACGTTTGATATGATTACCTAGATTGACTGCCACTATGGAAGCTATATTAATATTATCTGTACAAGTGATAGAATAAAAAGAACACGGTAGGAGTATTATTATAATTCGTACAAATGAGACTTGACCGTCCAATTTTGCTACGCACCATTTTAGACTAAAGTATGCTATTTCCTTCAATCCATGAGTTCCTTAATTTTTTTTTTTTATTGATGCTTAGATGTTGAATTTTGATCAATACATCATTTTCCACAGTATCAGTTCAGGCTTTTTTCCCTTTACCTTCCCCCCACGCCCACCCCCACCCCCATCCAGATTCATTGCATTCTGTCATAAACTGTCCTGCATCTTTCGCTCAGTTTTCTTTTTCACTTTTAAGCAATTAAGTGATAATCCATGCGTACAAGCATCCTTCATGTGTAACCAATTTGCAGGCAGTTTGTGCCCAAACTCACACACCCATGGGTACCTCCCACCATCCAGCAGGGGCGGCTTGTATGTTCAATCAAGTTGATGAAATGTGTGTCCAGACTACATTGCTGTAGTTTTCACCATTCACCCCAATGCAGCCTCATATTCTACCATGCCTCCTCTTCACAGATTGTTCCCTAGCTTAAGAAAATGGGCACAGGTGGAGGAGAAGCAAAAAGTCTACTTTTTCGGAGCTGTTGTCTGGACTCTGCTCAAATTCTGGCTGTTCCTTTCATGGACTGACAGGTTGTCCAGGAATAACCTTTCCGATCCTTACTAATGAAGGCACAAGCAATTAGATATATTAGGTATTTAAACAGTACTATTATGTATGGTAGGTTATTTTGTTATAGACACAGATGTTTGATGGTATGTTAATCCATGAATTACATTTTTTTCTGTTAAATATGACAGGGTTCTTCTACTTGTGACTGTATAACATCTTCCTAACCCGTTAGAAGATGTAGCGTTGGCATCAGCTGTGGGTTATCCTCCAAGGAGAGTGCCAATAGCCAATTAGATTTTGGGATATACAGGCATATATGGCTGCCTCTGCATGCACAGTTATTTCCAGGCAGATGGAGGATGCTATTTGCTGCTGACAGAAAGAGTGTTGCTTGACTCAAGGAGACCCATATTTGCTTTATTGGTTTAGTGACCTTTTGTAACACTCCCTGGCATTCCAAAGACCATCTGCTTACACTTGCATGTTTGGTTTCAATACATCTTTCCCGTGTTAACGTCAAGTCTTCGACAGCAGGGCCTGGATGCGCCTCTGCTTCTTGCAGGTACCCCCTGTTTTAGAAGGGGGGGGGCCCCCAAAAAAAAGAGAGCCCATTACGTTTGTGGGCGGCTTGGATCCCCTGGGCCAAACACTCCTTGGTAGAATATAATCCATTGCTGATGTCAGAGCTCCGTTACTGAATGGGATTTTGCTTAAGTGCATGAGCTTAAGAGACATTAGTATGTATATTTTGGTTCGGAATAGAGAATAATCCTGTTGTCACAGTTCCTATGTCTATTAGTACATTATTAAACAAGGGATTTTACCAATTTTTATAAGACAAATACCTCATAAATTAGTTGTCCCAATTTTATAGGTTTGGAGGAAACGTACCTTCACATCATATTTCTCCTTGGTCTATGGGGGGGAGGTAAGAAAAGGTAGTCGCTCTTTTAAAAACCTTTGTGGCACCTAGAAGGTAAGTTCATTTAGACAATCAATTATAATTAGTTGTTAGCAAGAAGGGATCACACAGAAGGGTTTATGAATTGTGTAAACATCCCGGAGGGCCTTTGGTTGCTTCCTTTCAAATGTTCAGATTGGTCAACCCTTTCAGTTGGTCCTTTCTGGAACATCCTACTCAAAGCAAAGCTGTAACTTTTCGCTTTCGGAGCCGTTAGTTTCGTGACATTTTTACCTGTTGGAAACATAAAATCTTTCCATAGTTAGTTAGTGTAAGATTTGAATTGCAAGGTTTTGTACAGAAAATTTTCATAACTATCTGTATCCCCATTCATATCCTAGTTTTTGTATTTGCGCCCAATGATCTCAAACCCAAGACAGTTGTATTATTACATACCTACTAGCGGTGGAATCAAGGCACAGATTTCATCATCACACCCATGCGTTTTGGGTGACTGTATGTGGTTAACTTGGGAACAAACTTAATTTTTAAGCTGTACAATCAATTCTTACCTGCGTGAAACGTAGATCGTTACAAAGCGGTGGACGACTCGTACTCAAACAAGAGAAAATTATAGAGACACATCTTGTATCGCCTGGCCAATCCCCAAAAGTTATTGTTATATCCAGCTCGATCTTCTATGTCACATCATATGTGGGCCAACAGCATGCATCTCTACAATCTCCATTTAACTCAGATGCATATACACCTTTTTTCAGAGGCCCCTGCTACAGCACAATCGGTGTTGTACAAAGATGCGAGGTGCAGCATTTACTTTTACTAAATTCCAAACAAGCCATGTAACCTGTAGAATAGTCTGGGCAAAATGGATAGTTGTGAACTCATGTCACTTAAGTATGTATTAATCAAATATACATACCCTGTCCCTCTCCCACCCCACCCGCCCCTTTTCCCCAATCACCATTTCAGTCACTTTCTTTTCTGAATGCAGTCTTTCTGTTGTTGTCTCTTATACATTGTATCCCTCTCAATGAGAATATTTATATATCTTGAGGTATTTGGCACTAGCACTCCACATATGAGGGACAACCATTTAGTCGTTTGTTTTTTGTATCTCTGACCGGAGGTGTGTCTAGATCCACTTAACATAATGTTCTTCTAGTCGCGCATCCATTACTACATGCAAAAGTTCATGATGCTGTCCCTCTATAAAAAAAATTTAACCGCAGGCATAAGAATCCATTGTGTAATATGTACCACATTTTCCTTATCCATTCGTCAAGTTTGAGGGGCAACCTGGGCTGGTTCCAGCTTTTTTTTTTTTTTTTTGCTATTTGTGAACAGAGCTGCAATAAAACATAGCTGTGCAGTATCTTTGCAGTAAGATGTTCTTGTGGGGTATATACCCAGGAGTTGGTAATGACTAGGGTCAAATGGGCAGGCTCCATTTTGTCTTCTAAGGGTTCCCACACTGCTTTTCCATAGTGGCTGTACAAGTTTACATGCCCACCAGCAAATGGATGAGTGTTCGCCTTTCCCCACGACCTCTCAGCAACTTGGTATCATTCGTATTCCAGATCCTAGCCAGTCATATTGAGTAAGATGTGATATCTCAAAATGGTTTTATTAAGTTGCTTCCTCTCCTTAATTATTAGCGATGTTGAACACTTCTTAAGATGTTAAGACTCGAGGGCTGATTCCCAAGGTAAAGCTTCTCCTGGAACTTTGTCTACTTTGCTTTTTTTTCTTAGACTGGTTTCCAGCTTTTTTCTGTTACAAATTCTGTATTTACAAATAACTAGTCATTAAAGTCAGTATCTCCAACACGTTATGAGTAGATGGAAACCCCAAATACAATTGGCTCCCTCTTCTTCTTCTCCCTTTGAATTGATTCAAGTATATTTATCAAGAGTTGGTTTTCCAGACATGTATGTCCATCTTGCTTGTTTATGTTATGGAAGAATTTTCTTCTCTCCTTCGCATAGTCACACCGCATTTTTGCTGGGTAAAGGATTTCGGGTTGGAACCATAGTCCTTTAAACACTGGAATGCTTTATCTCCATGTTCTCTGCTTATTCAATGGTCTGAGCCAAGAAGTCCGTTTGTAATCTGATGGGTTTCCTCATTTGTTATGTGAGTTGTTGTTTTGTTTGTAGCCCTCAGACATTTTGTCTTTATTTTGGGCAATCTAGTCATTTCTAATTTGATATGGCGTCTGTGGTTTTTTTTTCTGATCTGGTCATATTTGATGTGGGGTCCTAGTGTTCTTGTTTTTGCTTTGTATTTGTATGGGTTGCTATTTTTAGTTTGGAAATTTTCATCTATTATTCTTCTGAAGACTTGTATCGAAAAAAAATTTGTCTGTTTGAATTTTCTCCTTTTTTTTTTATTTTGTATTTTCTTATTTTTTTGTCTTTTTTGAGTTTTTCATTTCTCGCTCTCTTTAAATTTTTTTTATTTTAATTATTTCTGTAATGTAATGAATGTACTGTCTATGATGCACGGCTGTGCACCCGTGTTGGCAGTGCCCGGAGGTCAGAAGAGGGTTCTCGCGGTTCCCCCTGAACTGGAGTCTCCTTGGAAATTGGAGTTTATTCAGACGGTTCTTGCCACCATTGTGAGTGCTAGGGAATCAGAACCCTGGGTCCTCTGTAGAGCGGGTCGGCCAACTCTTAACTGCTAGCATCTCTCCAGCCCCATTCCTCTCTTCTTATTCTCTGAATTTCGTCTTTATTTTTTTCTCCCTTTCTAGTTCATTTCTGGAGTTTGTCAATCTGTGTCCTTAGTTCTTTCCAATGTTTGACATTGTATCCCTCTAAGTCCTTTTTGAGTTTTCTCTCTCTTTAATTCTCTGAATTATTCTTATGTCTTTAGTTCTCTCTGCATAGGTTCTGCAGTTATTCCTCTAGCTTTGTTTCCTTGGGCTCCTCCAAGGGATTCCCATTGTGAGCTATCTCCTACAAGGTCTGGTAGAGCCTGTTGCAGGATTATCCTGTGCCTTTCCAGTTTGTCCTCTTCATCTGTCCCTGGCATATGGGCTTCCCTTTTGTGGTGTCACATTATCACAAATACCTTTTCAGCTTTGTTAGCGGATGGTTTCGCTTTTTCCTCCTTCGAGTGTTGTCTTTCTCCCTCCTCCCCTGTTTTATGGAGTATTGACTTATCTAGCTTTCAATTTTTGTTATATATATTCGATATATGGAAGCCAAAGCCACTCTTCTCTTTCTTGGTGTTGTTTTAGGATTTACTTGATTTGTATTTTCTAGTTTGTGGCTTTTTGTTTTGTGGGGGGCGGGGGGTGATGCCTGACCTAAGCCACGTGCCCTTGTACAAAAAAAAAAAAACTGGGGGGCCTGAGGTGACTTCCGTCCAGCCCACACACAAAGGTGCAAGAGCACCGACCAAAACCCACTGACCGTCTGGTCCGGTGTGGAGGCACTGACCCAAACCGGCTGACCTAGCCACGTGCCCCCGGTACCTGCCTGATGTGACTTCCAGCCAGCCCGCACAAAGGTGCAGAGGCACTGACCAAACCCACGGACCTGGTCTGGTCCGGTACAGAGCACTGACCCAAAACCCTGCTGTGAGTTTTTTTTTGCCTCTTTGCCAAATGCGATGTGGCTGAAATTGCATGAGATAAGTTTGAGTCTTCAGTTTTGTTCCAATTTGGTCAATGGGTCTGTATATGTTCCAGTGAGCCAGGCTTTCTGTATGACTATGGCCCTGTAATATTATTTGAAGTCTGGTAGGGCAACCCCTCATGTATTGACATTTTCACACAAGTGTTGCTTTAGATAGTTTGGGGGTCTGTTGGGTTTTTCAGTAATGGAATTAAAAGGATCTTTTTGTTTGTTTCAACGTAGTGAAGAAGAAGGCTCATAGGATTTTGATTGAATTGGCATTGAATAATATATATATTATATATTATATATTATATATATATTATATATAAATTTGGGTAAAATGGATATTTTTACTATATTAATTTTTCCAGTCCATGAGCATTGGAGGTCTTTCCATCTTTTGATGTCATTTTCAATCTCCTTCTTCAAGGTTTAAAATTTTTGTTCTGGAGGTGTTTGGTATCTTTGTTTAGGTTTGTTCCCAGGTATTTTATTATTTTTGTGGCTATCATGAGTGGGAAGTTCATCTTATATTCCTCCTCCATTTGTTTATTGTTGGTGTAAAGAAAGGCTACTGAATTTTCTAGGTTAATTTTGTAGCCTGCCACTTTACTAAAACTCTTAAACATTTCTAGAATTTTTCTGGTGGAGGTTTTAGCATCCCTTAGGTAAACTATCATATCATCTACAAAAAGGGATAGCTTAACTTCTTCTTTTCTGATTAGTACTCCTTTAATTTCCTTCTCTTGTTTTATTGCCTTAGCAAGTGTTTCAAGCACTCTGTTGAAGAGGTGTGGCGATAAGGTGCAGCCTTGCTTGGTTCCTGCCTTTAAAGGAAATGGTTCCAATTTTTCTCCATTTAGGATTATGTTGGTAGTGGGTTTGCTCTATATGTTTTTGATCATGTTCAGGAATGTTCCTTTCAGTCCTATTCCCTCTATGGCTTTAAAGATGAAGGGATGCTGGATTTTGTCAATGGCTTTTTCTGTGTCAATTCAGATGATTGCATGGTTTTTGTCTTTAAGTCCATTTATATGTTTTATGATATTTATTGATTTACATATGTTGAATTATCCCTGCATCTCTGGTGTGAATCCAACTTGATCATGATGGATGATCTTTTTGATGTGGGTCTGTATGTGATTTGCAAGTATTTTGTTGAGAATTTTTACCTCTATGTTCATTAGTAAGATGGGTCTATAGATTTCTATTTTGCTTGTATATTCACCTGGTTTTGGTATTATAGTGATGCTGGCTTCATAGAAGGAGTTCGGTAGAATTCCCTCTCTTTGTATCCTTCTGAACAGTTTGAGTAGCAATGGTTGTAGGACCTTTTTAAATGTTTTATAAAATTCTGCCATGAAACCATCTGGCCCATGGCTTTTTTTAGTTGGGAGGTTTTTTATTACATCTTCAATTTCCTCAAATATTATGTGTGTGTTTAAACTGCCAATCTCTTCTTGATTAAGCTTTGTTGGTTCCCAGGATTTCAGATATTCATCCATTTCTCTTAGGTTTTCAAATTTAGTGGAGCATAGGTTTTGGAAGTATTCATGTATGATTGCCTGGATCTTTTCTTTGTCTGTTGTGATGTTTCCCCTTTCATCACAAATACTATTGATTTGGAGTTACTCTCTCTTTTAATGGTTAACTGGGCTAGAGCTCTGTGTATTTTGTTTATCTTTTCAGAGAGCCAGCTTTTGGATTCATTGATTCTATGTATTGTTTTCTTTGTTTTTATTTCATTGATTTCTGCTGTGATTTTTGTGATTTCTTCCTGTCTGTTGGGCTTAGGGTTCATTCGTTATCTCTTTCTGTTTTTTGCCTCAGTGTTAGATCGTTTATTTGTAACATTTTTTTTTTAATTGGTGCACTCAGGGCTATAAATTTTCCTCTCAAATCTGCTTTTAAAATATCCCACAGGTTTTGTTGTGTTGTATTGTCTTTTTTATTCAGTTCCATAAATACTTTTATTTCACTCTTTATTTCTTCCCTGACACATTCATTATTCAAGTCTGTGTGGTATAGTCTCCATGTGTTCTTGTAGCTAGTTGGACTTATTCTGGTGTTCACATTGAGCTTTGTTGAACTGTGGTTTGATAGAATGCATGGAATAATTTCTATCCTTTTGAATTTGTTGAGGTTCCTTTTGTGACCCAGTATGTGGTCAGTTTTGGAGAATGTTCCATGAGATTCTGAGTACAAAGTATATTCTCTGGTGTTTCGGTGGAATAGTCTGTAGATGTATGTGAGGTCCATCTGGTGTATTGTATTGTATTATTCAGTTCTGATGTCTCTCTGTATATTTTTTGTCCTGTTGACCTATCCAAGGAGCTCAGTGGGGTATTGAAGTCCCACACTATTAGTGTGCTAAAATTAATCTGTGTCTTGAGGTCCTGCAGAGTAGTGTTTATAAAGTTAGGTGCACCAGATTTGGTGCATAGACATTTACGATTGTGAAATCTTCATCGTTCACTGTTCCTTTGACAAGGATGTAATGGCCCTCTTTGTCTCTTCTGATTAATTTTATTTTGAGATCTATTTTGTCTGATATTAGAATAGCCATTCCAGCTTGTTTCTTGATACCATTTGCTTGGAATATTTTTTCTATCCTTTCACTCTAAGGTGGTGTCTGTCCTTGCGGGTGAGATGGGTTTCTTGTAGTCAGCATATAGAAGGATTCAGTTTCCTAATCCATTCTCCCAATCTATGCCTTTTGATTGGGGAGTTTAGACCATTAGTATTTAAGGTTATTATTGAGAGATGTGTCTGGTTTCCTTTTAATTTATTTTTTGTTTGCATTCATGGTCTAGGTTTGTATTTACTCTGTTATGCTTTTGTTGCTTTCTCTCTTTAATTGCTTACAGATAGTTGCTCCTTTCCTCTGTTCTTTGGATTGCTTTGAGGATTTTCTGAAATGTTGGTTTCTTAGACATGTATTCTTTCATTTTGTTCATGTCATGAAAGATTCTTCTTTCTGCTTCAACTATAATTGATATTTTTGCTTGGTATCGTAGTCTGGGTTGGCATCTAAAGCCATTTAGTACTGGAAATACTTTGGTCCACATTCTTCTAGCTGTCATAGTTTGCACTGAGAAGTCAGCTGTGATTTTGATGGGTTTTCCCCTTATATGTAACTTGTTTTTCTCTTGTGGCTTTCAGTATTTTGTCTTTGTTTTGAACATCTAGTGTTTTAACAATTATATGGAGTGGGGAATTTCTTTTCTGGTCCTGTCTGTTTGAAGTTCTATGTGCTTCTTGTATTTGTATGGGTTTGTCATTTTTCAGTTCAGGAAAATTTTCTTCTATTATCCTGTTGAAGATCTGGTCACAGCGTTGTCTTAGAATTCTTCTCCTTCCTCTAACCCTATGATGTGGAGATTTGGACTTTTCATAGTGTCCCACATTTCCTGGTTGATCCACTCTTGTGTTTTTTTTTTTAATTTTTCATAACCTTTACTTGAGCATTCTAGGTGGTCCTAAAGGTCTCATATTCTTTTTTCTGCTTCTTCCATTCTGCTTCTGAAGGTTTTTCCCATCCTTTCCTGTTGATTGGATGAATGTTCAATTTCCTTTTTCATTTCTTCCCGTGATTTCTTTAATATTTCCACTTCCTTCTTGGAGTCTGTCATTCTCATCTTATAGTTCCTTGGTTCATTGGTCATTTTGTTTTTGCATTTTGTCCTGGGATCTTTTCAGCATTTCTACCTCCTGCTGGGGTTTGTCATTTTCTCCCTTTAGTTCTTTCCAACATTTGTCATTATCTTCCTCTAGGTCCTTGAGTTTTTCAATCTCTCCCCTTAGTTCTTTCCAATGTTTGTCATTATCACCCTCTTGGTACTTCTTGAGCTTTTCATTCTCTTCCCTTAGCTCTATAATTTCTTTGAATATGTCTACAAATGTTCTTCTGAAGTCTGTGTCTTGGTTTCTATCCAGGGAGATCTCATTGTAGGAATCTTCTGTAGGGTTGGTAGAGTTCATTGTGGATTTATTATGAGCTTTTCCCATGTTGTATTTGTGTGTGTGTCTTTGTCATGTGGATTTGTTTATTTGTTTCTTTGGGTTATAGTGCCTCAGTGTTGGCTGCACAGAATATAATCACTAATACTGTGCCTGCTAAATCATCTGTACCACTTCTCCCCCAGGCTGGGGGCGGGGGAGGTGGCTGCTACCTTGACCTAGTACCCTGTTGGGGAACTCATGCCAGGAGCTGAACACATGCTGGTGTTGTGCTGTGTGTGCATCTTACTCCTCCCACATTGCAGGCTGGGACCCAAAGTTTGGAAGGTCCCAAAGTATCAAGCCTCCATGGGGTACAGGGGTGCCCAAAGCACCCAGGCAAGCAGTGCTCACCTGGTCTTTTGCAGGCTGCTGTTGTGCAGGACACAGCTGAAGTCTGCTCAAGCTTCATTCCGAAGGATCATCCTGACATGTCCTTGGAGACCATTGGACTGGATATTGAGGAAAGGAATAATCAGACAAAGGAGGAAATGTGATGTTAGTGGCAATTGAATATGATGCCCACAAAAAGGGGACTGACACAGAGAAAAAGAGTTGAAAGAAAATGTCGTCCTCTTTATTCAGTTGTAAAAGAAGGAGTCACAAGAGCATCTACTTCAAGTGAGTCTTTCAATTTTCTCAATATAAGCCATTTTATCTTCATTAAATTTCACTAAGTGGCCATCACAAGGCAGCTTCTTACAAATATTAGCATAATTGAAATGATGGTTTAATATGTTTATTTACCAAAATAAGAGATGGTTTGTTTTTAGACAAGGAACACTGCATTTGAAAGAATTAAATCTTTAAATTATTAAATGTTTGAGAGGTGACTTTGGACAAGTATATAAAGGAAAATCAAAATATTCTTTGAAAAATAAAGCTAGGCTTAAAATTTCTTCACATGAAAACATTTTTTTGGTCTTTTTGAAACAGAGTCTCCCTGTAGTTCTTGCTGTCCTGGAACTCACTCTGTAGACCAGGATTGCCTTGAACTCACAGAGATCTGCCTGCCTCTACCTCTACCTCTGCATCTGCCTCTGACTCTGTCTCTGCCTCTGCCTCTGCCTCTGCCTCTCCCTCCTGAGTGCTAGGATTAAAGGTGTATGCCACCATGCCTGGCTGAAAGCATTTTTAAAAATTATTTTTGAGAATGGTAGTACATGGGTGCAATGTGCTTTGATCAAAAGCACCTCAACTTCATCACTTCAAATTCTTCTTATATCTTCCCATCCTCCACTTTTCCCTTCCTTCATTTGTTTGTTTTGAGGTCCACTGAGCCCTCTAATGGCTGCCAGTGCATTTATGAGTTCTGAGTTGGCCACTGGAGTATGGACAGCCTATTAGGGGCCTCATTTGAGGATAACAAACTCTCCCTCCTTCACCAGTCATCAGTTGAAAATAGCTCCTCGTCTAAGGGTGGATCATCATGAACCCATTCTGCTTCCATATTAGAATTTTGGCTGGCTTGATCTTGTGCCGATCTCATTTTTGGAGTCACAGCCTCTGTGAGTTGATATGTGCAGTGTTCCTGCCACATCCAGAAAACACTGATTCGCAGAAATCCTCCATTACCTCCGGCTCTTACACTCTTTCCACTCCCTTACATAATGATTCCTGAGCCCTAGGGGAAGGGGGTCTGATATAGGTGTCCGGTTTAGGACTAAACACTCTATAGTCTCTTATTCACTACAAAATGACCAGTTGTGACTCTCTGTACTAATTCCCATCTACTCTAAAGAGAACTTCTCTGATGGGGATTAAAGTCTGCAGAAATATATAGATATATAGATAAGTATTTATGGGGCAGTTTAATACTATATGCATTTAGCAGAATAATAGTAATAGATTCTTCCTCTGGGTCTATTACCTACCCAGTCATGGGTTCTTGTCCCAGTTAACAATACCAATCATGAGTTATATTTTGTGGAGCTGGCCTTCAATCAAATCAGAAACTGGCACTCCCCAAGTATTCATAGGGTGACTTTTTTCCTGGAGGAGAGTTCACACAGTGTTACCAACCTGTCAGACTGCCTTTAAAGAAATGCACAAAACTCCAATAAAAAAATAAAAAGAGAGACTGGAGTCAAGACAATCAGGGTGGAGACAGAGTGACTGGGACTGCTCAGCTATGTATAACCCTGGCCCTCTACCTAAACCTAAATCTCATGAGAGGACCTTCAAAAGGAAATTGAGGGTGAGTCATCATGATCTCTTTGTACCCCTTCCCAAAGTGTCCACATTGCTTTTCCCTGTTAATAGGGCTCTTAAATTGGCTGAGTGAGGATGGGTGGCCAAGCCTGGCTTGCTAGGGCTGCCACAACCCTGGCACTGACTCTAACTCCAAAGGAGTTGTCTCAGTTACACTTTGTTGGAGATAGTCTGTTTGTAGGGTGGATTTTTGCATTTTATTTACAACATTACTGTTTACTCAAGTGGTCCTCAGGTCATCACCCAACAAAGCTGTTCTTTTCTAGTTCAGCAGCTCCCAAGCACTTGAAGGGGACTTGGTTTGGATTTTTTAAAACAGTCACTGATCTTGTTATTTATAGCATGACTAAGCAATTATGCTTCATGTTTCCTTAGGGTTTCAATATTAATAGAGGTGAGAAAAATCAGGAATCATACATTATGATTTAGTATAGAAAATATCAATGTTAAAGAGAACGAAAGAGGACAGGTTGACTGTTATTCTGCACCCATATATGAGCACAAAATATAATAAGTCAATTAAGAAGGAGCTGGGATTGGTGGGCTAGACATGCAATCTCAGTTACTTGGAAGTATGAGGCAGGATATCCCATGATCAAGGCCAAGGTGGGCAACTTATTGAGACCCTGTCTCGAAATTAAATGTAGAAAGCTCAGTCTGAGTTTAGAGGTAGGAAGGTCTACGTCTAGTCTCTAGTTCTCTAAAAAGCATTTTGGATAGTAGTTTGCAGAAACAGTAGATACAGTCTTAGTATGCTTTCTGAGAACTAATAAATTCATTCTTTCATCTTTTACCTGAACACATGAAAAGGACTTAAGTACTGGATGATATATTTGTTGCAAAAGAGATTAAGCAGAATAAACATTAAAAGAGCCCAAAAACCTAAGGGGAATTTAAGTTGGAAACACCTATAGAACATTCTTCAGAGTAGACAAAAATGTGTGGGAAAAGGACAGCTTGAAGGTGAAAAAGAGCGCAAGGAGGTTCCTGTGAAATTAACCTGAACAGAACCCAGCAGCTGGGGGATGGAAGTCAAACCTCTGCACACACACAGGAGATCATTTTGCTGGGAGGAACTTAAACATCTTTTCATAAGAGAACTTAGCACATAGAAGAAAGGAATCTTCCTGAAGAGCAAGGATCCACTGTATACATGTATAAAACTTAAAAACACACAACGGACGATATTGTGTTCAAGGTTCTGATTTCCTTTTCTTTCTAATGCCTTTTCTTTCTAATATATTGCACAATCTTACTATTTTCAAGAATAGATTCTGCTTACATGCTTCTAATAGTCTACATTTGATATAGAATTTGCAGAAGTGAAGGTGAATGCTCATGCACAGGCATCTATTTGAAAGTTTTAATGCTGAGCTTTAATTGACAACTTGACATAATGTAGAATCATTTAGAAAGAGAACCTCAGGGAGGGATGTTGCCTATATTGGGTTGATCTGTGACATAGCTGAGGGGGATTATCTTAATTGAGTTCATTGATGTGGGAGGAACCATCCCACTATGGGCATCACTATTTCCTAGGCAGGGGTCCTGAGTGTATAAGAATGGAGAAATCAAGTTCAGCATGATCAAGCAGTCAAGTAAGCAGACATGCACTGCTTTCTCTCCTGCCTTGCCTGTGGATATGATATCACTGCCTGATTTAAGTTCTGCCACCTGGACTTCCCCCCATGATGGAGATTAACTTGGAATAGTTGAGAGCTAAAATAAACCCTTTCTCCCCTAAGTTGCATTTTGTCAGGGAATTTTATCATAGCAACAGAAATGGAAACAGAATAAAACATATTATACTGAATATATAATGTGTGCATGCACGGGGCAATAGGTAGAGTTCAGAGAAAATATTATTTCTACACTCATATATATAGACTGGGAAAATGTTAGATATTAGTAAAGGGATATAATGAATTAAAATAGGATAAATACAAAAAAATAGCATAGGCTATAGGTAATCCAGAAATTTTAAATGAGGTTAACATTTACTATGAGATAGAATGATATGAGGAAAATTTAATCAGCATAGAAAATTTTGTTGTCTCAGAAAAAGCACCGTGATGTGCAAAGTTGGAGGGCAATTTTGCTGAATACAAAAATACAAGAAACAAAGTCTACTAGGTGGTTTCTTTAGTTGTAGAAATAATTCTGGAGCCCAAGTTAATTAAGTTCATAAACAGAATCCATTCTCTAGGACCTTCTTTACCTCTCTAAGCACAGTATCCCTTAGGAAACAGCACTGACATCTCCAGAGAGCTTACACTATGCCACAGTATCTATGGTGGAGTCTGGGATACTGAAAGAAAACCAGTACCAATACTTAACATGGTCACTCTCTGTGACTGAGAGATCTTCCAATAACTTCATCATCATGTGTACATAGAAAGGAAAGGAAAATGCTGCTGGACAAGACTGAGTGTCTATTCATAAATACCTTACAGAACCTCTGAACAAGACATTCTATACAAACTGAAAACTTTGCTAGTTGTATTCATAGGTGACCTTCTTCTCACTAGGCCATAAAAAAATTGTCAGAAGGAAGTTGAAGTCCAAGTGACAATTTCTGAAGTCTGGTGCTATCCAAATTTCCTTTCTTGGTGAGGTGGTAATCATTCTTAGATCCAGTGTGAGTGCATCACAGCCTTGGCATTCTGTGAGCTCCACTTGTTATCTCCTTCTTACTGAGCATGTCTACTGCTACTGGCTTTCCTATGTTAATTTGAATTAACTAGGGAATAGATTAAGGGGGGAAGCACTAAGCACATATTTTGGTATTTATTATATCAGAAACAAGGAAATGACTTTATACTGAATACTGAATATCTTTTATGATATCTGGTTTCTTGCTCAGTTAAAGGGCATCTTAGGTTATTACATATTGATGAAAGAATCCCATAGGTGAGAGACCAAAAATAATGTATACACGTTATGGCTAGAGACATGTATCATTGGTCTCAGTGTTAGGGCCAGGTCAGAAAGACTTAATTAGAAGGAAGGCGTTAACTGTAAAATTGAGTTAGCAAAAAGCGAGCCTGGTTCCCATGATAACCTTATCCACAAGAATACAGTCCAGCCCTGAGTTCCTAGTTCCCACAGCTATCTGAGGTTAGGATGAACCTTCCCAGCCCTAAAGGAGTGCTTCCCACTCCCTAAGGAGCCCATTCCTCTCCAAGGGGCTTCATGCTGCTAAACACAACCAATCAGGTCAAAGATCACCACTGCTTGCATAGTATTTCCTTTTTTTTAATTTTTTTTATTAATTTTATTTATTTCTGTATGTGTGTGAATGTACTGTTTGCATGCAAGCCTGTGCACCCGTGTCATGCAATGCCGCGGAGGTCAGAAGACGGTCTCGGATTCCCCTGGAACTGGAGTTCTCCTGGAATTGGAGTTTCAAACGGTTCTCGGCCGCCATGTGGGTGCGGGGGATCGAACCCGGGTCCTCTGTAAGAGCGGTCGGCGCTCTTAACTGCCAGGCCATCTCTCCAGCCCCGCATAGTATTTCTATAGCCTCACAATTGTGTTTCACTCACATACACCAATGCTCCCCCGGGTTTGTGGTTTTTGCAGTTTTTGTTCTTAAAAGCTCTCTGCAACAGTTAGTCAGAGCTCACACTCATCCCTATGTGGAGTGGGTTGCATCCTTGATGCATCAACCATTGGTCCCCCTGATGCATCAGTTTTCTCAGCTGGGTTCTGGTGCACCAGAAAATTAAATAAATTTTATTTCAAAGATTGAATCTTGGGCTTGAGAGTTTTCCTGTGCAATTTTCAAACCCAATATCAGGTTCACATGGTCTAATTATCAACTCAGTTTTCTGCTTAAATTTATCTTCTTAACAAAAATAAAGTTATCCCTGTAAACTGGACTTTCCTAATGATTTTTTTTTCTGAAAGTAGCCAGATTTACAATGTTTTTAAGATGACTTATCATTCCTAGAAAACTAACAGTCATTGTAGACTTATTGATTGTGAATTCTGTGTTGTGCAGTGTGAGTTCCTCTGAAGATGAGGTTTTCGCCATTTAGTCTCCCCCTGGTGTCTACGTTCATAGGTATGCAACTTGTGTGCATAACTGCTGGAAAAATGAGAGGGAGTGGGCCTAAGGGACTTATCTGCTCACTCTCCCTGGGAAGATAGAGATGCTGACCATTTACCTATAGAGCAGTACTTAGCATTGAGATGTAAATGCAAACCTAGTTCTGCTGGAAGTCTTGCAAGTTGTGGGGGTCCCCACTCCTGGGAAGGTGAGGTTGAACAGTGTGGAGTGAACTGACTTGAGTGTGATTCCTGTCTTTGCTCAGAGAGTCAGTTTATTTCCCCAAGAATTTGGGTTTATATATGTGGGAATGAAACTTTGTGTGTGGCTTGAAGTGAGAACTTATAAGACCTTTCCCGGAAGATCTCTAGTTATCTGATAACTCTATGGGCATTCAGAGTTATCTGAAGCAGGAAGTTTCAGAGTATTACAATGATTCTTGCTTCGCCCTATCTCTGCAAAGCTCCAGGCCCCTTCCCTTGAGGCATTGAGCAAAATGTCACACCTCTAGTTACCTGTTGCACAAACCAGAGCTCTGCAGCCCCCAGATTAGAATCAAGGTGGCCCACTCCTTCCTTCTGTCTGCTACCTACTTCCTTGCCCAAAGCACAGTAGCGTCCAATATATAGACCTCACTGACAGAAAATAAACAGAGTTCCTATCCTCACTGGCTCTGCGTGTGAGTCCGTTCATTTCCACAGGTGATCTCCTGTGGTTCCCCCCCCCCCTTGTGGGAGTGAAGCCTAGAGACTGTCAGCCTGCAGGCAGGAGAAAAGTCCTGGAGCTGAGCCAAGAAGGGAAGGACAGTGTGTGGAATGTGGTCACACGTGACTCAAAGACATTGAATAACGACATATATAGACAAAAGCAAGCCCAGGAAAAAGCAATATCCCAGGAAAAAGTCTGAAAAAAATGGACTTGTGACCTTTTTATAGAGAAGTCAGGAGAATTTTACACAAAGGACCTATCTGAGCCAGATAACAGCTGAAGGCCATTGACCAAGAAGTTTTTCTTAGCACAAGGAGCTTCAGAGCCTCTCACCCAGCCAGCATATCAGTCATGCAGAGTTCTGCCCGACAGGGTTTGAGTACTGTGTCTAGCACCTCCCCCATTATCAGAGGTAGCAGTCTAAGTTTCAAGGCCCCAAGTCTGAACATACTCTAAGTCAATCATCCCAGTCTCCAACATAGTTCCATCTAGAAAACATAAAATAACCCATAAAAAGGCCAAGTAAAGGTGAGAGGAGTGTGGGATTTGCATGGTTCCAATTTGTGCTGGACATCCTCTTGGGCCTACTCTGCCCCATACTTTCTCGATCAGTCTGGTGTCTCTTCCTCTCCACAACCACCTGGTTCATTTGCCCTGGCCATGGGCAGCTGTGGGGATGCTGTGGATGGGGTAATGGAATCCTACATGCAGCATCACACAGAAGAGTGGAGACAATCACAGAGCTAGAAATAAATATACCCTGTTTCCACAGGTTGCCTCTGAGAATTAGACAACGTGGAGTTGTGCTCAGCCTTGATCTCTCTTATTCTCTATACAGAGCTAGTCAGCTGGTAGTGCTTTCCTCTTAATAATATTTCCCTTATTGCTTTATAAGCTATAATTATGGAAAACATTAAGAACTCTTGCCTCAATAGTTACTATGAATTACCCCAAGCTTCCTGTGTCCTAAAATCATTATATCTGGCAATTCTTAACTTTTCTCACAAGGAATAATTTCAGCATCTCTTTAGCCAACAGACTTGCCCTTGCTTTAGAAACAGACACTGTCCTGATGGGAATGAGGCCTCAGGGTTTTCTGAACTCAGCCACACTGCACCCATCAGGGCACTGTACTAGCCCACAGGGTTCCATCTATCCTGCTGCAACTGCTGTCAACAGCTGATCCACAGATGATGACTCTGTCAGACTGGAAAATGGGCTTGTCTGTCTTTGGGCCATTTTACTCCTAACTCTAAAAATTTTGGAAAGTGGAGAAACAGTCCAATTGCTGCATCTATCTAATAGTCACCAGTGCTGACAAGACCACACTCCCCAGGACTAGAATCTTGTTTGCCTCCGTCCCATGTCTTCTCGACTCAGTGGATGCACACTACTATGTGAAGCTGTCTTTATTTTTTAAAAAAACTCCAGGTAAACAGAGCTCCAGAAGAGGACTGTTGCAGTGAGAAAATGAGGCTTCCATAGGTCAATGAAACTAATATGATGTTTTCCAAAATGAAAGAAAATTGCTGCCATAGCTTTGATGAAGAGTCGGACAGAAATCTGTGGATATGCGGGCTTCGTTGCTGCTTGTATTTTATATTACAAAAGAGTCACAATCCTTAGCTTTAGAGTTTAATATCACAAATAAATTTTATGATGGTTAAAGAATACAACAAAGAATGTGTTCACGTGCACAGAATTGGGTCTGAATCGTGTTTCATGTGATGGAAAGTTTGCAATTTTTCTGAAGAGCTTGATCTGAGTTGAGAAAAAAAGAACATAAAATAGTTAATTGTGCATACTGAGATGAATTGGAATTTAGCTGTTATTCATTATTAAATAAGCAAAAACAATTACTTTAAATTCAGTAGTATTTATTATGTGGCAAGTAAACCATAATCCTTGACAATACTGAACAGATGATACCTACAAACAATGATTAGAGAAGAAGGCTCTGTTTTCAAAGAATGCACCTGAACAATTGCAACCCTCATGCAGGCAATCTTGGCTAGTATAGATCCCCAAAATGGTAGAATACTTTAAACATTTTAAACTCTTGTAATATAAAATATATGCACGTATATATTATATATAATTTTTATTGAGCATTTGTACCACTCATACAATTGTTCCCAATAAAACCCAATCCCCCATGCCCAATCCCCCCATCAGAACTCATGCATTACAACATCCAAGCTAAGCTCTATCCAAGCCAAGCTCCCAATCCCAGACATCCTGTGCAAATAGATCCACTCACTGGAGTCTAGTCAGCACAACTATTAATCCTACATAAGGCTTATTCTTCTTCACCCAACAATAGAGTCTCAGTAGTTCTCAGTCCAGGGCCAGTCACCCACCCATTTCTCTTGCTCCACTTTGAGACCTTGTTCCAGTTGGCATAAGTTCTAATGTAGCTTGGCTAGTTATGGCCCTCTGTTTACATCACACTCTATTGTGAAAGGAAGCTTTGCTGGTGAGAATGAGGGGGTGCACTCATTTTCTCTCTGCCCATTAGTCCATGTGTAGAAGTTCAACTGCAGATGTGTCTCCTAGGAATGGGGGTTTTTCAGATGTATATGTTCCACATGTGACCAGTTGTGGGATTCTGCAGTAGACTCCATCTTTGCAGTGGACTGCAAAAAGTATTTTTTTGATGAGTGGAATATGATATCCTTCTCTGTAAATAGAAGATCCCATGGTTAGTTAGTATATGGTAAGAAATTTCATTCCTCTAGAGGTATGACATCAATAGGGTTTTCTCTAGGCTCTATGTCTTCTCCAGTCCTGTGTATATGGCTTTTTACAGAGGCTTTCATGAGTTCACTCCTGCTGAGAGGGTTCCAAGTCCAATTAGATAGCAGTTGACCATCCCCCAAACAACAGCGCCTCCACTGCACTAATAAAGGTAATTTTCTGGGAAGCTCATCACGGTTGTTAGGCTTTAAGGCCTGGTTGTACCACTGACTGATTTTTCTCCCTTAGCAGTGTTCACAAATCTAGCATTATGAGTGCTTAATGTCAGATAGATAGCTTCCAGGTCAGTTCATGTTCCATTACTCTAAGTCCTATTCCTGAAGCAGGTCCTGTTCTGAATAGAAGTGTCTTATTTTTTTTTTTTATTTCTGATAGATAATCAAGAGCCTTGGAGATAGCCTGCATTGTTTTGAGAGTCTCTTGGATTGATCTCACCAATCATTCAAACATTCAAAGGGAGGTATCATTTGTCTTGCACTGTTCTCCCTGCCACATAGCCCTCGGGTTGTATCAGTGGTGCACTGTCATCTAAAATAATGGTCTGGTGGTCCTTTAAATGCTCATTATGCATGTGCTGCAATCCACTAGATGTTCTTCCTCCCTAAACTAGGGCTCACAGCTCTGGGAAGCAGCAAGTCTTGGAACTGTCCCTGGCTAGTAGGCTGATAGTTCCTAGGCTTAAGCCCCAGCAAGGAGGGGGAGGGAACTTTGAGAAGTACCCAGAGAGAAAAGGAAATGGACTTGCAGTCCAGGAGGAAAGAATCAATTTTAATGTTGTAACTCAAGGATTTTTACACAGATTCTTGCATAGGCTGGGACACAAACACAATTGGGGCCTGGGGCAGGCAGTTGGGACAAGTGGAACCCCAGGCCATTTGCTCCAGATCAAAGCTTTTCCCTAAGGGATCAAACACAGTCTGCTCTCCAGGACTCACAGGTTTGGCAGGATAACAGCAGGGGTTGAGGCTTGGAGGCTGCTTGCTGACTCACTTTAGGTGCTTCTGCCAAAAGAATGCCTACAGTGCACTAATGTTCAGACAGTGTATGTGAATTTCTCATGGGGTCTCAGGGGCATCACATTACACTCTGGGTTCCCTAGCTTCCCAATGTCCATTCATCTCTATTCTTTTTTCTTTCCTTCCCAGCCTCAGCACCCTTATTAACCCCACCCTTCCCCTCTCCTGACCTCCACCATGCCCTTTGTATATCTCCCCTCCTCCCCTTCCAACCCAACACCTTCCTCTTCCCTACCTCTCCCCTAGTAACATCTGTTCCCCACTGTCCCCCTCTTTTGAGCTCTTTCTTTTCCTTTACCTCCTTGTATCTTTTCCAATTTCTTGGCTCCTGATGTTACATTAGGATATACACTCATGTAAGGGGATTGGTGCTGCAATTTGCAAGTGAGGAAGAACAAACATGACCTAGTTTTCTGCCTTCATGTTACTTCACTCAGAATAGCATTCTCTAGTTCCATCTATTTACCTGTGAATTTCATAATTTTATCTTTTCTTAATGCTGAGTATTACTCCATTGTGCAGGTGTACCACATTTTCATTATACACCCAGCTGTGAGACATTTAGGCTATTTCCATTTCTTCCCTATTGTGAGGAGAGCAGCATCAAACATGGATATACTGGTATTTTATAGTCAGATGAGTACTTTGGGTATATGCCAAGAAGTGCCATAAGTGGGTCATATTATAGGTTTGTTCACTTTTAGTTTTTTAGGAGTTTCCCGCACTGCCTTCCACAGTGGCTGAACTAGTCTGCATTCCTACTACCAATGAATGAGTCTTCCCCTTTCTCCACACCTTCACCCAATGCCCTTCACTCTCTTGATCTTAGCCACTCTTATTGGGGTAAGAGAATCTTTTTTTTTTTTATTTTTTTTTAATTTTATTTATTTCGGTATGTGTATCAATGTACTGTCTGCATGCAGGTCTGTGCACCCGTGTCATGCAATGCCGCGGAGTTCAGAAGAGGGTCTCGGATTCCCCTGGAACTGGAGTTCTCTTGGAACTGGAGTTTCAGACGGCTCTCGGCCGTCATGTGGGTGCTGGGGATCGAACCCGGGTCCTCTGCAAGAGCGGTCGGCGCTCTTAACCGCTAGGCCATCGCTCCAGCCCCATGGGGTAAGAGAATCTTAAAGTGGTTTTTATCTACATTTCTCCAATTCCTAAGGATGGTGAGCAGTTTTTAAGGTGTTTCTTAGTCATTTTTATTAATTCATTTGAGAATTCTCTGTTCATATCTGTAGCCCATCTTTTTATTGGGTCTTTTATTTTCTTGTTACTTTGGTTTTTTTAGAGTTCTTTCTATATTCTGGATATTAATCCTCTGTCAGATGTGTAGCTGGTAAAGATTTTCCCCCATTCAGTAGGTCTTCTCTTCATTTACTTGGCTGTTTCTTTTGCTGTACAGAAGCTTTGCAGCTTAATGAGGTCCCACTTATTGATTTTAGCCCTTAATGCCTGAACAGCTGATGTCCCATTAAGGAAGTCCTTTCCTACAGTTACATCTAGGAAAGTACTGCCAGTATATTCTTCTAGCAGTTTCAGAGTTTCAGGCTTAATATTGAGGTCTTTGGTCCACTTGGAGTTGACTTTCATGCAGGGAGATAAGGATGCAGTTTCATACTTCTACAGGTGGAGATCCAGTTCGGGCAGCACCATTTGTTGGATACTTTCTTCTATGTCTCAGACATTCCACTAACTTTGATACAATGCCCAATCTGGCCTTATATTTCACTTTCTGATCCTGGGAAAGATCCTGGCACCTCAAGGGCTGCTTAGCCTTCTCTTCTGTCTTCTTGGCCCCTGCACTAGGTATGGCAGCCTGTGCCTATGCACTGCACAGGAACCAAACAGTGCTATGAAGAAGTCTGAAGCTGGTGTGTGTCAGCTTCATTATCTGCCTAACGTCATATTTGTTGTCTCTTGATTTCTACTGTCTGGAACCCGCCATTATGTAGCTTCTTCCTGCTTCCTTCTAGTCACCATTTATCTTAGCTTTACTAGCCTTTATGGAACCCAGGCCTACATGTTCCTCACTGACTCTGTATGGTAAGGGGCCATTCATCTGAAAGTGCCTCAGAGTCCATTTCCTGGTATACTCTACCTGGCTGATTGCAAGTTCCAGCCCTTCTCAGTCTAAGTTTCTTGCTATAATTCATACTTTTAATTTCTCCCCAAAGGCCCATGTATTAAATGTTTTGTTATCAGCATATGGTGCTTTAAGGATGCAGAAGAACTTTTATGAAGCCAAACCTACTGGAAGGATATTAAGCTATGGGGGATGTGCTCTGAGGAGGATATTGGGATGCTGCCCCTTCTTCTTGATTCACTTTCTTTCCACTCTGAGGTCAGTAGGTTTCCTCTGCCACATGCTGTCTGCATGATGTACTGTGCTGCCACAGGCTCAAAGAAAAAGGTTTATAACCATGCACCAGAACTTCTGAAACTGTGAGCTCACATAACTCTTTGTAATCATGGTTGTCAAGGTTACAACATAGCCTGGAGCACTGTGAATGAAAATGACTGGGCAGTGAAGGCAACATGGCTACAGAGAGATTGCTGTCACAAATGAACATAAATCTAACTAGCTATATATTAGCACATATTCAGAAAGATCATAAATTCAGAGAGAAAAATGAGAAATGTAACTGAAAAGTGACCCAGAGACCTAACATAGAAAACACAGCAAGTCTGCCAAACAAAAATAACAGCAACATGTTTTCCACTGTGACAATTTTAAAGATAATGTGCCTCTCATGCAAAGAAAATGATTGCAGTTATAATTGTTAAATATTTGTTCATATGTAAAAAAAACTAAAAAATGTGTCATATGCCTATTTTGTTCAACATTAAGTTAAAGGTAAATATCACATACTGTTTACTGTCCACTAAAAGTAAGAAATTGGTGGACACAATGGCAGCTACCTGTAATCTCAGCACTTGAGAGGTAGAGACATGAAGATCACTCCAAGTTCATGGTTAGCGTGGACTACATAATAAGTTTCAGGAAAGCAGCAACTACAGGACAAGTCCCTGTCTAAAAAAACAAAAAAGTTTTTATAGGTCTAGCAATAGACAAAGTAGAGCTTCAAATTCACATGGATATAAGTTCAAGAACAGTATGTGAGTTCAAGGCCAGCCTGGCCTACATAGCAAGTTCCAGGAGAGCTGGGGCGACAGGGAGACACTGTCTTGAAAATACAAAACAAAACAAAACAAAACAATATGACAATGATTAGTACTAGAGTCTCAACGTTTTAGGAGCATCTGCTCCATGACATGATTTGTGGTGGGGACTTTATGCAATAGCTTCCTTGATAGATGGATAACTAGTATGATTCTCTGAGATCCAACAGAGAACACAAGAAAATATTTGTACAAAAGCAAAACTAAGACTGACATGTCATCATAAGGATAGGAAACTACCCAGTCCCAGAGGTTAAGTCCAACATCAATACAGTTAGGTATGTATGGTCTGTATGCCAGAAGCTCACTTCTTAGGTACTACTAGGCTTTAGATATTGAACGTCTCTCAAAGGCCCATATGATAGACATAGACTTGTACAATTGGATGGTACTGTTGACAACTAAGAGCGCCCTTGATAACTGGGGCCAAGTGGGAGAGCATTAGACCTTTAGAGATTTGGAGAAGTTAGTGTTTTCCTCTTTTACCTGGTTTGTAGTGAGCTAAGTGATCTTGCTCCATCACACGCTGCTTCTGTCATGACATTAGGAGGTGGGGGTAGTGGAAGGTATTTAAGTCACTGAGGTCACACACTTTCACGGTCCCTGAGAACCTCGGATGTTTGTTCTAGCCCTGTTCTCACTGGCTGTCTCTGCTTCTAGGATGCCGAGGGGTGATCAGCTTTGCTCGAGCATTCCCTCCTAGGAATGATGTTTCTACCTCACCGCAGGTCTGAAAGCACTGGGGTAACCAACTATGGACTGAAACCTCTCAAACTGTGAGACAA
The DNA here is from genome assembly GCA_009823505.1 of Rhizomys pruinosus. Lineage (NCBI taxonomy): Eukaryota > Metazoa > Chordata > Mammalia > Rodentia > Spalacidae > Rhizomys > Rhizomys pruinosus. The sequence continues at coordinate 124,501 of VZQC01004735.1, forward strand.
AATAATTTCTCATGATGAGTCAATGACCTCAGCTGGGTTTTTTTTTTATCTCAGCTTTTATTCTAGAATGATGAAAAGCTGACTAGTACACATAACATATCCACTACACAGGATAGTTTAAGCATCTTTAATAAACCTGACTGGCACAGCCTGCTTTGGGTCTTCCTGGCATTTTTCTAAGGTGTTGAGGTACTACCTAAATTTTGATTATGAAAGGGATGTTTCCATATCCCTCTTTGGCCCAGGCAATAGACTTCATACTGCATACCACTTCTAGATTCAATTCTAAACAAATATTGAATACCTACTCTATTTTATTTATAACAATTGCTGGAAATCACAGGGTTACTAAGTCACAATGAGTTGCTTCTTAGGTTCAAAAGAAAAAAATTACTTTATGGCTCCCAAATATAATTTATTAATTGGATTTTGTGATTACTTTTGGAACTCTTGATGGCTTTTACCCCTTCTTCTTGAACTTGGCTTATTCTCTCCTATTTAGCATTCCTTGTAAGTAACCTTGACTACAGTTTAATCTTTAGTTTCCTAACATCAAAAGTTGCCACTTGGGCTTTATTTTCAGTTGAGTGCTTTAATAAACTTTCATAGAGAATTTTAATACTATCTATTCTTTCCAGGCTCAGTTGATGGGAGTGAGGCACCAGTACATTCCAATTTCATGTCCACTGAGCACTGTGTAGTTTATTCGAAGAACAGAAATAATGCATGCTTCCTGAGTCTAGTGACAGAGTCTGTGGCTCCAGACTTCGGTTTCCAACTCTATGCTTTGAGGACATCCCCATCCTCTCCCTCCTCTGCAAACAGTCCTTGGGAACTGTTTTTAGAGAGTGATAAAGACAGGATATAACCAACCATGAGAAAAAAGGTCCAATGCCTACATGGAAGGAATATACTGCAGAGGATTTCCTATTTGTCCTGAAGAACGTATCATCAATCAGAAATCTTAAGTCAAACAACTATGGCTAAGAGAACTCTAAGCTGTCAGTGACTGAAGGTTGAAGATAACCACATGCCACTTAAAAATGACGTATGACACTTAAGATAATAGTCATTACTCCCCTCTTTTGACAGAAAAAGCATAAAAGGACAGAGGAAGCATAAAAGTTGTTTATTATTCAATATGAAAGCTTTGGGACACTGAATTGTAATGGTATCTCAAACACTGTTTATAGTTCATAGTTATTTAGAGAGGTTTTGATGAGTCATGTCCAGAAATAGACCAGTTCATTGTTAAAAATTCTATATTATATATGATAAATGGTTTGAACCCATATCCTTGATCACTTTAATTTTCATTATTGGGATTTTAGGAATGGATTTTAATTGTTGATATAGTTTGATATTTCTTCTTGTTCATACAGGTTGTCAAAGCTGATGTAATTTTTCCAACATATGAAATATTAATTATTATCTTTGATAATTAACTGTTAACTAATAGAGATCCAGAACTGATCCAGAAGCTTGAGTCACAGAGAAATTTGAAAATAAAATATCGTAGAAGCTGCTAGTACATTAGAGAATAAATAATAATCCAGAATAAAGAATAATCCAAGTACTAACTAGGCTCCACCTTGCTTAGCTCCAGAGACCAGAAGAGATCTGGTGCGACCAGGGTGGTCACAGTTGGTCTCTTTTCTTCATTAATAGTGTAGTAACATGAAGGAATGAGCCAGTATCAACACCTGCTCTCCTGATATCTGGGTACCACTTACTGGCTGGGCACCTGAGTGTGTGTAACACAGCCCAAGGAAAATGGATCTGCGATGGTTTTCATATATTCAGAACTATATTTTATGGGCTTACTCTCCCTACATGGAGGGTTGGGATATATTATTTCAAATATTCCTTCAAGGGGCTGGAAAGGTGGCTCAGCGGTTAAGAGCACTGACTGCTCTAGCAGTGGACCCGGGTTCAATTCCCAACACCCACATGTTGACTAAGAACCATCTTTAAGCCTGGTGTGGTGGTACACACCTTTAATCCCAGCACTCAGGGGGCAGAGGCAGGCAGATTTCTGTGAGTTCAAGGCCAGCCTGGTCTACAGAGTGAGTTACAGGCCAGTTGGGGCTATAGGGAGACCCCATCTCAAAAAAAATAATATATATATATATATATATATATATATTCATTCAAATTCTCCTCAATCTCCTCCAGATATGTATAATATATTAACACATATTATGGTGTGTGTATATATATACATATATGGATATAATGGTTCCTACTAGTATGGATAATAATAAGTATATATATATAATATATATATATATAATATATATATGAGCATAAAATTTTATCTGCTTTTCCCTAGCTGCCAACATGATTTTCTGTAAATATAAGGACTCACATTCAGCACACAGTAAGAAATTACATTTGTCTAGGGATGTCACATCCTTGACTCTAACCTCATGGAAAACACTACATGTGGCATTGGAATCCACAAGTGAATTACTGACTTGTAGTAACTGTGCAATATTAAATGTTAATTAGCTCAAGTCATTAAATTTGTGAGCAATTTATCATGAAGCAACTTCTAACTGAGAAAATTAGAGACATCCCTACAACTTCTGTCTTCATTGGCCTGTTTCTTTCTTTCTTTCGTCTCTGTGGCACAGCTTTGCAGTAAAAGCAGCAAGATATGAGTCACTCTTGACTTCATCCAGTTGTTGATCTCTTTATTGCATCTGTAGCAATAAACAATTGTTATTCTTCATGGTATTTAGAATCAAGATATTCCATCTGCTACAGAACTTAGTAAGCATTTCTGCCAAGGACAAGGAAATGGACAAATAAGAAAAGAAAGACATCTAGGTATTTTTTAATATTATTTTAATTGGTTAATACAGGACGTGTTTCAGATTTAATTCTAAAACTCTTTTCTCTTTCTACATAAGGAAGCTAAGGCTTAAAGAGTTGTGGTTGCTTACAACGGTTTACACAGCTGATGCATGGTGCACATATGAGCCAAGTCATTTCCATCTGATTTTCTTCTATATCACCATTTACAGAAGTGCTGCCAATTTAAAGTTGGCATTTTTGTTAATGCAAGCACTATTCAAAGAACATATCCTTTGCAACAGACATTGAATCACAATCTTTGTGGTCATTATTTTACTAATAGATTAACATTTAAAATTCTGGCATGGCTAAGAAGAGATAAGGAAAATCATGTACTGTGTAGAAACAATTCTAGCAAAAAAAAAAAAAAAAAGTGGCTGTGCCAAGTTAGCAAATGTTTTGGGAACAGGCACTCTCAAATCTCATTCATTCAAATACAATATAGATGATTATAACCTGAAGTGTACCAGGGAGGTCAATAGGAATGTATTAGGCAGAAACAAAAGTAGCAACAATCTCTTCTTTGAGTAATCTTTTGAAACATCTCCCTTTGAGACAATAGAGAGGAATTCAGCTTGAATGGGAATTGTATATTTTCCTTCATCTTGTTTCCATTAAAATGAGTTTCCATGGAGCCTATGTACCTATATGAATAATTTTGATTGCTTTCCTTGTAATTTTTGTTTTTGTACAATTAGCTCTTATATTTGTAACAAAAAATAATGCTTAAGCCAAGTGTTGTGGCACAGGCCTTTAATCCCAGCACTTGAAAAACAGAGGTAGGGAGATCTCCTGAAGCCAGCGGAAGGTACCGGGGTGGCTGAAGAGCCCCCCCCCCCCCNAAGAAGTGTTCAACATCACTAATCATTAAGGAAATGCAAATGAAAACCACTTTAAGATATCATCTTACTCCAATAAGACTGGCTAGGATCAAGAAAGCAAATGATACCAAGTGCAGGAGAGGTTGTGGGGAAAGGGGAACACTCATCCACTGCTGGTGGGAATGTAAACTCATACAGCCACTATGGAAAGCAGTGTGGAGAACCCTTGGAACACTTGGAATGAACTTGACACCCGACCCAGCCATACCACTCCTGGGCATGTACCCTCAAGACTCACGCCACCACAGAGATATATGCCCAGCCATGTTTATTGCAGCTCTCTTCACAATAGCAAGGAGCTGGAACCAATCTAAATGCCCCTCAACTGACGAGTGGATAGAGAGAATATAGTACATCTATACAATGGAGTTCTATGCAGCAGTAAAGAAAGACGACATCACGAGCTTTGCAGGAAAATGGCTGGCGCTAGAGGACATCATGCTGAGTGAAGTAACAGTCCCAGAAAAACAAAGGACGAATGGTATCCCTCATCTGTGGATGCTAGTGCCAATTACCTAGTTGTAAGTATTTATTGTGTAGGGCCCCCGGAGCTTTTGTCCAAAGCAGTTGGGCATAATGCATATTGGAAACAACAACAACAACAGAAAGGACTGCATCAAAGAACTGAATGAAACAGTGAACATCTGCTCAAAACAGTCAAATTCCCCATGGAGAATATTAAGAAAGACTGAGAAAGAGATGAAAAGCATGTTTGGCAGAATGCATGAGCTCTGGCAGGGAGGTGGAATGGGCGGGAACACGGGTCTAGATTTGTTAAAAAAATAAAAATAAATTTATGTGAAAAAAAAGACTAAAAGAAAAAAAAAAAAAAAGAAAAACAGAGGTAGGTGGATTTCTGTGAAATCAAGGCCTCAACTGAGTATCCCTTTTACCGAGTGTATCAAATTGATAACTGAAGCTATCTAGCACACTGTCTATACTCCAACAGTGTAGAACTGCTAGGCATCTGACCAGGCATTGGTGCAAGGGTTGCACCGTCTTCCTCATAGTAGTAAATTGGGGAAATCATCATCCCTTCCAATGTGTTGAGGGTAGTTATGAGGAGAGCTGGTATTCAGTTGACCTGCTATGTGTGTATCTCACTGTGCTGACTTGGAAAATCTATAGTTACTAGTTATGCAATATTTAGATGAAGATTCCCTGTAAGGTGATGGGTATGCTTTGCTGTATTCTCCATCTATGTTTCTCCTACTTTTATGCTCCTTTCCCTACAGATTCCCCTCCACCTTTGCAGTTGTCAGACTCCTTGTTCTGCCTTTTAATCACTAAATTGTGAGGTTATGGCAACTCAGGCAAGAATATGTTGCAGTTTCCAGACCTCTGCTAACATGAGCACTTCTTTTTACATCTACACGTAAGGTCTTCTCATGATTTTTGTGGCCAACAAGTTGCTGTTTTAAGTATCTTTCTGCTTTTAATACCTGGAGTACTGTGCTAATTTCCTTGGGTTGTTGTGACTACAAATGTGACTTCAACAACAGAAATGCTATGTACTCACAGCTCTGGAGGTCAGCAGTCCCCATTCAAGGTGACAGAGGCCTTGCTTCCTCTACAGGCCTTATGTGAATCAATTCCTTGTCTCTTTTGTCATCTCTACATTGTCATGTTCCTTGTTTATGGCTATAACCTTCTAATACCAGCCTGTCTTCATACCACTTTCTCCTCTGTGTGCAGCAAATTTCTCTCTGTCCTTTGGTTATCAAGATACAAATGGTGGCAATTAGGCCCATGTGGACATTTATAAATATCTGAAAAAATCTTTTGCCTAAATGGGATCATATTGAAAGATTCTAGGATCCATCAAGAGAACAAGAAATTTGAAGTTTAGCTTATGTATCTCATGTTGACAATTGTGTTTGACATCTAATTACATACTTTGATAAAAATCAATATTGGCCCCTCCATTGGAGACATCAATTACATATTCTTCCATTGGCTTTCAGCCACATTTTGGTATAAGGAAAGAAGGGAGGAAGAGAGAAGAAACAAGGGAAGAGAGGGAAAGTAAAGCACGACAGGAAGAAAAGATAAAAATAGAATGTGCTGTGAATTCTATCTTTTTCCACCAAATGAGTTCAGGAGGCACACTTCGTTTAGAATTCAGCAAAACACACAGCTCTACAGCTCCAGGCGGGGTCTGGCGGGGGGGGCAGCTGGGAGAGGGCCTCGCTCTGAACCCGTCTACGGGGTTCCTGGCCCAGAGGGACCTCGCGCGGGTGAGCTGAGGGTCGCGTTCCCGTCTGCTCTGGTCCCGGCTCCGGCTGACTTGTTGGGCGGTGACCTCTGGGTCGGCAGGGGAGATCGGTCCCATCTAGAAGAGATTTTGGATCAATTAAGAACTTCGTGCGCTCTGTGAATCCAGGTAACATAGAGTTATGCTCCCTCAGCTCTAGGCGGGGTCTGGCAGGGGCAGCTGGGAGAGGGTTCTCGCTGTGACACCGTCTACGGGGTCCCCAGCTCAGAAGAAGGAGCCTATGGGGCGCGGACGCCTTAAAATCAGGCATACTACTTAATAACAACCACACCCACCGCGCCAAGTGAAGTTTGTGCTTTAAGAAGTCACACATGTGAGTCCTTACTCGTTCTTGGAGAAGCCACCTTCAGAACAGAAGAGAAGACTAACTTTCCATATAGACCACAAACTCAGACACCTGATACTCTCTAGCCAGTGTCAATACAACAAATGCACCATAGAAAAAAAAAAAAAGATCGGAAACAAGCAGGCACGCAAAACCATCCGCTAAATATAGTGAAAAGTCATTTGTAACTTGAACCACAAAAGGGAAGCCCATATGCCAGGAAGGTGAAGAGACAACACAGGAAAAGGGTAGGATATCCCACACAAAGCTCTACCGAACCTGTGGAAGATTTCTACAATGGGATCACCTTGGAGGAGACCAAGTGTAAACAAAGCTTATAAAAGACGATAATTGACAAGACATACGCAGTGAGTTAAAAGAAGAATACAAAAGAAGTAAGATCATGGAAACCTAAACGAACGAGAATGAAAAACTCAAAAGGACCTAGAGGGATACAAGCACCAAACTTGAAAGAACTATAGGAAAGAATCGACAAAACTCCAGAAAGAACTAGAGGAGAAAAAACAAACTCCGAATGAAGTAGACAACACTGAAAAGAAGCCAACCAAAGAAGGAAAGGAGCACCAAGAGAGATTGAGAAGCACCAAGAAAAGATTGAGACAGCTCAAAAAGGAATGGAACGTACTATAAAGAAAACACAGGAGGAGACAAAAAAGGAATTAGAACACTGAGTCAATCAAGACAGAAATAGAAATAGACATAAAGTCTCAGAAAGTAGAATGGAGAAAGGCATAAACAAAGATTATCAGACTCCTGGAAGCAGATACACAACAGAGCAATATAAAAAGGACAAATAAAGATTATGAAAAATTGTAAAAATACACAAAAGTGGAAACAACGTAGGAAATTTGGGACACTGTGAAAAGACCAACCTCCGCATCATATTATACCTTCCCAATAGGAATAGAGAAAAGGGGGAGAACTCTCAAAGAGAATAGTATTGATAAGAGATCTTCAACAGAATAGTTAGATGAAAATTTCCCCCAAACTAAAATAAGACAAAGCCATAGAAATACAAGAAGCAAACAATAGGCCCTCAAGGAGACAAATACAGAGAAAAGAAACACCACCACGCCACTATATCATATTTAAAATGTTAGATGCCCAAACAAAGACAAAAATTCTTGAGGGCCACAAAGAAAAACGCAAGTCACTATTCAAGGAAACCCATCAGATTACAACTGACCTCCTCTCTCTTCAAACCATGAAAGCAAGAAGAACATGGAGCAAAGCATTCCTGTGTTAAAGGACTATGGAATGCCAACCCAGAATACTTACCCAGCAAAAATGTCGACTATACTAGAAGGGAGAGATAAAAATCTCCCATGACATAAACAAAGATGATGGAATACAGGTGGTCTGGAACCAACTCTTTCATGAAAAATACTTGCAAAGCAATTCGAAAGGGGCAGGAGAGAGAGGAGGCCCAACAATCCTCAACTACCTAGGAAAAGCATTCTTAAGAAAGACGATAATCCAGATAGGATGACAAGACATCAGAGGCTAGAAGCCTAAATGGATAATAAAGTGAAAGGAAGCAACATCCCATCTTCCAATTATAACCTTAAATAATAAGTCGGGTGCCTATAACTGGCACCCCAATCAAAAGGCATAGGACTGGGAGAATGGAATTAATGAAATCATAAACCCATCTATATGTCTGTCTACAAGAAACTCATCTCAATTTTAAGGATAGGCACAACTTAAGGTTGAAGGGATGGAAGAAAATAATTTCCAAGCAAATGGTTACCAAAAAGAAATCAGGTGCTGCTATTCTAATATCCAAAGTACAAAATAGACTTCAAAAGCAAAAGAAATCAAAAGAGACAAAAGAGGGCCATTAAAATCCTTATAAAGGAACAATTGACGATGAAGGATGTTCCCAATCATAAATATATATGCAAGCGACAAACAATCAGTGACCAAACCTTATAAAGACGATTCTTCTGGATCTCAAGGCAGAGATTATCCCCAGCACACTAATACTAGGGGAATTCAATACCCCCATTAAGTCCTTTAAACAGATCAACAGGCACACACACGCACTCCCACGCCACGCACACTCTGAATAAATGACCACAATACACCAAATGGACCAAACAAATATCTACAGAATATCCACCCAAACACCAGAAAAATACACTTTCTACTCAGAGAATACACTTTCTACTCCAGTGCACTCTCATGGAACATTCTCCAAAATTAGCCACATACTTGGACAGCAGGAAAAAACTCAGCAAATATAAAAAAGATTGAAATAAATCTCATGCATTCTATCAGACACAGTGCAATAAAAACTCAATATCAACACCAAATAAACCCTAACACCTACAGGGGTGGAGACTAAACAACACTCTCCTGAAATAATGAGTGGGTCAAGGAAGAAAAAAAAAAGATTTTTATTTTTAGTTATATTTAATTAAAAATATACATAAAAACAACAACAGCAAAAAAAAGAAAAAAAGAGCAAATTCAAATCCGGGAATTATAAACCCATACTTTAAAACTTTCTACATTTATAAACAGAAAGAGCACAAAGTGAATGATCTAACACTGAGCTAGTCTAAAAAATGACTATGAGAGGAATCAACAAAATGAACCCTAACGGAGCAGACAAGAAGAATAAAAGATAATCAGAGCAGAATCAATGAAAATAGAAACAAAGAAATCTCGATTCTCTAAAAAAATCAATCGATGCCCCAAAAGTAGGTTCTTTGAGAGAATAAAAAAAGATAGACAGAACATCTAGCCAATTAACCAAAAGAAAGAAAGGGAACAACTCCAATCAATAGAATCCTGTGATGAAAGGGGAAATGATCACAAAATGAACACAAATAAAAGAGCAGACAATATCCCGGGACTACTATCAAAAACTTATACTTTACTGTTTGAAAACCTAAGAGTAATGGATGGATATCTGAAATGCTGGGAATCAACCAAAGCTCAACCAAGAGAGATCGACAGCACCTCTATAACAGACACAATAGTAAAAGGAAGAAAATAGACTGCAGATGTACTAAGTAGGCCTCCCACCAAAAAAAATCCCAGGCCCTGGATGGAATTACCATGCAGAATTCTATAAAATTATTTCGTAAGACTGACAACCATTACTACTTAAATTGTTAGAAGGATACAAATGGAGGACTTCTCCCAGATTCCTTATATGAAGCCGCATTACTCCTAGCTAACCAAGCGAAAAACAGGGGACACGCACTTACCAGACGTCGAAAGGGACTATAGAAACCCATCTTCCCTATGAAATCATTGGTGCGCCAATATTCTAAACAGGATTCTGGCAAATCGAATACAGACTCACAATCAAGAAAGTCATCCACCATGACAATGTTGGATTCATACCAGACATGCCGGGATGGTTCAACATAAGAAAAGTCCAATAAATATCATAAAACATATCAATGGACTGAAGGACAAAAACCACACTATCATCTATATTGATACGGAGAAAAGCTTTGACAAAATCCAGCACCACCGATTTCTATGTTTAAAGTCCTGGAGGGAATTGGTCTTGGAGGATCAATTCTCAATGTAATCAAAGCCATTACTCACAGGAAACCCAGCAGCCAATATCATCCTTAATGGGGAAATGACAGAAAAGCATTCCCCTTAAAGTAGGAACTCGGCAACGTGCTTGCCCCCATGTCACCAACTTCCTCTTCAATATAGTGCTAGAGACCCTAGCTAGGGCAATAAGGCTAAGAAAGAAATTTAAAAGAGGTTCCTAATTGAAAAGAAGGAAGTAAAAACCTATCCCTTTATGCAGATGATTAATGATTGTCTTACCTGAAGGGATGCTAAGAACTCCACCAGAAAACTCCTAGAAACGATCAAGAGCTTGTGGTAAAGTGGCGCAGGATGCAAAATAACCTAGAAAAATCAGTAGCCTGTTCTGTACACAAACACAGCAATTGAAGAAGGATACAAGGAGACCTTGCCCCAATCAATTAGCCTCATGAAAAAATAAAAATAAGCCTATGGAACACAACCTACAAGACAACCAATGGCATCTCTACAACAAAATTTGTTAAACCCTGAACAAGGAAATTGAGGAAGACATCAGAAGATACACAAACCTCCCATGCTCATGGATTGGGAAATAAATATAAGTAAAAATGTCCATCCTACCTAAACTAATATACAGATTTTGGCGTCCAATTAAAATCCTCAAGGGTTTCTTCACAGGCTGGAAAAAAAAAAAAAAATCCTCAATTTCATTGTGGAAAAACAAAAGACCTCCGATAGCCAAAGCTCAACCCTGAGTGAAAAGAGAGCAATACATGGGGGATCGCTATAACAGAGACTTCAAACATACTACAGGGCTATAGTCATAAAGATCAGCCTGGTACTTGGCACAAAAACAGCCAGTTTGACCAATGGAATAAAACTGAAGATCAAACCTGATCTCATACAAATTTCAGCCACCTTCATATTTGACAAGGGGGGCCAAGAAGACACAATGGAAGAAAGGACAGCATCTTCAACAAGTTGGTGTTGGCAAAACTGAATCACCCATTGTAGAGATTAAATTAAACCCCTACCTCTCTACCTTGTACAGGTCAACTCCAGGTGGATCAAAGACCTGAACTTGAAACCCAAACTCTGGAGGTGATAGAAAGAAAACTTGGCAGCAGAATACAAAACATAGGCATAGAAAAAACCTTCCTAACTCAGATACAGGCAGCTGCATCAAGTATAATTAAGGTCGAAAATTGAACAAATGGGACCTCATTAAACTCCAAAAGCTTCTGTACATGAGGAGGAAGCAATAAAGGAAGTGAGGAGAAGACCCACAGAGTGGGAAGGAAACCTTCACAGCAGATACATCTGACAAAAGATTAATATCCAGAGTATTCAAGCTACTCAAAAAAACAAGATGAAAGAAAACAAATGAATCATTCAAAAGATGGAACAAGATCTGAATAGGACTTCACAGAGGAGGAGTGTAGACGATGGCCGATGAAACATTTAAGAAGTGTTTTCAACATGCTCTGATTAATTAGGAAATGCAATTAAAACCACTCCTGAGTTATCCCTCTTTTACTTTACCCAATAAGACTGGCTAGGATCAGGAACCCGAATGATACCTAGTGCTGGAGAGGTTGTTGGGGAAAGGGGAAACACTCCATCATTGCTGGGGGAATGTAATTTGTAACAGCCACTGTGGAAAGCAGTTGTGTGGAGTAACCTATAGAAGACCAAAATGAAAGCCTTCCATTTGAACCCGTCATACCACTCCTGGGTTAATATAAAAATCCACAAGACACAACTTACTGCAAAAGATACATGCACAGCTATGTTTTTATTGCAAGGCTCTGTTCACATAGCAAAAAGCTGTAACCAGCCCAGGTGGCCCTTTCAACTGATGAGTGGATAGAGAAAATGTGGTACATGTATAGAATGGAATACTATGCAGCAGTAAAAGAGGGAAACATCAATATGAATTGTGCAGGTTAAATGGATGGAGCCTGGAAGATCTTATGCTGAGTGAAGTACACAGTCTCAGAAATTAAACAAACGACAAATGGTGTCCCTCAATATGTGGATGCTAGTACCGGAACGAACCCAGTATATAAATATTTCTTATGGAGATGGATGCATAGTAAAAAAACAACAGAAGACTCGCATCAGAAAATGGACTGAATGGGTGAATTGGAAAGGGGGGAATGGGTGGGAGAGGGACACGGGCTTTTATATTCGATTAATGCATAATTTAATTGACGTGAGTTCAGCAAGGACCCAGTTTCGCCTAGACACAGTCTACAGGACAGTTCATGTGTGTTTTTAGGACTTTAGTAAAGTAAACATATGTTGTCATATTATCACATTGGTGTTACAGAATCTGATAAAAAGGGTAATGCAACTGAGTTAAATGTAGATATAATTCGCTGGTTGCCCACATTTTTGCTTTACATAAAATCTGTACAGCAAGAACTTTGGGATTGAAACATACAAAAGACTAATATCTTATAATTTTTCTGTTGTAAAGTATCACCTTGTAACATATTCTTTTAAGATGTATTTAACGGTAAAAATTAAGTTTTTTGCTTCCTCAAGTTAATCATATAATCGTACCCATAACAACCATGGGTGAATTTGATGAAATCTGTCCCTTGACTCCACCTTAGTCAAATGTATAATACACTGTCTTCTGGAGAACTGTCCATTCGCTAAAAAAAAGGGGGGGGGGATACAGT